>BSAI01000123.1:4804602-4995410 GCA_036245035.1 Adrianichthys oophorus | reverse complement strand
AAGAGTCATTTTAACACATGTAGCGTGTTTCAGGGGGTTGGGGGAGTGGCATTTTCTCTTTACAATAAGCCATGAAAGGCCCCAAAAATGGGCTAGGGGTCAATTTGACCCACACACCCCATAACTAAAGTATATATGTAAGAGTAATTTTAACACATGTAGCCTGTTTCATGGGGGCTGGGACGTTTTTCCTTTATAATAAGCCAAGGGAATGGGAATTTTATTGTTTGATTTTTAACTGTTTGGTTGAACTCTTCTTACAAATGTACATATATAATGAAAAGTGACTTATACCAACCAATATTTTGAATTAAACACAACCCATTTATCTCAATGAAACATAATAACCAAGCACTGAACAAACAATGCTGAAAGTGACACATTTTCAAACCCTTTCTATTAAATCAATGAAGAAATAATTGATTTTTGTACATTTTTCCTGTATGTTGGGAGTGTCAGTGTAAGTGTAATAACATTGTTTTTCAGCCTGAAGTCATTACACCAGAGCACCTGTAGAGCTTTATTTACTCTCCTGCATAGTCATGACGGTAGCACCAACTCTGCCTTGGCGTCTAACTGCTGATAAAGTCCCACGTTAAACATGTCAGCACCAGCAAGAGTCCTCGTCGCCCACAAACAGGCCAGGAGACCATCCGCCTCACGACCTGGAGGTCTGTTTCAATTTCCTTTAATTACAGCAGCAGTGTGGCTGGGCTTAAAGCGATTAAATCGCTTGAGCGAGGCGGGTTCCTGTGAGGTGTTCGGCCTATGTTAGTGTGAGAAGCCAATTTGACTTGTAGTTCAGGGAGCAAATCTCCATATGCTGCTGAGACTTAAAAAAGGGTAGGCGAGGACTTAAAGAATCCTCCAAATCCATTTACTGCCTTAAGTGGCAGCATTAATCCAACCCACTGAAACTGTTTCTGAGAGTCATATCTGCACAAATCAACACTCTGGCCAATTAAATATTATATCCAGACTACAGCTGCAACTTACCTGTATTTTGGCAGCATCTATTCCTTCTTTCTAATTTTTGGTGCCTAACAATAAAAACAAAACGATTCAGTGGTAATTCATAAGAAAGTTTCAAGGTTGCGAAAAACAGAATCTCAGATTTCTATTTTAGTCCATGTCTTAAACAGAGCTTTTAGAATTAACCTGAACCAACATTTTACAGTTTGTTTTCTAAAATCTGAAATGTTTTGCACATTGTGTTGCTATTTCTTTATTTTTTTTTTCAACAAATGCCTGTCCTTAAACGAGGAACTAATATAGCCCATGTAGAAAACTAAAAAAATATATAAAAACAGTGTAAAATAATAAGTACAAATAAAAAAAAAACAAGCTTTAAAAAGTCTTCTTTTTTTGTGCTTTTTAGATCTTTGTTGTCATTCATGTTTGGGTTGTGCTATAGCGCTAATAGTCGCAAATCTTGTTACCGGTAGCACTGTAGCAAAAGCGCTAACAGATTTGGCGCTAACAGAATTAGCACTGACGATAACGTGTTTTGTTTTCTAATAGATTTAAATTTTTATAGAAATGAATCAAGAAAACATACAATTTATATGGTGTAAACACTTTCTATCAAAATATTTTTGTTATTGATACAAAGGTTAGAATAGCTCAGCTTTTACAATCACACTGAGTTAAAAATAGCATCTGGATCTGTGCTATTAGTGTGAGCTCAGCTCCATTAGCATTTTTTAGCTATTTTGGGTGCAAAAAGTTTAAATGAAGCTACATTAGCCCTTGTGTTAGCTATTTTAGCAATAAGTGTAGCCTAAGCAGTATCACCTTTTTCTTTACAGCTTCTCTGGGTGCCAAAAGTGCAAGTGTAGGTTATAGTAACCTTTTAACATTGGAAATCTCAGCGGCAACACCAAATCAAGGCATGTTCTTTAAACTTCCATAACTCCTTGACCGTTTACACTATAAATGTAATTCTAACAAATTCTGGAGAATGGCGGCTTTATGCCAATGTGGAAAACTTTATGTTATTAAAGTTATTAAGTTAAGGTTGTTAATAAACAACAGTTTAAATTAGTAAAGTAAGTAAACTAATGCTAGTAAAGTTAGTAAACTAAAATAGTTTATATACAACAATTTAGATAATCAAAGTTAGTATACTAAAGCTACTAAAGTTAGTGAATTTAGTTAGTTACTATACAATACCGTAAAGTAGTAAACCAACACTAGTGAAGATAAAATACGTTAGTTGATATGCAACACTTTACAGAGTAAACAGTTAGTAAACTAATGCTATTAATGTCAGTAAACTAAGTTAGTTGATATGAAATACTTTGTTTAAAAAATAAGTTAGTAAACTAATTGTAGTAAAGTTAGTAAACTAACGGTCGTAAAGTTAATAAATTACGTTAGTTGATAAAAAATACTATATATTAGCAAAGTTATGCTCATAAAATTAGTAAACTAAGTTAGTTGAAATGCAACATTTTACAGTAATGAACTTAGACTAAGTAAACTAATGCTAGTAACTAACGCTATTAAAGTTAGTAAAAAAAGTGAATAAAGTAACATTAGTAAACTAACACTTTACATTGGTAAAGTAAGTGTTGCATAAAGACGCAAAGCCACTTTTCTGCGCATCAGTATCAGCTCATTTACAATGATTGTGTAAACACTTTACAACAGTAAAGTGTAGCATATTAGCACAAAGCTCATTTTCTATGCTTCAGAATTTGCTAAAATTACATTATTACGTAAACAATTGAAGAGTAACTTAAGAATAAGTGAAAGAATGTAATCACTGGCGCTAAAGCCCAGCTGGTTGTTGATAAAGTTTTAGCTATTTTGCGTGCAATAAGTACAGACTTGGCTATATTAGTCTTTTTCAGCTAATTTGGGTGCAAAGATGTAAGTGAAGCTATTATAGCTGTTTTTAGCTATTTTGAGCAGTGTAAGAACAAGCTACTCTCTATTAGCCTTTTTTTTTTTAGCTATTTTATGTGCGATAAGTACAGGCTTGGCAATATTAGTCTATTTTAGGTAATTTGGCTGCTATAAGTGGAAGCAAAGATGTATTTGCTAATTTTTTGTAGCTGTTTTAGTTGCTGTAAGTGTAAGCTACTCTCTGTTAGCCTCAATTTTTTTTTTGTTATTTTGGTTGGTATAAGTGTTGACTAAGTTGCAGTAGCCCATATTTTTTTGTAGCTATTTTGAGTGCCATAAAGCGTAAGTTAAACTACATCAGCATTATTTTTTTAGCTCTTTTAATTGTAAAATTAGGGATTGGACCAAATCCAGTTTAAGCTTAACTTTTGACTGTTAGCATTTTTTTTATTCCTCCTGTTGACACATGAGCTAAGGAATTAGTGCTCAGTTTCCAGGGCACATTCGTCTCTGATCAAGCAGTTCTACTGGTTCCACGAAGAGGTCAAAGGTCAGAGCAGGTAAAATAGACTCTGCTTTTCTCATTAGGATTCAACTGTATCTTTGTTTAGCTGGACAAAGGTATCACATGCAAGCTGCCGTGACTCATAACTCAGCTCTTTACCTTCAAAATTGCCAGCCGGGTTGTGACTCATAACTCACTCTGCAACCACAAATCTGTCACATGGAGTTCTGATTTCCCCCGAGGATAACGCCTGCTTGATTCTCCTAAATTTAAAAAAGAAATATCAGACTGATCTTTGCAGAAAAAAACCCCAGAAAACTGAGTGAAAGCTTCCTGTCACCGTTGATTAAAACTGATGAATCAGGGCAACAGAGAGCTGTGTTGTCACCAGGCTTCTGAAAAGCTTTTGTCCTGTCACTCTGAGCCGTGCAGCCTTCCCCTTGATGGACTGTGACGCACAAGTTAAAGCCAGAACAGCAATTTTGGCTGAGTTTATGCATGTTTGCACTCTAACGCTTTTTTTTGTATGTCAGCCTTGATCCTTTTTGTTCTTACTGAAACAGAGGTTATACAGTAAAGGCTTTTCCAAGTACTTGCAGCATAATCCCCATTTATGCTTCACCCTGTACCTGATGTTCAGAAATAATCTTACAGACAAATTTACGAAGCACTCAAATGTTTTTCATAATCAGATTGGATCTCTGTGCTAATGCATAAACTCTTATCATATGGATGTAATGCGAAGAAGTGAAAGTAGGGATGACAAAAACAAAACATTTGAAAGGAATTTTGGTGGTTATCTATTTTGTTTTATGTGTTTTGTTTTTATCCAAGTCCACTTTAATGGTTTGCAAATGACTTTTGTTAGTGGCGTTCATAAGGCAGTTTCAACCAAAGCCACAGCTAAACCCTTACCAAAAAGAAGTATAACCTACTCAAGTTTGTTTGAAGTATACTTTTTAAACTAAACTCAAGATATAGAATACTTTCAGTTTACTTTTTAGGTACTTATCAGAGATAAACTTTCAAGTCCATGTTTACAAGGTCATAAGTTCCGAATCAGTATACTTGGATTATACTGAGACTTCTACTACAAGTCTAAATTTCTCAGGGATGAATGTGCAAGAAAGTTAAACTTAAAATTTGTTTAGAAATGTGAAACTTCTTGTTATAAAATAAATCGCCTTAATTATCTAATTTGTTACTGTCCTGAAACATTTTCTTACTCAGCATAAACAGATAATGAATAATAAAGAGCTGTATTCTTGGGGTATTTCCAGTATATTAGAAATGTATTTTTAGAGACAAATCAGTAGAATTTTATTACTTGCAAACTAAAAGCAAACCGAACAGAATAAACGTTTATTGAACACACTAAAACTACATTTTTAAAACTTTTACAACGTAATTTTTTCAACATAAATATAAATAAAACAGACAAGAATTATTCCAGAAATAATCAACTTAAACCTTAAATAACTGTGAACATTTTGTTCGGAATAAAAATATTTTCATTCAAAATTTTACAATAAATAAAAGGATCAAAAGGAAAAACAATCACATTTATTTACTTCGATGTCATTTTATTTTAAAATAAATCGTCTAAATATCCGAATATATATATTTTTCTCTCCATAAAACACATCCCATCAAAATTATGAGCTTGCTGCAGAACAAAACAAAAAGTTTTTTATCAGAGCTGAACTCCTGGCATTGTTTTTTAGCATTAAGCTGGTTCATGTTTGTGTGTCTCTGTGCAGCTTATCAGAGTGATTTGATTTTTAAAAACCTGTTGTTGTGAATCTATTTTTTTAGGCTTTAATAAAACATTAACAACTAAACCAAAAAACTTTTCACTTACTGCATAAATATTTGGTGTTTTTTTCCAATTTTGTGCAATACCAACAATAATAATCTTCCTGAAAGCTTCTATACATTCGGAAACAAATGATGTATTGCTTATTTATTAAAATGCAGCTGTTTTACTGCCTGCATCACTGTTTCTAGTTCATGTCCCTGCCGGGATGTGAGGAAACCCCCTACCTGATCCCAGACCCGTCCAAATTATGTCCACCTGGTCAAAGCTTTGTTGCCTGCAAATTTAGAAACTAAACCAGCAACACTGGTGTTCGGCAAAGCAGCTGACGCACTGTAGGGTTTGTAATTAATATTGTTGTGATGGTCACAGAAATTTGGACTGCTGTCAAATCTGGCAGCGCAAGGGATTGTGGGATACCGGTACCTTTGCCCTTTGGGGTGGGTTTCATTAAGTTTCATAAACTTAGAGTAAACTTCCAAGTGTATTGCCAGTAAACTTATAGTATACCAGAAAGGTTACCATAAGTATATTTCCAAGTATACTTTTTTATAAACTTAAAGAGGGCCAATTTAGTCCCAAGAAGTATAGTTGTTAGTAAACTGCTAGTATACTTTACTAAGTGTACTTGAAATATGCTTTTATATATTTAAGTATACTTTAAAATATATACTTGAAGTACACTTATTTTTGGTAAGGGAAGTTTCTTTGCGATAATATATAACTTTCCTGATTAAAAACTTTATTTATATTTTAAGAATACTATCCAAACCAAGCCTTACTTTTGACATGTTCATTTGCAAAAAAAAAAAACAAAACAAAACCTGAAAATGTCAAATTAATTTGATTCATTTTTTTCCCCCTAAAATTCATGTCAACGTTAAACTCCAGTTTTTCGCAAATAACACGAGTAACACGTTTTTATGATCGTTTAATTTAAGTGAGACTGTAACAATGTCCGAGAAACACTGCTAACATCATTTTGCTAGCAACAGTGTGCTAACTCGCTAAAGAGCCACATACCATCAGGATTAACAAAATTGGATTGCACCGTGACCGTTGTTTATGCACTTGTCATGGAAGACGCACCTCAAAAACCTGTGGTGCTACAGAAAAAAGAAAAACATTTGATACAAAATGTAAATTATATAAATATATTTTTGTTATTATTACATTACCAATTACATTATCAATCAGAATGGGCATTGTTGCAGCTTTGACTAAACATTTGTAAAGCAGACGGCTGAATAGAACAAATAAATGGCCTAAACTCAAAGAAAAGAAGGCCTCAGTTTAAAACTGGTTTAAATATTAGAAATAAGTGGGGTTGCTTGAAATCAAGCTAGAGGAGACTTCAAAGCTTCACTTTTACAGTTCCATATTTTATAATTTATTCATTTATTTTAATGTGCTGCTGGGTTATTTACCCACCACCCTCAATAAAACCTGCTTGGGCCTCGGGTGGAAGTCTACCTTTGTGTGTTGAATTCCAGGTATTTACTATAATACATTAGCATTTACTTGGATTCATCTTATTGCGGTACCTCAGGAAATGAATAATATTTTGCACATTTACTGCATGGTGCCAACGTTTCCTCTTTTCAGATACAGACGCACCATCTGTCTGCTCTTCAGACGCTCGACGAGCTCACCATGAATTCACCTCTCCTACGCCTCCCTCCTGCGTGGAAGCGCCATCGAATATATAAATCGCAGTGCTATTCTATAGGAATCTGGCCAAATCTGCAGTGCTCCATAAGTATGTCCGTTTCATTATTGGTGATTGCTAAGTACAAGGAATTTAAGCCAAAAAAAATGGAATGAAGTTCATTGATTTCCATTGGAGCTCAACTGTTGGACATGAATTATAAGGTCCATTAAGAGATCTGTTACTAATGAACTCCAAAGTCGAGCATCGTTTTGTTATTTTTCCTCAGAATCCAAGTAAGCATGAAGTTCTCCTCTTCTCGCCTTACGTGATTGAGGAACTCAACTGATTCACGTAGTCTTTTTTTTAAAACCCTTATCATTGCCAGTGGCTCCTGCAGGGCTTTGCTCTCAGCATGGGGCTGCAGCATTCATATCGCAGCATGCTTCCAAATTGCTGCAAGGCCAGACGTCAAACCCGCTTCAGTCGTCGGCAGCCTGCGCTCCAGCTCTCAGCGGCGGGCTTCACACAGAGCACTCTGAGAGGCCAACTTTATTACTGACCTCATTATTTCAGATTAGAGGGAAATAACGCCGATTGGCTACAAAGTCGTTCAACTGGAGTTCGACTAGTTTGGTTCAAGATTAAGCAAAAAATATTTGAGGCATCAACAGATCTTTTATTTATTTTTTCTTAATCACGCGAAAAAAAAAATTACGTTTTAAGTGATTTGGGCGCTCTAGCAAAATATTCACTAAATTAAAACAGCATACTCCAACAAACTCATTAAAATTCTAACTTGTAGCAAAAAATATACACAAATTAGTTTTATATATGTATTTTTTTGACTCCTCTAAGTTTTTTTACACCAAAAAAAGAAACTTTGTGACTTTGTGTAGCTTTATGTCATCAATGCAACAAATACTCACAGTTAGCATCATTAGCCATTGCTGTAACCCGTTGGATGTAATTGCTAAATACAACTAACAAAAGTCCTAGCAAGTTCTGTTAGTGTTTTGCTTTGTGTAGTTTAACTAACGCTGTTTATTTGATGTATTTGGGTCAAGTCCTATCTGAAAAGTACCTGAAAAGCCAAAAGCCATCAGCTAGCATAAATTTACAACATTACAATTTTTGTACCTTATTTTTCAGTTCAAAAGATTAAGATTTTAAACTTAATCTGATACAAGTAAAAAAATTTAATCCAATACAGCTATAGTTTTTTTTTTTAACTATTCTGAGCTGTACATGATTAGCAAGTCATGCTAGTATCTTGCTTTAGCTTCAAATGTTTGCGATATGGTTGTGTCTGGCACAAGAAGTTAGAAATTAGGCAGAATTTGACCAAAATCAATACATTTTAGGGCAAAATTTTGACTAAATTGACCCCTGTGTTTGCATGGAATGTGGTATTCTTGCTTTTGGTTCTCAATCAGTTTTGGTTCACAGTCTCTATCAACTGATTGTAAATTGGTGTTGTCCATCTCTAGTTTGCCAAAAAATGTCTATTATCTTGGAAAAGTTTTTCAGTAAATCAGTTTGTTCATCATTTCTTCACACACCTGCTGGATTTCTTCATCGTGAAATCCCATAAAAATGAGAAAATATTAATATAATTGTTTGAATTTGGACCATCCAACCACAGAACACACCGGCTGAGCACAAGAAGCCATTAGAAGAAGTATCGATAGGATGTCAGGACTGTGTATTTTTATAACAGAGGGGGTTTTTTCTGTACAGGATTTTCCTTGTAGACCAACAAATTCCTTTGAGCTTCTAATGCTGGAAGACAGCAACTAGGGATTGATCTTACCAGCTGTTTTATTTACTACATAGATCACTATAGCATAACTGTCACTCAGCTGGAAAAATATGTTCTCGCCTTAAGGAGTTCATTTCAGCAGGAAAAAGAAGGCGCCGGATCCTCGACTCTGACTCGTCACCTCTTGTGGGCGTGAAAGCACAGGCGTATTTTTAGAGACTAGTGAATGTATGGGTTCTCTGGGGAGGTTCAAATGCTGTAACGTAGGCAGAGGAACGGCAAAGCAAACGCGGCGCGCAGTGTCTCGTTGTCTGCTTACACAATGCTGACATGTCTGGAACAAGAACCCTCGGATTCCTGCCGGCGAGGTATCGACAGTTGATGCGCGTCTTCACGGGTTTGGGATGAAGCACCAGCCTGTGAACTTCCATCACCACCTTTGACATGAAGTGGGTCAGTGGGTCGTGCCGGTACAAGGTGCTCCCATCATGTTTGAAACTTGTAATCTACTGTCCTGCACGTTCTCCCTCCATGTAGTTCCTGCACATTACCTGGAAGAGGAACCACCTGATTCAGCTCAAAACAGTATATAGACGGTTAGAAAACGGACACAGTGATCCAGAGGACTAAAATGTGTTGGACTGGCTAACAGAATATTTCAATTTGATCAAAAAGAGCTAGAAATCTTTCAAAAAAAGGAAAAAAAAAAAAAAAGAGAGATAATTTTGGGTCAGTAAGGTCTAATTCTAGGCAGGTAGAACCAGAAACATTATTTTTAACCCTTTGACAGCAGAGCTTTAGTGTCAGTGTTGATTTTTTTTTTTTTTGACATACTGAAACTATTTACGTGTAATTCCAATGGATTCTGAAGCTGTAAATGCAAAGATTTGCAGTGATGTAGTGTTTACGCAATTAACATAAACCAGCTGATTCTGATGCGAAGAAAAGCAGCTTTGCGCCCATTTGAATCATGTCACATGTAGCCGCACAAGTGCTGCGGGTTTTTGGGTTATCCGGGCCTGCCGAGAGGTACCGACGCATCTTAGAGGGAATGCGGTGCGATGCAGTTCCCTTGAGGCTTATACGGCCACCTCAAGGGAAAACACGGAGTGTGGACGCGATTCGTAAGTGCCCGTAGGATGTCAACACAAACAACTCTGTGATTGCTCAATGGGCAGGTTTCTGGGGGTTGAAAAAATAAAAATATGAACGACCTGTGTCTCACATACGTTACAATGACTTAGGGCCCGGTCACACCGCCTGAACTTTGCTGGAACGTACCTGGAGCGGCGCCAAATTTTGACAACGCTTGTCACAGCGCACAAAATGGGAAAAAATGTTGAACACATGGGCGTTGGCGTAGCGATGCACCGCTGAAGCTAGCGTAGCTTTAGCGTTGGTTTAGCGGCAGTGAGCTATAGCGAGCGTTGATGTAGCGTCAAGATTTCTGCGTTGGTCTAGCGGACCCAAGCGTCCACGAACTTGCGTCTAGCGAAGCCAAACTTTGACTGGGCGTGGGTGGAGCGGGGGTGAACTTTGCCGGAGCGGAGAATGGACCTCTCCTCACCGCTCGCAATATTTTGAGCAGCTCAAAACTTTCGGAGCGGTGGGAGGGACCCTCGAGGAACATCAGCGGTGGCCGAGCGTGTGCGGCGTTGCTTTAACGGCGATGAACGGTCACGAGTGGTGAGGGATTTTTTTCACCGCTCCAGGAACGCTCCAGCAAAGTTCGGGCGGTGTGACCGGGCCCTTACCCTTGTTTGCAGTAGAAGTGTTTGCTACAACCTGTTGCCCGCGTCATGCCTGTAGAAATAATGTGAATGAACACTTTAACTCTAGGGGCTAACCTAGTAGTCTACGATCTTAATTTTTTTGTGCGTACTCTGTACAGGTTTGGACATTTTTCACCCCAGACTGCCTTTATCCACCTGTAAGGGCATTTGTGGCTAAAACATAAAGTGTCACATAACAACTAAAGCTGTCTTGGTGTGCGTCAGAATCCGTTGGAATTGCGTTAATTGCGTAAATGGTTGAGAAGTTTTGATAGTCCAAAGAGTGTGTCATGATGCTATATCACCTACGGTGTTAAAGAGTTAAAGTTTGGCTTTTTTTGGTTGAGTTTTTCACTTTGAAACTTCCTGCTGTCGTGCTCGAGTGAACATCCGACTTTTCCGAGGTCTCGAACAGTCCCGTTGTTTAGTAGTTAGCACCACCGGTTTGCGTGTAAAGCGGAAGCAGCACGGAACATCTGCTGCTCAGTACCATTCAGGAGACGTATAATCCAGTTAAGAGCACTTCAGTCAAAAAGATTGGAGCCAGGCTTTGCAGTCATTTATATTTGGCAGTGTGATGGGGCTCTGGGACCTCTCTGCCCTTCAACAATCATGCTTGGAACGCCGGAGGCAGAAAGAGGTGCATCAAACGCCCTCCAGAGTGCAGAACAGAGCAGGGAGCGGTAGGAAAAGGAGGAGCAGGGACGGTCGTGGGTTGCATCGTGACGTGGAGAGGATGCGGCAAAGGCAGACACGCAGGGGGTGGAGGAACAAAGCATTCAGGCATAGCTTAGAGAAATGATTTCAAAGTGAAGCTTTTCTTTGTTATATTCCAAAAAATGATAAGCTTATCTATTTACTGACACTAACATCGTCTGACAGTCTGAATTTTTGAATAAAAGAGTCCTGACTAAAAAAAAAAAAAAAAAAACTTAAAAAAATTATACTTTTCATAGATACATAGTGTAAATAAAAATCTCAGTTAAACTACATAATATGCTAATTATATAGTGTACAAGTTTGTAATTGCAACACATTTACTTACTTTTTTGGGAAACATTTTTACTTTTCTTCTCAGTTTTGCAGAAGCAAACTTTTTTTTTCCCCCAATTTGGTCTCCAGTCTGCACTGAAAGTTAAAAACAAAAAAAAAAGTAAAACAAAATGTTGAGTCATGTCTGCAGTTTTCTTGTGAAATCCTGTGTCACTGACGTTAGAGCAATTAGATGGTTGAATTTCATGATAATTTTGACTATTTGAGTTTGAATTTCACAGGTGGAAAATTTCAATAAAAGCTGGGATAGATTTATGGTTTGTTTTTGCCCAAATTATGCTTAAAGTACGTTCTCAAGCAAAAACTTTCTGATTTACATATTTTTACTAAATTACTTAAGTTTTGACCACTCACTAAACTGGACCAAGTGATTGTGATGCCACCCAAAGAAAAGCGTTTGCTTCCGGTTCCAACGAAACAAAGTCAATTTAGTTGCATTTTTTTCATCATATGGACGCCACCATGTTAGAACCAGAAAACTTCAGTACGTAGTGATTGGTGGGAGTTGGTCTGAGTCATTGTTTCCATGGCAGCCGCTCTGGCCTTCTAGGCGCGCCCTAACTTGAAAAACATGCAATAAAGAAAAAGATATATCATAAAAAAATAATTAGAATTAGGAAGAAAATGTTTAAAAAAAAAAGGAACAGAGCAAGAATGGTTGTACTGACGAATATGACTAAATAAGAAATCTGATCCAATCAAACTTTAATTATAAAAAGCGCTTCTCGTACATTTTGCAGCTTGAATCGCTTTACGATTAAAACAAAAACAGACACAGAAATGAAAATAAAAATCCAACCCACCCTTTACCCACACCCCCTCCCTGTTAACACATAAATGAATAAAAGCACTTTTTTATGGAACTTCCTGTTTGGAAAACAAAGGGGGAGGGGGGACACTCAGTCCAGTTCTTTTATACAGTCAATGGTTTTAACCAATTGTTGCTGCAGGAAAAAAAACAGAAAATAGTTTTACTGAAAAAAAAAAAAAAACAGGTAGGATGTTAGAAGTGTTTCAAACTGAACTATCCACAACGTTTGGTTTATTATTTATTGAAATACAATAATAATCTACTTATATATTAGTAAAATAATCACTATATTAGTATTCAATTTGTGTAACAACATTGCAATAACCGCCTTATTACAATATGTCCTAGTCTTGACCTTAAAATAAAGTTAAGATTTTTAAATAATAATAATATTGTTAATTTTCAAATCAGAAACTGAACTGTAATAAATATTGTAGCTACAGTTAACATTTTATTACTATTCATTTGATCAGTTTAGCTAATTTCTTTACCAAATTTAAGAATTTCTCAAAGGCTACTAAATCGAAGTGTTTACAAAGCTATGTGAAAATATTAAGTTACTTTTGGTGTCAGATATTCTAGTGTACATATATCCCGCATGTAGACTTTGGTTTAAAATAATAATCCAACAGTGTAATCCCAGATTAAATTAAAGACGTAATCAAACAAAGGGGCTCTTTTTAAGACAAATTGTGATGCGTTCTTGTCAGAGCTGCGAGATTTCTAAAGGATCCCGGTAATCTCCATACTCCTACGGATTAGGGACAGTCTGAAATGGGTTTTATTAGACGGCGGAGGAGGGGGAGGACGAGCCAGATGTCCGGATTTACACTGAAACCTGTGGACGGGATTGAGTTGAGGAACAGCTTGTGTGTCAAACATCACAGACGCAGACGGATCACCTAAAGCCTGTGTCCGGTTTTTAGGCGAGACTTCCAGGGTCTGGAGGAGGAAGAAAACATTTAAAAGACAATTTGATTCAGGTGAGAATCAAGAAAGGGGAAATATTAGATTAGAGAAGGAGCTCTCCCACATTTTTAAAGAAGCCTTTTCAAAAATCCTCAGCATTTGAGTGGGTTGGCGTGACCTTTACAGTCCCCCGGTTCTCAAATCTACATGAACCTTTCGGACTGATTGACGCCTGCAAAGCCGTAAAAGATTAGGACACCAAGTGAAGGTTAAGAAGCTAAAGCGAATAAAGCTCAACCTGCCAGGTTTTTTGGGGTTTTTTTGGGTGTCCTCCGCATTACACATGCATTGGTGTGTGTTTAGCATGGATCTCCAGAAATGCAGAAGTAAAAGATGAATTTGTGCCAAACACGGCTCAATCTTTTCACGTACTTGTCTTTAGTTTTTGTCTTCACACCCTCACATCTCAAGGCTTTTTCTTGAAGCACTTATAGTTCTTTACTCTTTAAAGATCACTCTCTGACCTTCAAAACAATTCTTTTAAAATGTTTCCATTGAATTCTATTTTTAGATCAGTAATTACCTATATTTTGCTAGTTTTTTTTCATATTTACATCATTCTGCAATCTTCATTCAAAAAATGGATTACATTTTTTTGAATACATTTTTATTCAATTCATCCGTCCATCCATCCATGGATCTATCATTCTATCCATCCATCCATCATATATTCAGTCCCTTAAAAATGTTAATAAAAAATAAAGTATTGAGGTTTAAGTGCCTAAACCTGGACAGGGATGGATCCTTTGATGGAACTGATTACCGTACATCATGAAACTGAGGGCTGATAAAGCCTTTAATGGATTTCTTTTTTTTCATCTTTTTGACCGTTTTTTAAAAATTTATTTTTACAATGAATTGAGTTAAACTGGATATTTAAATCTAAAGTGGAACACATTTAGTTGATTTAGAACTGAAGTTTTTAAGGGAAATTTCAAAGTGGAGTTTCAATGTTATTTTATGATGTTATTTTAGTTTTTTTCCCCCTTGTCTTCAAGAAAAAAAAAATCAAGGCAGTGAAGATTGAATATTGATAAAGTATTCAAAAAATATTTTAGAATGGATAGAATAGAAAAATGCATTAATCCTGAGCTGTATTTACTGCCTAGCCTGTGAATTCTCTTGGAGGAGGTGGGTGAGACGGCTATTCTGGATGATTCACTACATTTCACAGAAATGAATAGCTTGGAAAGTTTATCGTTCACGGACGCCGCTCGTCCAAACAGGAAGAGATTCCGATGGAGCACAGAAACTCACCCAGTGCTGTTTCAACGTGATGCATTTTCCATCTTTTAAGAGGATAAATTATACAAGATTGCTGTCGATCCTCATAGTTTTTGTACAAACTGCTTCTTGGGCTGTATAAATAGTTTCCATCAGGGCTTTTATCATGAGTCTGATGGTGTCCTTGATGGTAGTGAGTGAATTAACAAGGCTGGTATTGATCTACGGCTGCGAGTTTCCTCTGTAAGCTTTTTTGATGGTGATTTAGTGAGTGAGAGAGAGACAATCAGGGAGAGATGGACGGAGGCCGGTCGATAGTGTTTGCAGCTTTGCTGTGCGGTGAAAGGTGGTGAGCAGCAAGAGAGGCAATGACGAGGCGTTGGATTGATCTGTAGCAAATCAGGAGCAAGTTTAATGAAATTTAACTTTTTTTTTTAAACGCTGTATCTGATCTCACACTAATGTTTCATTAGGCTCTGAATTAGATGTATCCCAAATCTCATTAATAAAATTTGGTTTCTACTAAGGTGTCTGAAACTTGGAGCGTGTTCCTACTTTGTATTGTTGAGGCCCGGTTGACAAAGTCATGGACCTTGAAGTAGAGTCATAGTTTGCCAACAAAAGTGACACCAGGAGAAAGATTTAGCCATTTGTCAAACCCTAATCCTAACTCTGGTTGACCAAGGCAGTGTTCCTTCTTTTTAAAATGTTGGTCAAATTTATATCAGTTGCACCAACTACTACTATATACATAACCTCAAAATGCCAACATTTAGGTTTAGGTCTTATGCTAATTATTAGAGGTGCGCCCCAGGGTTTGGTTCTTGGCCCACTTTATTTTTTGCTTTTGTTTTGTTCATTCATCCGTTTTCTGTTTTTTATGAATATATTCTTATTGATATTGCAGATTGTCATTTATTTTGTGTTATGAACATAACCCTAAGATAAAAAAGGATATTTTAGGTATTGGACTTGTATCACCTGCCATATAGAACTCGGTATTAAACTCTCACATTTATGTTTAGGTCTTATCCTAATCATTAGAGGTGTGCCCCAGGGTTCTGTTCTTGGCCCACTTTATTTTTGCATTCAATTATTCATCTGTTTTTTACTATTATTATTAATATAGGTCATCTTGATATTTCAGAATCTATTTTTTTAAAACAGAGGTTACAATACTTAAGCCATAACCTTCGTAAAGAGAAATCTGTAGGTTGAAATCAACAAATAAATCCAGATTGTTGGATTTACCTAATCAGTATTTCCAACTTTGAATGTTGAGCAAGTGGTTCTTACATTTTTATAAGTATCTTTTGACCTTCAGATTTCACCTTCCAACCATATTTAAGTTTAGTCTTGTTACCTGTTTAGTCTTAATGCAGACATTTTACTTTCAAACGAAGTTCCAGTTTACAAGTTTCCGCAGTCTATCATAATTCCATTGCTGCTGTTTCTTTCGCTGCTCCTTTTTTTCTGCAGACTATTCAGATGTTTGTTTTCACACAACGTGGTTCACATCAAAACATTGTGGCTGGAAGTTAATTAAACTATTGATAAATTTGTTGACACTTTTTTTATTGGTATAGTTTTTTATTATTTTATTGAAGGAAAAGTCTGTTCTGTTCTAGCGGCTCGTGTCTTAAGTAAACAGTCACAGGAGTGTAAGCCTAAATTTGTTACTCTGGTTGAATATTTTGCTCACCTGGATGTCCTCGTCTTATAAATCTGGAAGGAAGTAAAGCAGAGTGGACTGGTGGACTCAGAGGACCAGTTCTGAGTTCACAAGCTGGTGAGAAAAGTCTGGATTAAACCATTCGACAATGGTTTACTTCTGACCTTCATCACGCGACCCCGCCTTGGTCCCTGACACAGGTAAGCGGAGAGCTTTGACATTTGCTGCTCGCCGTCAATAGGTCACAATGAAAGCTCAGGAGCAAAAAGGCGGTTTGCATGGACACTTATTGATCCGGCCGTCTTGCGGTTAAGCTGAGCAGATAGATGATAGGTGCACTGGGGAGGAAGACTGAACTGACCTCACAGATGAACAACAAAGGCCTCTTTTGTGAGGCGCTCGTGCGTGTCCATCCATCTCGCTCCGGCCGTTCAACCCGACAAAGATGGTGGGGTAATTCACTTAGTTTCCACTGCGGAGGCCCATTATCTGTGGGTGGTGTGTGTCTGTCTGTGGGTGTGCGCTCTTCCATGATATCATCTTACCAGTCACTTAAGTATATATCACAGCTGATTGATATCTGCCGTCTGGCAATAATTGCAAAATTGTGAACCTTTTAGGGCTGAAACTGCTGTCTTAATCACATTTCTGTTTGGCACTGAAGTGAAGCCGCCAGCACTGGTGCTCTTTATAGCCAACAGATTTGCAATGACAGCATTTCTTTATTTGACATTTAGCCTTTTAACTAATACGAATGTTGGCATAAAAACATGTTCTTGAAACTTAAGTAAAAAAAAACAAAAACAGACATTAGCTAAGAGAAGAGTCATTGTAGCAGAAGTCATCTGTGGCTTTATGGCAGAGAACCAGGAAGAGTACAGATAAAAAATGAACGCAGCGGCCGAAGGCTTCAAAACTAAACAAACTATAATTCTTGATCAATTTAAAGTCCAGTGAATTGATTAAAGCCAAGCCTTTGGGCACAGAAGACTTTGGAAGGGTGGCAGATGAGAAATGGAAGAGTGGACGGCCATTACAAAAGAAAGAATCAAAAGTATTTATACATAAAAAAAAACACGTAATTGAGGGGCTCATTTCTTTTGTTATTTTTTGCAATGTTTAAAGAAGCTTGTATTGATGTTTTTTTTTTTTTACTCTATCTATAAGGAAACTTATATTGACTCAAATATTGGGGGGCAAACCTTTCCTCTTTCCCCCCCGTAGCTCCGCCCCTGACGTACAATTCAACTAACATAGCAAGAGATTCTCAGCAGTCATTAAGAAAATGAAATAAAAGAACAAAAAAAGTTAGTTAAAATTCACAATTTCTGTACATGTTAAGGATGTAGCTATTTGTGCCCTAAAGGTGCTTTTAATCAGAATTTTATGTCCTGACGTTTCATGAGGGTCTTCTTACAAACCTTTAAAATCAGCTAATATTTTTAGCAAAATAGCTACAGCATTTAGCTTTTCTTGTACCTTAAAAACCTGTTGAAATATTCTGTACACATTTTAGGGGTTACACGGATGAATGTTCCATTCCTGCTCTGTTAGAACACTGGTTATATTACAGCCTTGGGCTGAGTGACAGGACCAAAGTTTCATATCACAGTACAGTTAATTTCATACTCCAATAACAGTATAAATCATGATACAAAACATTTGTTTGTAAATTCAGTAAATAGTTTCTGTAAAATTGATATGCTACTCTAAACAAAGCTAAATATTTGGTTTAAAATAAGCTTTTTTTCAAGCAAGACTTGTGTTGGCGATGTTTATATCTGCGACGTTTTGTATGTTTCCAGACGTAGTTGCAAGGTTTGCTTTGAGGTTTTTCTGTGAGCGATCCTCTCTGTATTGTCAAGGTTTTTGCGCAGGTGATAAAGTAGGTTTGTTGTGTTGGAGTGTGTTGTTGGGACCTAGAGTTGCCACATTTTACAAACAACTGTTGAATATCCATCTTCTCATGTCCAAAGCACTGTCGTGGGACAGAAGTGATCTGAAATGTGTCTACTTCCATTTCTCTTCATGTTTGTTTGTATTATAATGGAAGGCGCAGTTTCATGTAAATTTCACGTAAACAGATATTTTCTATCGTCCGGATGAAACGTATCGTCATACCGACAAGCCACAATACTGAAACGTGCCGTAGAGGTGTCAGAACATAGAGTCATAGCTTTTAAATTCCTGAAACTAACCAACGTATGATTTAAAAGACAAACTTGAACATTGTCAATGACTCCCAACACGAGTTTAGTTTAAATTGAAGGATCGTTTCACTGTTTTTTGCAGGCAGGATATATCGCATGAAGCTGAAAAGGAGCTGTGGATCCACTGCACTGGTTTCAAAACACGAGTTAGGTGTTGACATAATTGGAGTAACCACAAAATCATTTGATGAATAAAGTAAAATACACTGGAACTGGACTGGACAGAAGAAAAAACGTGAGAACTGACTATAAATGATTGAAAAGGAGAAGGGTCATTTCATGAAATGGAAAGGGTTTTTTGTCGATTGGTTGTAAAAACAAAACTGCACGTTTGATTTGATTGAAGATGATTAGTTTGGGGTTACTCCATTTTTATCAAATGAAATGTTCATATCAAATGCTAATACTTAGAAAATCCAGTTTATTTCTTTAGAAAAAAATGTGTTATTTGGTGGTTTACGCAAACTTTTGTGTATTTATCGACCTTTATGGAAACATGAGCTACGATGACACAAACATGTAACATTATCAACAGCTTTCAATAGTTTTGATGAACGTCAGCCATGTCTTCATTCATTAAAGGAAGAAGACGTGACGGGTAAAAGATGCTTTTCACGCAAGATCACGCAGTGTTCTGTAGTTTCGGCGTGTTGGTGCCAGAAAATATGTTTAAATTACAACAACTATATATAAAGATTAGTGGTCGTTTAAAGTTTTATTTAAAGATTAAAAAAAAGGTTTAAATAAAAGAATTTGCCCTCTGACAGATTTTGTTAGCATTTCTGCTATAGCTAACAAAATTGGGTCATTAGAAAACACTACTTTAGGGACATAAAAAAAACGACATTTTATATAAGGCCTGTTTCATGTGAACAAATTTGCCTCGTCTTAAACCCAAAAAGTATTTTCATTAAAACTAGCAAACATTCATTTGGTAGCTGTGACGGCTCTGCTGGAGGCCAAACAAGTGAACCACAGCCCGCCTAAAAACTAAGGTCTTCTTTAACTTGCAAGTGAACCTTAGTGCGATGCTGCAACAGTGTAATTATCTGATTACACAAGAGAAGCAAAAGTTTACTTTTCAATGAGAAAAATAGCATAAATCATAAAAAAGATGGACATTTTTTACATAATTGAATGTAGTATACTTAAAATATCTAAAGTGCCTATTTATGTTTAATTGAAATTGTGTTTTTTTTTTAATATATTTTCTGTCCTATATTTCGGCCCCTGCGACAGACTGGCGACCAGTCCAGGGGTGTCCCCTGCCTTCGCCCATGAGTAACCGGGTTAGGCTCCGGCAACCCTGTGACCCTGAAAGGGATAAAGCGGTTTGGAAAATGAATGAATGAATGAATGTCCTATATTTCCTTTTAAAGTATATGTTTGAAATATCATCATCATCAGAATTTTAGAATTTATGACCAAAAGAATAAAACCATCCCAGTCTGTTGTTGAACCTTGGTGACATTTCCACTTGGTTTGGTCCATTTAAACATGAAACCAGAACCAAAAAGTCACCAAGCGGCCAATTGAATGTGTGAAATTGTCCTAATGGCAACAAATGTAAAACAAACTACATGACTGTATCTGAAAACTGGACAGAGTGAGTGGGACGTCATCTAGCTGCAACCAAATGACGTCAATTCAGTTGCCATTTTTTGGCGATACGGACGCCGTGGTATGTTGAAGTCAGATGTTAGTAAAGAGTAATTGATTTGAGTTGGTCTGAGTCAGCATTTTTATGGCAACCACTCACACCAATCAGGAGTGGGCTTGTTGGAAGGCCACACCCCCAACACTTTTAACGTGGGCTACAAAAATTCTGTCAATGAAACGTTGCAAACGTTGGATGTGAGACCACATGCTTTTGTTGAGGCTTCTAATTGGTCCGTTTATAATTTGAATAACTTGCATTACAAATAAAAATTTCATGATAAATAATTAGAATGATCAATAATGTTAAAAAATGTATCAGATCAATGGTTATTCTAGCAAATATAATGACTAACTGTTTATTTATGGGATTTTGGGTTCTTGGAACCAGCGGCTAGTTTCTGCTTGCAATGCAATAGGGTCACTCAGTCCAGTTCTCATGTACAGTCAGTGGCTTAAAATGAAAAGCGACACTTCTCATCAAAATAAAATCAAAGTGAAACATTTTGCAAGATTAAATGTGTCCTCGTTTGTTTTTTTTTTACTTAGTATCACAAGTCAGAACGTTGCAATCACTGAGCCGCACGCGCCCAGAACATGTTTGTACTGAACTCAAACCCACAAACCAAAGGGGGATTGTCTTTTTTGGAGTCCTTCCAGCTCGCTGTAGAGGTCTGAGCTCTTTCCGACTAAATTGAATCGTTTTCCTCGAGAAGAGGAGAACACTGTCCAAACACCGGCGTTAGAAACTGACCGCTCCTTTTACAGAGTTTAAAAGAAACAGCTAAAAACAACCTTGAAACAGATTTCTGATGAAAGCTCTCTGAAGAAAAAGGAAAAAAAAAAAAGCACCATAGCTGTGTGAAATCAAAGACATGAAATTATTTCTCCCCTCTGCGTGGTGTCTGTGTGATACGGTAAGGTCATGGAGATTTGTGCGCACCAGATGACCATTTTCAATTTCTCTTTTATTCTTCTTGCTTGGCTCCCAAAAGAAAAAAAAAACATTTAAAAAAGGAAAAAAAATTGTCAATTTCTGCGGCCTCTTTTCTCCATCAGTTACCTGGCTGTTATGAAAGTCATCAGTGAACTCAATAGATAAGAGAGAAAGCTGTGCTCGCCGGTTGAAAGGTTCCAGTGCAGCTAGGTTACAGCTGTGTTTGAAGAACAGTTAGTGGCTGATCAGAGTGATGTAGAGACAGGAAAGGTGCCGTAGATTGAAAAAAAAAAAAAAAAGTCATGACTAAATATAGGAAGCGGCAAATTGGTGTGATAACAGCAAGAATAATTCCACATTTGCAGGATATTAAATTCTATGCATGTCTGGTTTGTTTCTGTGTCATTACTCTTTAACACCCTCAGACGCGCTCAATAATGTCTTTCATTTAAACCCTAATCAAAATGTCCGAGTGCGCCTTGTCTTCTCGGTTCAGCGGTATTTCTCCCCCCCCTCCACTTATATTTCTTCTTTAACAGCGGCAGGATATGAGAAATTTGATGTATAGTTTCAGCCGCCTTTACTCTGCTGAAACTGTGACTCACAAGCCATCTTTCATCAACCTTTGTATGACTCCCCTGCAACACAGAGTCACAGGCTGCGGTAAACACCGCAGACGGAGACACAATCTGGTTTACAAAAGAATCCAAAAGGGCCGTTTGACTCGACAGAGATCTCTATTTTTGCTTTAAGTGAAATGGAAAATAAAGCTGGAAAAAAAGTGGATTGTGAACCAAGAATGTCAAAAATGGGGCAAATAAAATGAATATATACATCACCTAGAAACCCGTGCTGATGATATTGGAGTTTTTAACATGCCTTTGTAGCATTTTTCTGATGATATATACAAAAACTTAAGCTTAAAATGGCATTTCTGAGTATTTCTTTATTCAAATCATTGTGAATCAGGAGCGGACAAAAAAAAAGCAGTTTGAAAACGATGACTGGGTTTGCCACAAGCTCCATCCTGATGCATCCACTTACAGACAAATAGATCCGTGTACGTCTTTGTTTTCCTTGTCTGAGCTAGTATCTGGATCAAAACGGTACGTCTGGATGGCTCCAATGTTATCCAGCATTTGTTGCACCGCCAACGTTAGCTTGAGGGGCCAACGGTCCTGCCCACAAATCGGAGGCAAATTCCAAATGAACTCTTGCCGCTCTGCAGAAACTATGTCGACAACGACAAGTTTTCTGATTTTGGCTAAAAACGGCATAATCGTAGTCAAAAAACCACTGGGAACGCGTTGCGATGCATCATTTGTTGAAACGAATGACCACGTAGCTTCACAGTACAACCAAAACTGAAAAATACTGAACATTAAAGTGGAATCGTTGAGGGTCTAATCTTATGAATTTCTTTGTGTCTCTGCAGGAACTTTTACTACATCACTATGCTACGTGACCCCGTGTCACGCTACCTCAGCGAGTGGAAGCACGTACAGCGTGGTGCTACCTGGAAAACCGCCCTCCACATGTGTGACGGCCGCCCACCCACTCAAGACGAGCTCCCCGCCTGCTACAGCGGCGAGGACTGGACGGGCGTGTCGTTGACGGACTTCATGAACTGCCCGTACAACCTCGCCAACAACCGGCAGGTGCGTATGCTGGCCGACCTCAGCCTGGTGGGCTGCTACAACATGTCCTCCATGAGCGAGCTGGAGCGAGGCCGCGTGCTCCTCGCCAGCGCCAAGGTCAACCTGCGCAACATGGCCTTCTACGGCCTGACGGAGTTCCAGCGCAAGACGCAGTACCTGTTCGAAAGCACCTTCGGCCTGCACTTCATCCGAGCGTTCACCCAGATCAACAGCACCCGCGCCGCCAGCGTGGGGATCAGCGAGAAGGTCCGGTGGCGCATCGAGGGGCTGAACGCCCTCGACATGGAGCTGTACGAGTACGCCAAGGAGCTGTTCCTGCGGCGCTACCAGTTCAACCGACAAAGGCAGCATCAGGAGGAGCGCATCAGGAGGCGGCAGGAGAGACAGCGGATGCACAGGACCTACCTGGGCCAGCTGTGGAGACTGGGGGGAGGAGGAGACGAGGAGGAGGAGGAGGAAGAGGTGAAAGGGCCGGAGGAGGTAGCCACCACAGAGGACTACAGCAGCCAGGTGGTGCGGTGGTGAGGCCGGTCACCACAGACGGTCAGCTGGCTGATTCATTGTGCTTCGCTCTCCTCCCTCCATTAACTCGTCTCTCCTCTGCAGTGACTTTGCAGGAGGCCCCCCCCATAGCGCTTCGCTGGACTGCCGAACGGTGTCTTAATATTTATGATGGATGTATTTGTCACAGCGACATTTTTGTATGTACGTTCTTTTCTATGTCCTCCTTTGGCACTGCGGTGGTGAAATAATTTATTTGTCCATTAGTGAGTGCTTTGAATGTCCTCGAAGGAGAAAAAAAATAATAACGCTGCTTAAGTTCTGCTGAAAAAAAAACTCGTTTGTGAGCATCTTCCACCAGAGGTTCCAGTGTTTGTGTTGATCGGTGGATTCTCGTGGTGACTTTGTGGTGTTTGGCTTCACAAGAGTATCAAAGCACAAACTTGGCAAACTGCAGTGTGTTTTTCTCTCCCTCTTGACTGATTAAGCTGCAACGCACAGAAGCAGGCCGAGCAATTTCTCGCAGGAAATGTGTTGAATAAAAATATATGCAGCATCCAGTCAATTTGTGCCTGATGGACTGTCTGCTGCACATGCGTGCGCTTGTTTTTTCACAGCGTGCTCAAGCTGTGAAGATTTTTTTTTTTTTAAACTTCTCTAAACGCGCCGGCGAGGAGGGGTCGTGAAAGACAAGCTGTCAGAGCCAGTTTGAGTCCTCTTACATCACCGTTACAGCACATCAGCATTTGTACCATTAGTGCATTGATCGCTGGGCTCTTTGCGTCCAAATTGATCATCTAAAGTCCAATTGACCATGACTCTGTTGCAGAAAATAGAAGAATGCTTTTTCGTCTTTTTGTTCTCCACAATCTGGGAAACTTGGAGCTTGACCAACGCTCAATTTACCAAAAGAAAACCCGAAAACTATCCGGGTTGCTGGCAGAGGGCAGGCTTTTCGGAAGCTGCTGCAGTGATTGTTCATATTCCAGTTTGGTCGTTTCTGTGCACGATTGGCCTGAAAACAGACTCTACTTGCACAGCATGATCAAAATAGAGAGTTTATTTTAAAGACTAATCGCTAATAAAAGAATTTTTAACTTTTGCTGCAGGAAACTGAAAACAACATTTTTAATTACGTAGTATAAACTTCCCTATTTGTGAAGGTGAATAAATGAAAAAATTCGTTTTTTTAAGTTTTTGTGTTTCCACAAAAATTTCAGAAATAATATTCAAATTAACAAACAAAAATCCCAGATGATCACTGAGTAGCCAATGGGCAAGCTTCAAAACCTCCTGATAGAAAACACTATTTTTTTTAGCCCATTTAACAAAATAAAAGCAAAGTTTTAATCTAGAGTAAACACACTTGGGTTGACAATTCAGCAAAACCAAATTCAAGAACAGAAGACATTGACTGTATAAGAGAACTGGACTAGAGTGAGTGTGATGTCACCCATGGAAAATGGCTAACTCGGACAAAATGAGCTCAGTTAAGTCACCGTTTGGATGTCGCCATGTTGGAAGCAGAAATCGTCAGTAAGCAATGGTTGGTCCAAGTTGGTCACCGTTTTCATGGCAATAACTCTCACCAACCAGGAGCGAGCTTGTTGGAACTCCAACTCCTTCCACTTGAAAGCGGGCTACACCTAATTTGTTATTTAACGTTTCGAAGGGTCGATGTGGGATCTGATTGGTTATTTATAACTTGAATAGCTGGAATTAAAGAAAAATAATCTTTAAAATAAAATAAATTAGTTTTGCCAGAACATGTTAAAAAAAAAGTATTGGGGCAAGAATGGTTATTCTGACAAAAAAAGTGAGTAATAGCTTTTTATTTCTCAATTGAGGTCCAAGGGATTTTGGTTTTTTGGAACCAACATGTACTTCCTGTTTGGAAAGCAAGGCGGACGGGCAATCACTCCAGTTCTTATATAAAGTCAATGACAGAAACATAAAAGGAAGAACAACTGAAAATAAAAAAGGAACCAAACTCACCTTTTATCTGAGCGCCGCCGACGTCCATACGGCCACGGAACCACCTCGGCGTCCCTGGAGTTGTGTTTATATGCGTATGTTGGGTCCTACATCTCACAGGCATTACAGAAACACCAACTGTGGCTCCACCACCACCAGTTCCAGCTCTGTTTTTAAACATTCAACCCTTTAACACCAGAGATGTCACCCGCGATACCTAACAAACTCTTTGATGTACCGTAACTCTTCGACTTTTTATGCGGACGCTGTGAATCAGCTAAATATGACGTGGAGAAAAGTGACTTCTCATATCTGCTTTACACCAATATGCAATAAATAACTAACGTAAAATGTAGCCCAACGACACAAAGCCACTTTTCCCCACTACAGAATCCGCTGGAATTGCGTTAATTCTCCCAATCTCGTTTGCAACACGTAAATAAACAGACTGACACCGCTAAAACAAACATTACTGTGACTACACAAACTCCCAACTGTGTTAATAAGACTTAAAAAAAACACAGTTTGATATCGCTACATGTTAGCCACGTTAGCGCTTGTACAATAACATTCAACCTTGTTTGTGACACGTAAAACAAATAGACTGATACCGCTAAAACAAACATTTCTGTGACAATGCTAACTCCCAACCTTGTTAGAAACACTTAAATGCTACATGCTACACGTTAGCCGCGTTAGCGTTTTTGCAACATGTGTAACTTCAAACCTTGTTTGCAAAACGCAAAAAAACCAAACTGATACCACTAAAAAAACGTAACTAACTACGCTAACTCCCAACCATGTCAGTGACACGTAAAAAAAACAGTTTGATACCGCGTTAGCGTATTCACAATAACACCCAACCTTGTTACGTAAAAGTAGACTGATACAGCTAAAACAAATGTTAGTGACTACGCTAACTCCCAACCCTGTTAGTGACGCTTAAAAAAACAGTCAGACCCCGCAACACGTTAGCCGAGTTAGCACATTCACAATACGTTCAACCTTGTTTGCAACTTGTAAAACTACAAGACACTTTGACGGAGTGCTGTGTTCCTCTCAAATTGCTTCAGCATCAGTGAAAACAGCCAGAATTAACCCATATATAAGGCACACTGTTATTTAAAAAAAAATTAAGGCTTTAAAGCGCACCTTTAACTTTACAAACTAATATACTGCAGTAAAAACAACACACAAGCAAAAAAAGCTTAAAATTGAAGTGAGCTAAATGGTGAAACGCAGGTGTGAAGATTTATTGAGACCAGCTGTGAGCAATGAAGGAGAGACCCACCCAACAAGACACCACAACTGGACCAATTTTAGGCCATTTTATTTATCTTTGAATCAATCAGTTCCCATGGAGGTCGTCTCCAGCGGGGAAACATGAGAAAAAACCCCAACCAAGACAAAAATCTGAACATTTTTACGATTCAGTCCAGATCCTTTCTACAAAGCCCAAATATGTGATTAAAAAATTGAATAAAAAAAGAAAAGGAAATGTGTTTTTCCAAAAAAAAGAAGCAAAGCTTTTTACTTTAGATTTATTTACACCCATTTCCCCCAAACACACCCTCAGCAAAGACAAGATCCGGTTGTTGTCTCTACAGGATGTCTCAGTTTGTGTGAGTAAACCTGTTTGCAGTGAACGTTCCTAAATGTCCCTGGAAAAAAAAATCAAGGGATGGCGGGAATGCTGTTGGTCGCTTTGGCGATGATCATCCGCTGGATCCTCAACCTTCCCTTGATGGGCCACCGTTCCCGACAGAAGACGCTCAGGAAAGCTCTTCTGAACTTGTTCCCCGACAGAGTGTACAGAGCCAGGTTGAAGAAGGTGTTGATGGCCGCCAGGGGCCTGGAGATGAGGTACACGGCTTCCATGATGTGGCCGCTGCACGCCGTGGTGTTGGTGTTCAGCCTCTCGTGGTGTTGGGTTTCGATCCACAGGCCACGCAGAACGTGGTACGGTAAGAAGCACAAGACAAAGAGTCCCAGGATGAGAACGATCATGCACTGCGCTCGATTCCGCCAGGAATTGGTCGGGATTGGCCCCTTGGCTAGTTCCTTTACTGTACCGATGTTGC
This sequence comes from Adrianichthys oophorus, assembly GCA_036245035.1. NCBI lineage: Eukaryota > Metazoa > Chordata > Actinopteri > Beloniformes > Adrianichthyidae > Adrianichthys > Adrianichthys oophorus. Next base: position 4,968,311 of record BSAI01000123.1, on the reverse strand, counting down.
AGAAGAAGACCACCAGCAGGGGGAGTGCAAACCCGATCGCCGTGAGCAGCCAGCTGTACTCTCGCACTGCTGTGACCGGCTCGGTGCTGGCGAACACCAGGCACTGCGTGTTGTTGTCTTTGTCCACGTTCAAGGAAACGATAGTCAGCATGGGCGTGGTTTCAGCGGCAGCGACGGTCCAAACAGTTAGGCACGCGATAGTGCCCCAAAACTTTTCCTGCACCTGCGTCGCCCTGAACGGCTGCACCACCACCACGTAGCGGAAGACGGCGAGGCACATGAGGAACAGAATGCTGCCATAAAGGTGAAAGTGAAACGCAAAGCGCATGAAGCGGCACATGAAGTCGCCGAGCATCCAGGAGCCCTCGTTGATGTAGTAGTAGATCAGGAAGGGCATGGTCAGCACGTACAGGAGGTCGGTCAGAGCCAGGTTGACCATGATGATGCTGCTGCTCTTCCATGGTCGCAGCTTGGTCAGATAAATGCCGATGGAGATCACATTTCCCACCAGGCCCACGATGAAGATGAGGCTGTAGGCCACAGGTAGGTAGTAACGCTTCATGAGCCGGTTCACGTCCATGCAGCTGTAACTGATACCGCTCATGATGACCGCCTGAAAGGAAAGATAGACAAGTTTAGAAACCAGGTGAGTTTCTTTGTTTCCTTCTAGATGATTCTACCACACCTACATCACTGCCTGAACCAAACAAATACAACAAAAAGTTAAGTTTTTATACATTTTTCACTCGTTAAAAGTGGCGTCTTTCAATGGACTGATGGATCTTTAAGGTGAGGGTCCTATTGCTACGCCGTAATACTAAAAACAGCAAATAAAAGACCCACTCCGATCATCTTTTGATCTGGTTCAAAAGCATTCACAGAAAACGCAGGCCTACTCAGTGTGTTTTTTACCTCACCATCTTTTTCAATCTGCATGTTTCTCCACAATCCTTTACGTTTTGAATAAAGAAATACCCAAAAATTCTGTTTTTACCTTAATTTTTATATATTTACATATATATATATATATGTCAGATAAGAACATGTTAAAACACCATTTTCATTGGAGTGGGTCTTTAAAGGAAACATTTACAGCAGTCAAACACAGTAGCGGTAGAGTGATGGTTTGGGGTTGGTAGGAAACCAGATATAGGTAAGACATTTTGTTTTTTCTTTCTTTTGGTTGGAGTTTGCTCTTTCTTGCCCAAATATGGGCAATTGGGCGAAGCAAAAAATAAAGTAGGAGTTTTGTTGGGCCCGCCCACCTAAAAATCTAAAAGAGTCACCTCTAGAAGAACCTTAGAACACAACATTAATTATTAAAGACGCAAGTGACGTGATAAACTAGAAACAGGACAAAAACGGAAGAACTACAAAGAAAAACAAAACAAAAGATGATCAGAAATGTTTTAGGAGGAATTAAAAAAGGAGGCCCAGAAGCATCAAACAAAAACCGAAATCATGGATTTAGAGGCTTCAATGAGGGATTATGCAAAATAGATTAGCATCTGAAATCAGATGTGAATTTAAAATTGTGAATATGTCCAAACGCAGCAGAGTTCCACTGGTAGTCCACCTTGTTTGACAGGTGGGACGCCTCACCTGAACTCTAGTGCTGACTTAACCTTAGATTCTCTCATAAGAGCGCCATAATTCCAAATTAACCGAACATGACAAAGAATTCCTTGTCAATTTCAGACTGCAGGACCGTCCCAGCGTAAAAGCGACTTACCATCTTTAGGTTAAAACCCAAATAACATAATTTCATAACCTCAAGCTCAAGAGTATTTGGGTTTAGAGGCAATCAAACCAAATTTTTATAAAGTAAAAGCCTGGATTTTGTTGCCTTTGCTTGTCCCTAAACAACATAGCTCGAAAATTTTAAGGAATTTCAGCGCAAACGTGCAACTAGAGCTTTTCAAATTAAAAGACAATCAATGGATGTGTTTGAACAAATTATGTTTCCGAAAGAAAAAAAAACAAAACAAAACGATGAAGATCAGAAAATGTAACAGCAGATCTGGGACATGATGTCCGGAGCTTCGTTTTTGTACTTAGCTGCTCTGAAGGCCAATAAAAATCAGATTTCCCTCAGTCGTCGTTTCACTGTCAGCAGCAATTACGGCTGCAGGAAGGGAAGGACAGACGAGCGCGGAAACCCGGAGGAGAGCGGAATAGAGAAGAAAAAGCAATCAAGCAAGCTCAGTGGGAAAGAAGCAAACAATATCTTGTTTTCCTTGTCAACAGTTTGGTTCCTGAACGCCTCGCGGGCTGAGAGTCGTTCTAGTGTCTCAGCATCAATGAGAGATGTGCAAGGTGCCACTTATCCATCACACATTTCACAGACTTGTATCGGTTACAGTACCTTAAGGAGATAGCAGTGGTCCAAAAACTCATTTCAGGTTTAGGGCGACATAAAGAGACAAAAAGTTTTACTCACTTGTAGTTACAAAGTCCTTATCTGTCCACCTCGATCCCTAAATGTTTCTGTTTTCCACCTTTCTTCTCTCCTCCTCTCACTTTTTCCACTCCCAGAGGGGGGAAAAAAAAAAAAAATCCACCATCAGGCCTCCTGGATCTCACGCTCAAGCTGATCCGACCACACGCCCTCTGATGGAAAGATCAGCCCAGCGAGCGCCATGTTTTCTTCAGAAACAAGAAACTCCTGGATTTTGTTTTGACCTCAAACGGGTTTCCTTCGGCCGCGACACGGCTGGTATGAATCTGACTCCGGTTCTCGGTATCAAAACAGGGCAGCGGTGGATACTGAAGAAAGCCAACATTTACCATAAATAAGACCTTCGACCTCACACGCTCTGTCAACAAAAGTGCGCTTTTTTTTTTAGAAATGAAGAAAATTAAGGGAAATAAGGGCTGGAATTCACTGTACTTTTATCACTAAAGCCAACAAAGAACCCAAATCCAAAGAAGGAATGACAGCAGCAAGAAAATGTTCCATTGTTGTTGCTTATTTTTGGCCAAAAAAAACCCCCTAAAAGCTGCTTAAAGCTGATTTAAGTTATTTAGTTGTGTTAAGGTGCACAAATACACAAACGTAGAAAGCAAAACAAATAAGATTTAAGGTTGTTTTATTGAAATCTGCTCCAAATAGTCCAGCTACGTGTAAAAATGATTTGAACTGTGATGTCATAATAGCTTACATTTGTGACTTTTTGGGATACTTAGTGTAAACTGGGGGATTGTGGGTAAATAAATAAGGGACAAACAGAACACTTTGGGACAATTTAATTTAGGGGCCGACACTAGTGTGTGATTCTGCCGCCACAATGCAGCTGACATCTTCTAACAAACCTAAATTCTACTGAATTTGTTTCCATATTTTTATTTATTTATTTTTTTGCAGTTGTTACAAGTTGAAGACCGTTCCCCCTCCGGATTTGTATTTTTTAACACATTCGAGCTGCCAAAGGAAGCTGAAAAGAACTGTTGGATAAATCCTAATTGTAAAACGTGTCCATTTTCTTCTGAAAGAATAAAGTAAAAAAGAAAATTAAAAAAATACATAATACAAAATAAAAAAAGAAATGGGGTCACTTTATGGCTTTTCTGTGTGGGATTTTGCTATAAAATGTCAAATCCACTCGTCTTTGTCAATTACACCGTCTTTAACCCTTTTTAAACTGGTAAAAATTTGGATTACAGGCATTTTTATTGAGAAAAAAAATCTTTTTTTAAATTGTAGTTGGTCATTTTTAATGCCCAGATTGTAAAAAAATTAAATATTTATTTAGTTTTTGGCACTTTTTTCTCATTCTTTTGCTTTCTTTGGTTTATCTTTCTCGTGTAACTGCATATTACATTTATTTGTTGCATCATTTGTCTTTAGTCTTCCTTAATAAATCAGACGTGTTCATGTTTCAGTGATTTATGGTTGTTGGATCTATTTTCCTTCACTTCAGGCCAAGATCTGACCCAAAAAAAATAAGCTTTTCTCCGTTTCCCTACATGATCAAATTTTCCGTACATGCATCACGAGATTTAAAAAAAAAAGCAAAAAAAATAAATAAATACAGTTTAAATGTTTATTTTTTACAAAACATGACCTAGAAACGATGCAAACAGAGATTTGGACGTCAATCCAAAGTGAGTCCTACTTTTCTTCTGCGGATTCAAAGCAGAAGCAGCGGTTAGAGGAGGAGTAATTTCTCTAAATGAGAAGAGGATGAAAGTGGAAGAGAAGCGCAGAGGATGGAAGTGTTGACGGACAGACGGCGGAAAGCATGTGCTTGTGTTTACAGTTTAGGCATCCTGGCGGCATTCAGGCGCATGGAGGTGCAGGAAGAGCCGGCGGCGTAACGCATTTCCCTCAACATGCCACTCCACTGCTTCTTGTCCTCCTCGTACCTGAGAAAAAAAAGCAGATTCTGCAAAGATCCACGCTGGAAATGCCTCTGGCCTCTTGTTATGAAAACGTACTGCCAGACGTCGGTGACCTCTGTTGGAGCCACCTCCTTGTTCTCCGTCTGGACCATGGCGAAGCCTCCCACGGCGTACAAGGAGCCCCCGTTGCTCACCAGGTTGATGGAACTCCTCTCTTGAGGAAACTCTGTGAAGGTCTCCCACCTGTGAAGATGAATGTTTTCACACTAGGAAGATCATTCCAAAGAAATTCCTTCTTGATTTGTGTTAACTTCCCACCAAGCAGTTTGTGTGTTTGTGTGTGTGTTGGCCTCAAACATCCATTTACCAGGAAAAGGACCAAAAAAAAACAGAATTGTTCTTAAACTCTATACTTTAACTTGATGGATCTGAAAAATAACATTTTACCAAATATTTTTCAAATGAACTTACAACACTTAATATCAGACACTTTTATGAAACAATGACTCGTTCTTAAAGAATCAATTTTTGTCGTTTTTCACTTGTAAAAAGCCAAAAAAATCTTCCATGTCATTAATAAAAACACATCATTTTGAGGGAATAATGTCTTAATTACGTAATATCCCATGAAATGTTGTCTGCTAAGTTATTGTGTTATATTGGGTGTAATAAGTTACTGCAAATTGTCCACGAGTCGCTTTAGAATTTATATAAAAGAATTATTAAGACGGCACAACTTTTAAGAGATAATTATAAGCTGTCATTTGGCAGACACAGTAGCGATGGGTAAACGGGTTTCATTTGGTGGTACTGGTAGTACTGTATGGTATCGTATTTAATAACCACAAAATGTAGGCAACAATATCGGATGAACGTGTCAGGATTTCATTCCGTAACACCCAAACGTTAGCTTGAGTGTCGACGATATTTGAATTACAATAACTCTTTGACCATTTCTGCAATTATCGCCATTCCAATGGATTCTGACAGCTGAGAAAAGCAGCTTTGCCCCGAGATGAAACACTTTACAATAGTGTCACGATCCATTTCTATTAGGTTCATTGCGTAAACGGTCAAAGAATTACGGTAGTTCACGTACCGTAGTACAGTTTTATGAAAGCTGTCCTACTACTATTTACAGTATACTCTGGTGCGGTCTGGTAGACATCTACTGAACTTTCTAGCCAATGATGGCACCAGCATCGAGCCTGCAACAGTCCGAATTTCGAAAGAAAGAGCTCAATAGCCTGACAAGGCCCCTGCGTAACGTAAGGGAATGCAATTAGCTCCACACTCACACATATATGTATGCAGGACAAGAGAATACATGAGATTGGATCAAATACAATAAACTACAGTATTGGTGAGTTTAAAAATCCAAAAAACTTCAAAAATCATTTGGACAGTTTGGCTTTTAACCGTTTAATGCTGGAGATGTTGTCGGTGACATCTAGATAATGCACACTTTTTGAAGTTTTGCAACTCTTCAAGAGTTTATGTTTATTAACATGAATCAGACGATTTTGACGTGTAGAGAAGCGGCTTTTCATGTTGACGAGATGCAACACTTTACGCACATTTACACGACTGCGGAAAGCTGTTTTTTCTCCATTGATCGCATAAACACTTCACTAATGCAAAGTGTCTCTATTTCAGAATGACATTAATTGCGTAAATGGTGGAAAAGTTACGATAGTCGAAAGAATGTAAACACTGGAGCTAACACTTTAGTGTTAAATTTTCTCTTCAAACCCAGCGTTTATTGGATATGATCTACTAATAGACCATATATTGAAATTTAAGTAGACATTTCTTGGAGTAGAAAGATTTTTTCAAGGCTAAATAGTCCGCCTGCATTCACAGTGGGATGAACCGCATCAGTATTCACTTGCCAGAGAGCCAGTAATGAGTTTATTGCTCGTCTGTCTTGTGTTTTGAATGTGGCAAGTGGGCCAAACTGTAAAAAGCGTTCATGGTGTTACACGGCACAGCCTCATTTTGGTGTCGGTTTTGGTGAGAACATCTTTAAAAAAAAAAAAAAAAAACCCAAAAAAAACCTCCACAATTTTTTAAATATGTTATGCTAGGCCTGATACGTTTGTGAGGAATTTTTTAAAATATGTCGAGTTGTTTGTACAATCTGCAACTTCCAAAAAAAGGTCAACCGTCATAAGTTTCTACCAATCAAGAAAGACAGAAACACCAAGCAACTTCCTGAAGTTGTGCAAAACTGAACTGTGATTGGCTAAAGACGAAAAGATTAATCTCAAGCAGCATTTATGTAAGTAAGCACCAGGGGAGTTTCAGCACAAATTTTGTTCAAAATTCTGCAAAGTCGATTTACTGGAAAAGAGTTTTTGTTTTTTAACGGTTCCCCTAAATTTACCAAACGCGGAAGAAAGTTTTTTATTTTACGAGATCCAACACTGACCGCATAAAGATGGAAGTTGAACCCGGAAATGAGCTTGAATAAAGGAAAAGACAAACCCAACACAAATAATTAGGCAGTAAATTGATTTTTGACACAAGATAAAGTCCTACGTGAAGGCCGTGATAGCCTACTTTTGGTTTTTGTAGTTTAATGTGGTAAACGTGAGCCCCTCTGTTGGTCAAATGCAGCAGTGTTTGCTTTAAAATCATACAACTTGGGATACAATGTGGATACAAGAAATACTGTTAGTACTATTCTATTATTTTTTTCATTTTTCATCATTGGACCCGAGTTAATGGATGATGGATGTGTTTTAGTGTGGAGGCTGCTGTCTGTCCTCAGAGTCCAGACAAACTCAGACTGGCTCGTACTTGTTGGTTGCAAAGTCGAAGGCTTCACAGGCAGCGGTCAGGCCCTCCTCGTTAACGCCTCCTGCTACCACGATTCTGCCCTTGTGGATGGTGGCTCCGAACATGGCCCTGGGCGTCTTCATGGCCGCCATCTCCCTCCACTCTGACTGCTTGTGGTTGTATGCAAACATTTTGTTGAGGGCTTTGCTGCGTAGGAAACAAAAGTACATATAAAATACAAATAAAAAGAAACAGTCATTAAAATGGCTAAATTGTTTAAAAAAAATTTAATTTTGGTTTAAACTTTCAAGAAAAAGTGCGACTAGACAAATTGACGTCAAATCAAAAACAACCATAGATTTTTCTAGGCAGTTTTCACTTTCATTCATTCATTTTCCAATCCGCTTTATCCCTTTCGGGGTCACGGGGTTGCCGGAGCCTAACCCGGCTACTCATGGGCGAAGGCAGGGTACACCCCTGGACTGGTCGCCAGTCTGTCGCAGGGGCCACAATCACACACCCATGCACACTCACATTCACACCTACGGACAATTTGAAGTAACCAATTAACCTATGAAGCATGTTTTTGGACGGTGGGAGGAAGCCGGAGTACCCGGAGAAAACCCACGCATGCACGGGGAGAACATGCAAACTCCACACAGAAAGGTCCCCCAGCCAGGACTTGAACCGGGAACCTTCTTGCTGTGAGGCAGGAGCGCTAACCACTGCGCCACCGTGCAGCCCCAGTTCTCACTTGATAACATAAAAAACGTTCAACTTCAAGCTCTGATTTAAGGTTAATAAATGAGTGTTTACAGTCCAGACTTGGTGATAAATGAGTGCATGAAAAGGTAACCTTTGTGCGCGGCCCTACTGCACTCGTACAGATATTTATGGAAATGTTCTTTGCAGAGCTTAAAATTCAGCAGCGGGCATTTCTTAATGACTGATTTATTGTGCTCTCTAGTGCTACAAATCACTAGAGACTCGCTTATTTTAAAGCAAGAGAAGAAAAGTAGAAATAATTTACATTTTGTCACATATTGAGTACATTGAGTATTCGTTCACGTTCTGATTAAAATGAAATTAAAGGGCAAAAAAAAGGTCTGTTTGGACACAAAACAGCTACAAACTGAATGGATTCACAAGTGGAGAAGGAGAAGGAGAAGGTTATTTACTGCTGAAATGGAAACTATTTCCTGCTATCAGTAAAAATTATTTGTTTGGATTTTTTTCTGTTTGAGAAAATTTGACAAACTGGAAGCAGAATAAATAAAACGGAATAGCTACAATTTTGGGGGGTAAATTTCCATAAATGTGACTAAAAAATTGCAAATAAAATCTAATATCAAATAAGATAATGTTCAGTGTCACTGTTTGACTTTAATCTGTCTTAAAACGGTCTGAAATGTTGCCAGAACCTGACAAAGTTTTCCCAATTTTCTCCGTTTTCTGACCAACAATTCATGAAACAAAACAATATTCAACATCCATCTGTCCATCTATAGAAGGGGTGTCTACATGTTTTCCAACCAACCTGCCATTGGATGTTAAGGTTGTATGTTTAGGTTGAACAGCAGAGGTCCAAGAGTTGAACCCTGAGGCACCCCATCTAATTGTTTTTATTGGATGTTTGTTAATGTCATGAGTGGAGCAGTGAAACCTAACATATAATATGAAATGTCACATATTTTTATGGTCCCGGCCAATAGCCTATTTTCAAAATATTATTGAGTTGGGCGGAGCTAACGTCAGCTAATATGTCCCATCCACTTAAGGCATCATGAAATGATGAAATGAGATGATCCCTCCGGTGTATTCACGTCTATAAATGTGAGTCAGAGGAAACATATGCAGATGGAACAAAAGAAGATCAAGAATTAGACCCTGAGGAACGCTTAGATTTCTGATCACCATGGAAACAACACAAACAGCAAAGATTTGATTTTTTATTCTGTATTTACTTTAAAGGAAACAGAATCCAAATGTATAATCAGGGTAGATGAGGTGAGCTTTTTTTGAATTGTGACAGCATATGCAGCAAATCCGTCTTCTATTATTGTAGCATGTTGGTCAGCCCCTGGACTGTGGTTGTAGTGTGTGATCTGTCGCATGGCCATGCAGGCAGGCACGATGATGGACCACAAACAGCTGCAGCTCTCAGCGTAAGCTGACTCAAACACACACAAGACCAGGCTTTGGAACTCACTTGTCATCGGTCTTTCCTCCGATGCAGTACACCAGGCCTTTGTGGGAAATCACGGCATGACCGTGGATCTTCAGGGGAAGCTTTTTGGTCTCACTCCACTTCATTTTCCTGAAGAATGGGGTCATTTTAGATGTGGTGCGACATCTTTCTTCTTGTTAGTAATATGAGTAATAACAGTGTAAATCCTTGATTGGGTTAAAACTGTAAAGCCATTGAAGTATTTAAGCTACAGACAGGCTAAAGGGAAGAATAAAGTACTTTCACTGACTCTGTGTCGTAACACATCACAGAGTCCAGAGACTCGTTTGTCTGGAGGTCCTTTCCCGCCACCGCAAACATCAGGTTGTCACTTTCTCCGATGTTGAAGAGGCATCTCGGAGAAGGCATGGGGGGCAGCGCCGTCCAGTCCGCCGACAGAGGATCAAACTTTGGAGAGGAAATATAGAAACTTTTACTTTTGATTGACACGTCCTGATTTTTTTCATAAACACCATCATTTTTGTGTTTTTGTTCGGGATCCATCAGGAAATGACAGGAAATTTTAAAGAGTATGCAACCAAAATTTGGGGAAAACACATTTGCAGTTTGTTCACAAGTTTGACACGAGTTCAAACTATTAGGGGACCAAAGTGTGGTAGCCCATGTATGCTAATTAAGATTATAGAAGAGCAATGAAGCTAACATTTTTGTAGCGTAATGACAGATTTTGTAGATAAAAAAAAAAAATTACTAAAGCAACAAGTTAAAAGACATTTAAGTTATGCACAATAAAAAAAAACCTGCTTCAAGGAGTGAACTTTTTTATATTTTATGTTTTATTTCTTGTTACATGGACTGGACTTTTACTTTAGATGCTGTTTGGATGTGCTGGCTGGAGAGTTCAGGACTTCTGCCATCAAGAAATTGAGTGGAAGATGTTTTTTTCTCATCTAAACGACAGATTCATGTTTTCCGTTGGAAATAACTGTGTGTCATCTGCATAGAAATGATAGGAAGACCAACGCGCATAAATGATTAAAGTCCGAGATGTAGTAGAGAATAAGAAGAAAAGGGGCCAAGAGTGGAACCCTGCGGAACACCAGTGGAGAGACGGTGAGAACTGGACACTTCAAAAGTTTAGTAAGACAAACAGGTGTCACAGATCACAGACAGGACTGTAACACACATTTTGAGGAACTTTTTAAGCAATACGAGGGGAACTACAATACGAGGGGAACTAGCCTCCAAATTTCGGGCTATTTCTCCAAAGTTGTCGGGGAACTGCCAACTAAACATAAACGTAAAAGTTTTGTTAGCTCCAGTGTTGACATTCTTTAAACTATTGTAACTCTTTAACTGCCTAAAAAATTAATGCAATTCTGACACGTTCTGAAGTTCTGCGCCGATATGCAACACTTTACAGTACTGAAGTGTTGGATTACATTAATTGGGTAAATGGTCAAAGAATTGCGGTTGTATATTGGTGTAATATTGGTAAGCACTTTACAGAAGTAAATCAATGTAAACCTGTTGATTCTGACATAGAGAAAAGCCTCAGATTCCATTAAATTACATTAACTGCGTAAATGCTCGAAGAGTTCTGGTAAATCAAAGATTATTTGTCATTTGCTGTCACTGATGACCGCGCCGGTGTTAAACGCTTAAAACAGCAGAATATTAGCATGCACTGTTTTAGATAGCTGTAAACTGAAATGGTTTATTTATAAAAAAAAGTAAACGCTGGTGATTAAAAACTACAAAAATGAAGGATAGCTTTAAATTGAAGTCATAATAGCTAAAAATGGGAAATTAGCGATGTCAAATGATTTCTTATTTTTATTAAAACAATGTTTGTGTCAGTGCACTTGTGCTTTGATGAATTCACTTCAAGGAAACTCATAAAACGTCGTTTTTCTGTGAAAAAAGGTCTTGGACAAATGCTTACCAAATAGAAGTAGCATTGCAAAGGTGCGTCCTTGTTCTCCTCGTCCACAAAGAGTCCTCCGATGATGTAGAGCTGGTTCTTCTGTGACACCAGGCTGACGTGGTTACGTGGCACCTGCTCGGACATGGCAGCCAGAAAGCACTCGTTCTCGCCGACGTCGTACGCCACCGCCGCCGTGTCGTTGATCATCAGGATAAAGTCTCGTGCGTGCATGCCGTGTCTGCGAGTGTCGTTGAGGAAGCCGGGGAATGGGCTCTCCTCATCCTCGCCTCCTTCCTTGCCTGCACCCTCCTCTCCGTCCTTCTTGTTAGGTTTTTCTGGAAGTTTCCCCTTGAAGGCGTCTCTGATGACCTGGATGGTCTTCTGAAGTTCTGGGTCGGCCTTGATGATCTCGTCCGTCTCCACTTTTTCCTTGAAGTACTTCTCCGGCAGCAGGCGGAAGCGGATGCAGTCGAAGGCGTCCTTCAGGAACTTGATGCGCTTCTCACGGTCGTGGCGGACCCACGCCATCACAGCCTCGAACACCATCTCCTCCTTCTCCACGTTGAGTGAGTCTCCTCCGACGATGGCGAACATCTCGTGAGCTGCGAGCTTGAGGAACTCCTCCTCCTTGTGAAGAAACTCAAACCGGTCGGCGATGTAGTTTCGGGCTGACACGGCAAGCCGAGGGCAGCCGAGGACCAGGCCCATCCTGAAGATAGCCATGCAGTTGACCAGAGACAGCTTCTTCTGAAGGTAGTTGACGCAGACTGTGAAGACGGAGGGGATCTGGAAGCGGTTTGCCACCGCGATGATGTCCTGAACGTTGTTGTCGGTCAGGTCGATCTCAGCGGAGTAGAGGTACTGGATGATCATGTCCAGGATGGAAGGGTTGACATCCTCCAAGACGACCTCTTTAGTGTTCTCCGCTTCCTTCCCATCTTCCGTGAAGAAGATTTCCCTGAAGTAGGGGCTGCAGGCCGCCATGATGAGCCGGTGGCAGGGGAAGCTGCGGTCCCCCACCTTCAGGGTGCAGTCCACAAACTTGTTCTCGTTCAGCAGCTCCTTTAGGCCGTCCTGGAGCAGGGTGCTCTGAAACAGGCGCAGCTCCTCCTTGATGGCGTTGGGGTCCATAGCGCGTCAGGAGGGGTTACAGCCGGCAAAACGAGGGGAAGAAGGAGATGGTCACCGAGGGTCCCGTTGGCAGTTGCTCCTGACTGGAAAAGGCAGAGCGGAGAAAAGGGTCCCGGTGTGATGGTTCTGCAACTTAATCCTCCCCAACTCTAAATATAGCTCCCCTCACCCACCTTCTACATGCTTGAGCGGAATCTGACGGGGCCAAATCGGAGTGCGGCGCGGGGCCCAGGCTCTCCCAGCTGCCGTCACAGACTGAAAGAAGCAACTGGGAGGTTCAGCCGCCGGGGGTTCAGCCTGCGGAAGGTCATGTGGCCGGCCAACAGCTGGGAGAGGCCATGCCGTCAGAGATCCTGAATAGATCGCTGAACGCTAAACTCACACCTGGTATATCTGTAGAATTTGCAGATTTCTCGATCCTCTGTGAACCCAAACTTCATCATTTATGTTTTAATGACACCAATTAACAACAAACAACTACAAAAACATCCTTTAGGAAGAAAAACATACCAAAAAAACATAACAATCGCTTTAATTTTTTTTTAAATTTAAATGAACAAATCCATAAATAATGATTTTGGATTAAAAACTTGTATTCAGCTTAGAAAAGAAGGCTCATTTTTTCAAGTGTAGAGGCGAACGGGAAATGTCTGGTGTGGATTAGCAGCAGCTCCCAACGTGTGAGAGGAGCATGTGGAGTGCACTTTTCTCCTGTGGGCAGCACTAAAGATAGACCAGGCGCTCGTCGGGGAGCGTCGGACTTGTAATTTAGGCGGAGAAGGAGGCGCTGCTCTGGGGGAGGAGGAGGACTTTTATTTCCTTGAAGGCACCGTGAGCTAATGAGGCCGGAGTTAAACAGGAGCGCTTCCTATTTTTTTACTTCAAAAATAAAAGTCAGGATGTTAAAACTCCCTATTATCAAGAACAAATTTAAAGTTCAACTTTAAATATGAAGACTTTTACCATAAAGATGTCTTTAGACACAGAAAGAAATGTAGTTTTTAGTCCAGTTTTAATAATATTCTATTTTTAAGGCTCATCTGGGAACAGTAAAAAACAAAAAATAAATAGTTTTATCCAAAAATGATGTTCTAGTGAACAAGTTTTTCTATTTTGGCTAAAAACAGCATAATCACAATTGAAAGATCACTGAGTTTAACTGTTAGATTGTTAAGAATAAACCTACAAACGTTTTCTATTTTTTGTTCTCGGTTAAACCTGTGGTTTTCCCGTCTCTACCGTGGTTTTAAATCTACTCCTCTGATTCGCCTGAGCCTTTTCTGCTCAAGCCATCTTGATTTTGAGTCAAATTGATTTGTGTTGCTCAGCTTGCCATTCTAACTACAAACATTAATGTATGTCATTAATGGTCATGGAGCGTTGTTTTGATGCTACAAAAAGTAAAGTTTTTAAATGTAGTTTTGCTCCGTTAGTTAATTTAGTTTGCACAATCTTTTGGTTTCTTCAAAAATCTTTTGTTAAATGCAGGTAACAGCTTAGCTGTGAGGAACTTTAGTTTGAAAAACGATCTTTTTTGAAGACATCTGATACTTATGAAGGACCAAACATTTCCGGATCACATTCAAAGATGTCTTCACATTTAGATTTAAGTTTAAAGCTGTTATTCTAAGGCGGGGGTTTCTAGAAAGTTTTCCGATTTAAAGGATTTTAAATCAGAATCGTGCCAGTTCTTTTACAGTTTGGTCTTCTACCTCTTATGTGGCAAGCTAAAGTGATAATGCTCCTTTCCCAAAGTCTGGTACATCGGCGGAGGGACGAGAAACGCTGTCCTGGAGTGGAAATGATGTCACCGTGACCTCTGTCAATCCTGTAAGCTAATGGGCTCAAAGTTACGCCCTCTCATGGAATTAGGCTCACCTCTGAAGATGAAAAGTCGGAATTATATCACACACACACACACCCACACGTAGTTATAGTTATAGAATGGCAGCCCAGAAGGACCAAAAGTTCATTAATATTCCCCTTTGCATCCAAATTCTAGTAAATATGCTTGCTTTCTAAATGAGACATGATGGGATTTGTCTAAAAAATATGTATATGAGTGATACAAATGTTTAAGTATTTTTTGAAATGAAAGTAAAAGTAAAAAAACATTGCCTACAAATGTTTTATGCAACCTCAACAAGATGAAACTTCTTTTTTTTTGTAATACTACAAAGGTTCAACATTTCACTGTGAAACCTATTAATTTGTCGTTTAGGACCTTTTTTATTAAAACGGTGGGATGTTGGTCCTACAAAGCAGAGTACAGAGCAGTAAACGTGACTGACACAGTGTCGCCTGACCCAGCAGAGGGCAGCGTTCGTGTGTCTGTCCAATCAGTGTTACAAGTTAAACACAGTCATCACACTTTCCATTGAAAGACATTCAAATTCACAAAAAGAGGATTCCACCGAGCACCAGGCATTCATTTAGAATGGCTCCACTTGATTTGACTTTATTTTTCTTGATCTCAGAACTTTTTTGTGTTAAAGTAATAAGAATGGTTCTGTATTCCTGAGTCGAGTTAGCGGATCTGCGGATCCTGTACATTGTTAGTTTGGAATAGTTTATTCTTGGAGGGGGGTTCATTATTGTATGAGCCTTAGAGTTACTATATATTGTCCCATAATCCTTTGAGAATCCGCCCCTCCTTGGATGATCTCCAGCAGGTGATGGGCTCAGCCTCCTGCGGAGGGAAAGCTCAATGTCTTTGGGACGTTGAGAAAGATTATGTGGGCTGATTTGGCGACGCCGGGGCGGATCACAAACCTGTGGCTCTGCCCAGCACGCACGTCCTCTTGCACTCCTCCTCCGTGTCGAAACGGTTTTCGTTGCCGTTGCAGCCTCCGTACCAAAACTGCGCGCAGGCGTTGGCCTGCTTGTCGTAGTACCAGCGGATGTTGTAGTCCCGACACGTGCCTGGCACCAGAACCAGGGAGCAGCGCGGATCCAGCGGGACGGTCTCTACAGAGGGAATGAGG
Organism: Adrianichthys oophorus; assembly: GCA_036245035.1. Classification (NCBI taxonomy): domain Eukaryota; kingdom Metazoa; phylum Chordata; class Actinopteri; order Beloniformes; family Adrianichthyidae; genus Adrianichthys; species Adrianichthys oophorus. Next base: position 4,952,959 of record BSAI01000123.1, on the reverse strand, counting down.
AGCGGAAATTCAGCTGAAAGTGTGGTGGTTTATTGAAGAAGTGGCATCACGAGAGGAGACAGATCACAAAATGATAATTGGCCTGCCTGGATCATGGTTCTGCACCTGCAACATATTTTGTTGTTTCAGCCTTTTGCTGTGGCTTCCTCCTACGTTCATTTACTGTTTTTTTTCTCAGCCAAAACAAATTCAATCATTTATTCATTATCAAACAGAAAAAAGAGAAACACACACAATAATGTGCTTCATTTATTTACATTTAAAATGAAAAAAAAAAACTCGAATTTGTGTTAAAATTTAAAAGCTCTCTCCATAATTAAGCTACTTGAAACTTACTGACAATGTAAAATGTTTTACACTGTCTCACGAAGAGTCAACAGGGTCTGAAGGAGTCAAAGAACAGATGAGAAACAATTTCTAGAACTTTGGGGTGTTGGTGAGAAACTTGATCCACATTTGGAAAAGATTTCCTAAGAACGGACGACTTGAATGACTCCAATCAAACAGATTTACCTCAGAGGTGAATAAGAAGCAGAACAACACCAACAACGAAGAAGAAAAACTTGTTTTAGATTTGACCAAAATAAAATTGGGATTATTTCCATACCTCTGTTATGAATAATCTTAAAGATTCAATTTTGGCAAAGTTTTGCCATCACATTGGGGGTCAAACTAAAGTGGTAACTTTGAAACATGGTGGTGGTAGTGTGATGGTGTGGGGTTGCTATGCAGCTTTATGATCTGGGTGCCACGCTACAAGTGATGACTTCATAAAAAAACCCCAGAAGGTTCCAATAATGTATTACATGAAAGCAAGACAGGATTTCACCCAAAAGAACTCGTATGGGGCATGGTGGTAGAAGTGTGATGATCACTTTCTTTTACCCTAAAACAACTATATTCTCTCTTTTTAAACTTTTTAATATTTCTCTTGTGTAAAATAATAAAATGATGTGATTGTGAACTTGTTTGTACCTTTGGGAAGAGCTGGCTTTGCCTGCAAAGATACACCCGAGGACGATGGATTGATGTTTGTTGAAGAAGAGGATGATGACGAAGAGGAGCCTCCGTTTCTGGAGGAGTCTTTACTGGAGGGAGGGGGAGTTTCGTAGTCAAAGACGCCACGGTTAAATGTGTCCCCCCGCTCTTTTCCTAAGTTTGACATCTCCTTGGAAACACTCTGGCCTCCTCCTGCTACCTGCTGAGAGGGAAAGCAGTCAGCATGCTGATCTGCATGTTTGCACTCACATGTATGTGTTCTGTACGTCTGCTGCTGTGCCACGGCCCTTACCTGGCTTTGAGACCCGACTGCAGAGTTGAAGTCTGTCTGTCTGTTGTTCGGTGTCTCCTGGCCAGGAACAGGCCGGTACCCATAACCGCCGGTGGCATACTTCCCAGCACTTATCCGGTTGCCATTGTAGCCATTGTTCCCATAGCCGTTGGTTATCCGGTTATAAATCAGTGCTCCGTTCTCGTCTTCGCAGAACTGGCTGACCAACTTAGACTCCAGAGCTGAAAAACAAACGCACAGAGCCGGCGGAAAAGCACTTTTGATGAAGCGCACAAACACAACTCCAACGAAAACTCATTTTTAAAAGACCAAACCATTCTTTCGAGTACCACAACTCATCAACCATTTGCGCAAGTAGCATTGTTCCAGCGACAGAGTATAGCAGCTTTACACAAATATGCGTGAGTATAAGTCGTGCTTTTTTGTATCGTTTAGCAAGGGTGCAACTTCTAATCAGGTGCGACTTATACGGCATTTAAAAAAAAAAAGCAACAACCACAAGAGGTGTGTGTATTAGCATTTGCAACTCACTGAAGAAAAAGGATCGCTCAGTCTGACACCAAGCTTGGTAGACTTGCTCCAAAGTGACACAGAGGATCAAGATTTTAACGGATTTAGTGGCTTGAAGCAGTGGAACAAAAAAGTATTTAGTCAGAAATGGTCAAAGAATGACGGGAGTCTAAAAATCTGTCTTTCTGCTGTCACCAGTTTGATTCTTTTTTCGTGCAGAACGAGCAGATTCCAATGTAAAAGCTAGAAATCCCATTTGTTGTTATTATAAATAGATTGTTAAAGAAGCAGAAATTTCTGGAAAATGTTATATTGGTCTTCAATCAAATATGTGCTGGTTTCATTTGTATAAAGAAAGGCCAAAAACCTAAAAAGAAACCACTTTGCACTGTTAAACTCGGTACTGGGAGCATCATGATGTGGGGCTGTGTTCATTTTTCAGTTTGCTGTACTCAGTGCTTAAAAAACAAAATTTTTTTATAATGAATGTTTTAATGAATAACATAAAATGTCAGGTTATGGTAGGGTTCATCGTGTCTGGTTGGGTTTGTTCAACCGTTCTCAGGTTTCTTGATCGTCAAAGATCTTTATGGGGTGTTCTCTTACTTGGCAGAGTGTTGAAGTCGTCGATGAGGAACATGTGCTCAACATCTGGGTCGGAGGCGATCAGGTTGAGCTCTCTCAGGAAGTCGTTCCTCGTCGGATCTGAAGTGTTAACAATCCCCAAAGCAAACATCTCAATATTGGCAGCGTGCGCCTCTCTGACGGCTAAATCTAGCTTCACCGGCTCTCGCTTGTCAGTTTGTCCATCGGTAATGACGATGGCCACTTTGCTGACTCCCACTCGTGAGCTGAAGAAGGCGTCTTGCGTGGCTTTACGGATGGCCGTCCCGGTGTAGGTGCCCTCCCCCATGTAAGGGATGTTCCTGATGGCCAGCTTGATCTCTTCCTTGGTGCTGTAGCGGGCTAAGTTGAAAACCAGATTCACCTCCAGGCTGTACAGGACCAGGCCGATCCTGGTGGCGTTGCGGCCGACAGTAACTCGGTCGACCAGCGCTGTCACAAAGTCCTTGATGATCTCGAAGTTGTCCGGACCGACGCTCTCTGAGCTGTCGATGACAAACACCAGCTCCATGGGCCTCTCCTTACACTTGATCCCACAACCTGGAATCACACGAGATCACGGCCCAAGTTCCTCAACACGCTCTAGAGCTTTGATCAAACAAAACAGGAGTGACATAAACATCTCAAAAATCTTTTACCGCAGATCTCTTTGATCATTCGAATGATGTCTTCTCTCTGAACAAGAATCAGAAACATCGTTAAAAGTATCAAAATATCTGCAACATAAACAATTAAAATAAAGTTGGACTCACAGTGAGGCCGGCTTCACCTTTGACCCCTGCTCGGCCCTATAACAACACCATCAGGATATGGTTACCAAGCTCCTCAAACAACTACAAACTGCAGCTGAAGTCTTTTTACTCACGGGTTCTCCTGGAAGTCCAGGATCTCCCAATTCTCCTTTGATGCCCTTCAGTCCTCTCTCCCCTGACGAGCCTCTGTCCCCCTGATCCGTTCGCAAAAATCTAAGTTACCAGGCACCCACACACACACAACCACAGTATAAAACAGGAGGTGGAACGGTGACTGACTTTTGGACCGGGAAAGCCCTCTCCTGGTACTCCTCTTGGTCCAGACACACCCTGGGAACCCTGCTCGCCCTGAAGTCACAGATAGTATACGTTTACAAACAATGGCTGCTCCGTTTGAAAAGAAATTATGGTCCTGAAAGACCCACTCTGATGAAAATAGAGTTCTGAACAGGCACTTTGTGGCACTTTTCTGATGATGGAGGACATTTATAAAGAGTATATTGTGAGTATTTCTTTATTCAAATCATTGAGATTCAGGATGAAAAAAGCTTCAAAAGATCTTATTTGTAAGATAATAAATGCGCTTGGTGGCCCACAAGCGGATCAAAAGATGATTGGAGTGGGTCTTTAAGGACGGACCAGAAGCAATAGCCAACCTTTGGACCTTGAACTCCTTGTCCTTGTGGCCCGGTTGGTCCTGGTGGACCGGGTCGACCGGGGTTCCCCTGCAAAATAAAACCTCAGGATAAATCAACTCTAGCAATGTAGGGAAGGGAAGTAACCAGAGGAGCAAGGATGTAGGTAAACCTTCAAGAAACACTTCGATTTTCATCCAACTGACTTTTATTGGCAATTTTTTTAACAAAGGTTTAATGTTTATAGAACACATGTGGAGGATGTTATAGCTTCTATACACATGTGTTCTTTAGGAACTGACTGACAGCAGAATCCACAGAATCCACATCCGTCGGTGTGAAGTTCCTTTCCCCACCGGACGGCTTTTGTCAAGTCCCAATTAAAAGCTGCCAAGCGCTCTGACCTGCAGAGACTCCGGTCTAAAGTCTGCAGGGGATCTGGGTGTGATCTGCACTTACATATGAAGAGGCTCAGTGGTTTTTAGAGACCTGTTAGACTGAGTGTTTCTGATCCATTGAGGTTCACACCTGCTGGAGCAGTTTGGGTGGAGGAAACGCAAAGAAACACCCCGAACAAATGAGCCGACAGCCCTTTTTGTCGTTTTTAAATCTTTTCTTTTTTTCTGCACATGTGATGAGGCAGTTTTTTTTTTTTAGCTTCTTGTCCTCTGAGATTATGACACAATCACAACCATCTGGCTGAATTTCAAGCTAAAATAAAAAGACTGCAAAATCAAGGTGACCTTGACTCCCCTTTGCAGGAGTTTTCTATGGAAACAGTGGAAGTTAAAAAAAAAAAACAGGAATCTCAAAGGTTTCAATTTACCGGAGGGCCTTGAAGGCCTTCACCTGGAGGTCCAGGTAAACCAGGCAGACCTCGAAAACCAACGTCTCCCTGAAAAGGTGCAAACAGACAGGATAAACAAACTCATACTTAAATCAAAATCATGTTTTGACCCACACTGGGTCCTAAAGCAAATAAAGTAAATTTAACACTTCAAAACACATGGTGTAAGTTTGAAATTTGTCTTTTGTCTTCCTATTTGTGGGTAAATCAATCTTTTTTGCTGTGGTTTGAGTGGAGCTACTACTTTTTTAAACAATCTTTGGTGAGGCTTCAACAGAAAAAATACATACTTTATTGGCATGAAGGAAGAAGTTGTTTAAACAACGTCTTGTTGTAAGGAATTCCCATAAGGAATGTGAGATCGGAGCCAAACATCATTTAATCAGGCAATACAAAGACTGCAAACAGAACAGTGGAGGTTTTGTCTTACAGGGCTGTAACTGTTGGCGATGTGGTGTGAATGTCTTTTGCAACACTAAATCAAAGAATTTTTATGTAAAATTTATGACTAACTTGTATTTTTTCCTATAATCTTATGCCACCAACTTCTGGTATGAAAGGTTTTTCTTTTTTACTGCAGGGATTTGGGACTTTTTAAAATATAATTTAGGATTAGTTTGGTTAATTTAACCGTTTTTATTGGGTTTCAACGCCATCGTCTTTGGAGTCTCACATCCCTCTCAAACCAGAAAAGTGCAACAAATGGGAGACATCTTTGTAAGAAATGAAACTTCAGCTGAATAATTACGCTTAACCACCAAGGGCTTCATACAAGGTAATGAAAGCAAAGTCACAGAAAAGCAGAGTCGATGTCTTGAACCCCATAAGCAAGCAGTGAAGGAATTTTCCGATGAGTGAAATCCACATTCAAAACTGCATCATTAACTGGCACAAAGATTTGTTTACTTATTTTTTTATTGTTTATTTTTGTCTTTTTTCTTACCTTTGGACCTGGAATACCAACTCCTTCCAATCCAGGTTCTCCAGGTAGTCCAGGCAAACCAGGAGGACCCTAAGAACAAATAAGGGTATGCTGTAAGTTGCAGATTCATAGTACTGTAGGGACAGATGGCAAAATTTCTGTATAAATCAGGTCTTTACCATTGGTCCAGGATATCCTTCCCCTTTGGGACCAAACTGACCCGGTGAGCCTGGATCACCTCTCTCACCCTAAGACAGAAACAAAGTCTACTTTAATTTCATGTAAAACATAAAGCAACCTGAAAGGGAACCGGTAATGCAAACAGTTCTTTTTTATGTTATCCATCTACTACAGCAGATTAGAATTTATTACCTTTGGACCTGGAAGTCCATAGCCAGTTTCCCCGATTGGGCCAGGTGGACCACTTGGACCAACATCCCCCTACGACACATTACTGGGGTCAAGTCTAAATCTCTAACACAAAATCACATTTCAAGCACTTTCTATTTCTTGTGGTGTACCACAGGGCTCTGCTTTGAGACTTCTTTAATTTTCAAATTCTTTAACAAGCTGCCCTTTTTTTCAAAGTCTAATGTCTGAAATTGGGAGGTCTTGAAACCCCACCCCAGGTTTGCAGAAATCCAAGTCAATGAAAATGAATCTTAGAAGCACCACCAATAATCCCCAGTAAGAGTGCAACAGATCACAGATGATCCGTGATTTGTACGGATCACTAGCTACGATTTGGCACACACGTGCATAGCGGACCCCTCCCCCCCTTTCTCGCGTGCATCATTCAAATCAACTCTCAATTCACACCGAACGCAATTTGTGCCTCAAATTTGCATCAACTGTCTTTGTTATAAAATGCGTCAAAGATGTTGCTTTACGCTTGTCCAAAATAGTGTTAACCTGGAGCTCCCGCTGCGTGAGGGAGGTGCTTCCGTCAAAAGTTTTTCTCAACCTCATCACGGATCTGGATGATGAGAGATCCCGTTTTTTTTATTTTAAAGAGCTCTAAAAAAGCTTCAATGAGCAGTCCATGTCTCCATGTGTTCATGAAAACACTCAGAGACTCTCTCATTGAGGAGCATAGACATATATACATACTAGTGCTGTCAATCAATGAAAAAAATTATCAGATTAATCACACAGATTAACCACATTTTTGGGCGATGATTAATCACCATTAATCACAATGTTTTACGACTTAAATTTTATACGACAATATGCAGCTTCTGAACAAAAACAGGCCAGACAGAAATTTTTTCCTTCATTTTTTTTGTCTGAAATGTTTACATTTATAAAGTGTTAACTCAGAAGTTTATTTTGTGTGCACAAAACACATCAACAGTAAGTTAAGCAGAACTGTAAAGACTTTAATGTCTGCAGTATTGCTCAAAGAACACAAAAACGCGGATATAAAGTCATAAGAAACAAACATTGTTTTTCAGCACTTTAAATAGTCTGGGTGAATACTCAAATCTGATTGGCTGCCGGGTGTTCGGCAAGAAGTTCCGGTCACAATGTTCTATATGCACAGGCTTCTTTAAAACAGACTTTTTCTTCATGATCTGGACAAAAACAAGCGATAAGAGGTGAATTTTCTCTCTGAACTGATGCTTTATTGAAGGTATCGTGATAATCAGCATATATTTCGCTTTCCTTTGCCGCTGCAATTCAAGTTCACTGCCGTATTGACTCGTTACCGTGACAACAGGCCGGACGTATCAAATAGCCCCCCTTACGTTAAAAAGAGATCTAAACCAAAAAAAATAACAAGAATGAATTTCTAAAAATCGATTGAATATGTCTTTTTTTTGTAAGTGACCATGTTTTAAGCCCCTAGAGCCTGACAAAGTGTGTATTTTGAGAAATTAAAAAACTGGAAAAAAAACACCAACTGAAGTAGTAAATTCTGACATCTCCTGGTTCTCTTACATTTTTTGTTAAAATACAATTTTACTTTTTCTTCTTCTAAATTCAATGCCTCATAAGACACTTTGTTTATATGGGCATTCTGAGGATTTTTTATAAGTTGGAATATCTTGAGTTCAAATATCTCATTATTATTTTGTTTTTATAAATAGGCCTCAATGAGCAAATGTTCTCTTGTTATAATACAAGTAGTACTTTATATATGCTTTTGAAAATATGTTTTGAAGCTTTAAAAACATTTTAGGCCTTTATTTTGGTTTTTTTTCTGTTTATTTATCCTTTTTACTGATTCACAAAATGATCAGAAACATGGATTTTGTGATCCATTGACCCTCTAGTACACAGCATGCTCTTTTTAGATTAGTACAAATATAAATACAGTGAAATTATGCGAAGAGATGAATAGAGTCAGTTTCTGCTTGTCTCTGTGGAAAGGTAATGTGAAGAAGATGGAAGTTTGTGTTTTGTTTGACTTTGACTCTTTCTTTAGGTATAAAAAATACAACAAATTTTGGGATGCTGAGTATGAGAAAAGAAAAACAAAATAGATCAACCTTCATGAGTTATGGGACAAGTCATTCATTATTTAACATTTCTAGAGCTAGTTTTTTTACAGAATAATTTATTTTTTTCAACTGACTAAACATAAATATAGCAACTTTTTATCTGCATATTCACATAAATTCCATGTAAAGAAAAGCTGCTAAATCTCTGAAACATTAGTGGTAAAGCGGATCGCTGGTGGAACAAAGAGCTGCTTCATTAGATGATGTTTTTGCTGCTGCGCCGCTTCAGATTCTGATGGAACTAGAGCATAAACTGGTTCTCCCAACAAGTTTATCTTGCTTTATTTATTGTGAATGGCGTTCAAACGTTAAATAAAGCATCAAACTCTGGGGAGAAACTGACTAAAGATGTTTGCTCTCCAGGAAAGGAGGCAGACTTCTTTGAAAAAGCTGAAAAGAAGCCCTCATTATAAAACAATGAAGATTTATGGCACTTTTTAGAGGCTTCTTACATTCTTTATATGCAGCTGAAAATAAAAATGGGTGAAAAGTATCTACATTGCAAGGTTGATACTTTGTGAAATAGAATACACTTCTGAGAGGGCAGATTTCCTAACAAATTAATGGCATTAAACTAAAGCTGTTATTTCAATAAGTGGAGATAATCCTCGTTTGTTTTTTGGAGATGTTAGAAATTCTTTAATTTGAGTATTGGGGAATAATCATCTCTTGTTTATATAAAGCCATTGCACACAAGATTCTGGATGTTTCCAGGTTGGAAACTAGATGGTACCTTAGGTCCTGTGATGAAGCGTCCTGGTGGACCAGGAAAACCCAACCTTCCTTGTGCTCCTGGTTCTCCCTGATTGAATTAACACAACCCAAATGGTTACAAGGTGGTTATTTCTAGTCCTTTTAATTCATGAGTTTAGTACCGACTTTCTACAAAAGACGTAGGGTATTGACAGCTTAACGGCTGCGTACCTTTGGTCCCGATGGTCCAGCGATACCAGGTGGTCCTGTCAAACCTCGTATGCCTCTTTGGCCTTGATCTCCCTTTAAATCCATATGAATAGCTTTATGTCATCCACATAGCTTTTAATCTGGGGTTTTTACTGGAAGCAATGACCAATGAAGACCTCATCCAGGATGTTCAAGAGCTAACTCATACCTTTTCGCCTTGGGTGCCGATCCCAGGAGCCCCCTCCAGACCCCTGAGGCCGACGGCTCCTGGCTCACCCTGAAAGCCAAAACCACACACACGCACAGAGGGTTTTAACTATTTAAGTTGTTTTGCTTTTGTGAAATCAATCTCTTAATTACCTTTTGTCCTGGGGCTCCATCCTCACCTGGCAGCCCCGGCAAACCCGACATTCCCGGCGATCCTGGCTCCCCCTGTGAACAGATGAGAGATCTGTGTCAGTTTGCTGACAAAAAATCATTAACACCAACCTTCAGTCGATCTGATGAGGGTTGCGATCAAAAACTCAGACACACCTTGGCTCCGGGCTCACCGGCTCCCCTCTCTCCCTGCGCGCCAACCTCACCTGGCAGCCCTTGATCTCCCTGTCAGAAAAACAGCACAATGTTCAAGAAATGTCAATCAAAGTAAATCCAAGGGCTTTTTACCCAAAAAATTTCTTTCAAAATTTATGACTTTTTTTTCTTCCTTTCTCTTGATTATAAGCTGACATTCTGGAAAGAATACATAAAGAAGTGTTTTTGAAAGTGCATTTAAATTTTTTTATGCATATTAAATAATTTAATATAACATAGAAGCATCGCATAAATAAACATGAATGCGAAACAGGGAGTGTCCAGCCTGCCGACTATTAAAACAAGTCGTTAAAAATAACAAATATAAAGTCATGTCTGACGTTCTTGGCATGCCAGTGTTGTGTATAAACAAAGTAAGAAATGATGCATATTATTGGTCTTTCGGCTAATGCTTTCATGTTTATTTAGGTTTTATGCATCGGGTTTCTAATCCTAACTCGTTTCTATCATTGATGGCTACAGCTACACTACTTAGAATGTCTGCAGGAGCCATGGAGGCAGAAGATTGGTCAGAAAGGTCGATGGGAAGTTCTATTTTCTAACTGTACATGTTATTGTTTTATGTGCATTTATAAAAAAAAAAAAAGCACACACACACACACACAAAGCAGGAGATCTGACCTCCTGCTTCAGTTATTTACAAGAGACTGCAAAACAGACTCTTGTTGTTGATTAAAGTTGAATATTTGAACCAAAAAAAAAGAAACCTTTGGTGTCTTCAGATTACTTTTTAAAAAAAAATGTTTTAAACAATCATAAGTTTGTAATAGCGCTAATTCCAGAACCCAGATTTTATTGTGTCACTGAAGCCTTTTGTCAAAACAGGTTGTGGTAAACATTTATATCACCTGCAGGGGTAAAAAACGGTGCAGTAGGTGAGATGCAGGCATGTTGTACAGATTTTTCATTTTTTCAATCTCCCCAAAACCCGAAGGCCTCCACTAAGGCTAGGTTAGTGCTTTTCACACGACAAGTGAAAAACACAGATGAAAGAAATCAGATTTATTTCTTTTAAAGAGCTTTACAATAGTATCCGTAATCAAGTCTCCATGTCTGGATTCATGAGATCATTCAGAGACTCTTCCAGTTTGGTGAGGTTCCCCCGTCTACTGCAGGAGCTGCGTCTGAATGACGGCCTCTCTGGGATTCAGTTTGAAGACTTGCTGTCCCGCGAGTGGTCCGGTGTGAAAGCTTTAGAACCGCGGCGAATCGACAATCAGAACGAAGTTGGTGCGGACATTCTACAGACATCAACATATCCTGTGTGCACAGGGTTAGGGTTGTGTTAGGTAGGATGTGTGCAGCATTTGTGTGTGGCCAGTAAGGAGCCAGTACTTCACCTTATTAATGACTAGTTTGGCGTAAGGGCAACGTATGGCAGCATCACCCATACGCCATAAATGCACGCAACTTACAACTATGCTGCGAGACACGACAATCACAAGTTCCATTTTCATACCGTCCCTTAAGGCGGCTGCTAGAGCCTCAAGGGAACTGCAAGATACACCTGCACTCCATTTAAGATGGGACCACTCTTATGGTAAATATAAATGATAAAGCCTCAGCTGCCACAGAATGAAAATCCTTTAGATGCTCCACGCTCTGCCTCAGTATTCAGAGACATTGAGTGAAAGATTCTTGCTTCCAAGTTAAAGACTAGAACAAAATCACAAAACTGCCTTAAAACAACAACCAACAGTTGATAAGTAAAGCATTAATATCCTCACTTAAAATACAACAAAAACTTTACATCAAAGAGTACAGAATGTACAACTATCCACTGTAGATAAACTAAAGGAATGTTTATTTTTGTTGTGGAGTTAGGCTGTTTTACATTCATCCTAATGGGGACAGACTTCTGTTATTAAAACAGGAAGTCTGATTAAACTGAAAAAAACACAACTTACATTGAGGCTCTCATTAAGGTCAACAAATGAGTTTGATGTTGCTATCTGACAGCTGCATAAAGTGGGCTTTGATGGAACAAACCTTGGGTCCAGGCATTCCCTCTCCTGGAGGGCCTCTGCTCCCCGGCGGACCTCTTGGGCCTTCGGTTCCCTGCAAAGATAAATCTATCAGACCTGAGCAGAAATGTTATGTTCTTGGTTATTTTCGGTGTTTATCATCAGACTTTTTCTAGGGCATCATAAGCAGTCCTTACCCCAGATTTCAATCGTGGCTTGCGCCTCCTTTTTTGTAATATATAGCGCTTTTATGCATCTTGTTCTACTTACGAGCTGAACAGACATACTCTGCCACAGTTTGGGGTGTTGTAATCAGGTGAATGTGTTCTTCTTGGGTTTATTTCAGGGAGTTTCCGAGGTCAAGTCATTTTGCAATTACTTTGGTTTTTAACCGATCCAGCTCAGCGGAAGCTCAGCGCTCCCCCTCTCCCACATGTCGGTGAACAGTGGAGTAGAACCATATTTCGACAGTAATTAACTGGTGTTTTGATACCAGGGGAGTGATCTTTGGCTCAGCTGTCAGCAGAAAACCATCTGCACCTGTTGTGCATGTGAGGTTATGCAACCTGCCGGATAAATGAGGGTGATCAGTGAGACTTTATACATACGACGCTGGAATTAGACCTTAGAAAAAAAAGAAAAAGGAGAAATTGTGCAAAAATCTGACTCTTTCATATTGTTTTTAGTGTAAGTTAATGCTTTGAACCTAATCAAATCACAGAAAGGTTCTACAAATTTATATGGCCCCTATATTTGCTTAGTTTAAACATCAAATGTTGGTTGTAGTAGATTTGAGTTTATTAAAATTAAAGTGGAGCTGAGAAGAAATGTTGGTTATACAAAGTACAGAGTTGGCTTGCTATATTGAGGTCCAAATTTCGCTGTTTTGTGACAATTTGTCAGCACAACTATGCTTGCTTTATTTCCCCAAACAGCGCAACATGTTCTAGTCCTAATTGGCTGTTGATCTTGTCAATCAATCCTTTTTGTGCCGTGTCTCTGGGACAACTCGCAAAGTTTACATAAATATTTTTATCTTTTTTTCCCTTCTATAACACTGGACTTGATTTTTTAAAGAAGATTTGAATTAAGTGTGAAAATGTTCATGTCTGTCTGAAAAAAGTATAAAAAAAAGTGCATTGGGGAGTTTTACAGCCTTAGATTTGTAATTCTACTTTGCAGATTTCACCTATGGCGTGTTCATTATGGAACGTACACCCCACGACAAACGAGGGGAAGACCGTACCTTCTTACTGCTTCCACAGGATATAACTGAGTTAACTCACAGCAGGTGCAGCAAAGAGGAAAATGAGCTTTACTCATCTTAGTGGTGTTTGTGGACGAATGGCTGTTCAGGGACTTGATGGTCAATTCTGTGAGGGAAGACTCTTGAATGGGGACCTGTTCATTTTGTAGCAGCAGATAGAGTTTGAAGGTGAATTTGGTTTGGACTTGTTTTCATTGTATTTTCTTGGCTCACCTGCCATTAGCTGCACCTGCGAGACAATTAAGGAGGACTGAAGTTCTATGAAAATGGTTATGTCCGAATTCTCTCACTACTCCCTAACCGCTAAAAAACTATATAGTGAGGGACTAGTGCCCTGAATTTTACAAGCAATTCAAACAACATGCTCACTACTTAAAAAAAATTAAAAACGGCAAATATGACAACACCAATTTCCCAAATCTTTCAAGCGCAATGCATTGTGGTCTATATACAATCTATTGGGCATTAATGCACACTTGTTTTTCGCAGAGAAATTTCTAGGACATTTTTTTTACCTTTATGCGTGGTGTAGACCGCTAGCGTGTCATTGTAAACTAGAAGAGCAATAGCAATTTTCATTGCGTTACTACTGGCTCATCATGTATGACAGGAATATAATGTTGTTTGAAAGAAGATTACGGCTAAGATGAAACCGTCGTAAAGAAACGTTAGCTTAAATGAGAGCTAAATTGGTGCTTTCTAATGTCGTCATCACTTTCAGCCAATCAATGGGTGGTTACAGCGGCTCCACCCTGCTTTTTGCCCAGAAACCTGAACTGAGTTATCCCAATTAAACCCAATCGTTTTCTCACAAAACCTGGACTAAGATGCCATTTATATGAAAAAAATATTTTGACTTCAATTAACTTTCCCAAATCAGTAACTTAAATCTAAAATAACTTAATAAAGTAACTTTAAAATACCTACAGATGGTTACAAACTCTCTTTTTATACACTAGATTTGATTTAGGACCATAAATATTTTTCCCTTAAATTTTCCCTCAAAAATTAAGGGAAACTGGAAGTTTTAAAAATTGGACAACAACTTTCGCTTCATACAGGCTGGTTTGTAAAAATACCGGTTTGTGGCCCAAAAAAGGTTTAAAGCCAACGATTTAGGCTAAAGGTGGATACAGGCTTCTCGCAGTGACGACACATTTGCCGTTGTCCACCATTTTGGGTCAAGCACACATGGTTTTGATGCCTCCATCAGGTAAAATCTGCGACTATGGTGAGGAGAAAGAGCATAAAATTTACACGTGTTGCTGGTAGTTGTCACAAATGAAAAAGAAAAAAACATCAAAATTTAAGCGCCTCATTTTAGTGTCTCATTGAGAAGAGACACTCAACGTTGGTTCTGAACTGTTGCAGACCTTGCAGCCCTTTCTTTTATCTTTCCAAAAACATAGAGGAAACTCAACAACAACGTCAATATTAGGATTGCTCCATTTAAAGGTCAGCTTTAGGGTTGGTGAACCTGCCTTTTCTCCTTGTATGCCAACTCCTGGGAGGCCAATGGGCCCCGGAAGACCTGGAGGGCCAAAATCCCCCTAAAGACGACAAAAAGAATGGAGGTTAACCTTGATAATGTCATGTAAATCTTAATAGAAAAATTATACGTCACACTTAAATGCCAGCTGAGAGGATTTTATGATTTATGACTCATGGAAAGCATCCAGCTGCACGCGAGGATCTGCCAAGAGACAGTGCATTTCAGCTGTTTTGCATCACATGAATGAATTGGCGCAATAAAATGTCTCTGAATACAGTAAGCAGATAATGTTTTCCTTTTTAATTTGCATGTTATTTCATCTGTAAAACCCCTATAGGGGTTTTTCCTTTTCTGCTCTGAAATACATGGAAATATTTCCTGTAGTGAACCTCACAGCAGGACCGAAGGGGGATCTCTGCCCAGACATGTTTAATATGTAAAAAAAAAAAAAAAGACACATTTGCTTTTATTTTGAAAAAAAACTATTTTAAATCATTCCTATCTGTGATACTTTCAGAAAATCTCAGATTTTGACTTTAAGAAGGAAGAAGTTAGCAGAGATCTGCATTCTGATCATCTTCTCCTTTCAGTCTGAGCGTTTACTTTCCCACATTGATCAGTACGAACTATAAAACTGCATTCCTCCTACGCCACCAAGCTCTGACCCTGATTCATCACCCGGAGACGACGACCTCCTACAAAACACCACGGTCAAAGCATTTATCTGTGGCTGTAGCAACTTTTGGCCTTTTGCTACAAAAGCTTTCTCCTCGTGCCTTTGTGAAGGCAGGGCGCCTCGTTTATAGCCTCTCTGTACTCTACCTTGTCTCCTTTGATTCCGGCGCCCAACTGTCCTCTGGGCCCCCGCGGCCCCTCCAAGCCTCGTTCACCCTGCGAAGGCAGAAAGAGATGTTGCTGTTTTTTGAGACATCAAAACATGTGACAGCGATGGAGAAGTCAGACCATATGCAGCATAGAGTGGATTTAATAAAAGCTACAAACACTTTAAGTGACTCCTAAAATAAATCATGCAGTGCTGAATGTGACTCAAGGAGGTTTTCTGCATGAATTGTGTTCAGTAAGAGCAAAAGAATCTCCATCGGTGCCTAATGATAAACTTTGAGCGAGTTACTTTCACAAAATCATTTTTAGCGATGTCAAGTAAGTGATTTGAAGTTTAAACTATGACTTTTTAAACATTTGTAAAGTAAAAAAGGTTAACAAAAAGTAGCACCCTTGAAGTTTAATATATTATGCATACTTAAATATGATATAGCAAGGTTACCACAGACCACAGACTGCAATCTGAGGTTCTTTATTCCTCAACTGTGGCTCTTTGGCTTTGAAGAAAAATGCTAATAATTTTAATAAATAATAATGTTAATAATAATAATAATAGGAGTGACAAATTATCACGTTAATTGTGATTAATTAATAGCCACTTCTTGTGTGATTTCAAGATAAACGTGTTATTTTAAGTCTATTTTTGATGTGTGTTTTTTTTTTTTACGTGAGTACTCATAGCAAAAATTGGAAAAATATATTCATAACTAAAGTTTATGCCTTAACAATTTTATGGTGAATAACCACAGTCAGTATAATTCATGTAGAGGCCTTTGCATTTTCATCTAAACACTGTAAAATTTCAAAGCCAATTTTGTGCTTATCCTTTATCATAGTTTTAGTTATATGATCTTCCTAAGTTCAAGTAATTTGCTTAAGTTTGGACATCATTGGCTCCAGGTCCAGTATTAATTAAATATTTTATTAATTGAAGAAAGGTTTTGTCACCAGACATTTCAAATGAGTCAGCCGAAATATGCATTTTGATCAGTAGTGTTCAATTTGGATGCACAGATTTATGGCACGCTGGTGGACAACAGAACGATCAATATTAACCAGCGGTCATGCTCTAATGTTAGCTCATATCTGCCGTGGGTCAGGAGTTGGAGTGAATGGTGGTTCAATTTCTCCGGTCCATATGTCGATTTGTCCTATAAACCCCCAGAATACCCTGAATCCCATAGCTTTTAGGAATACCATCTGATAAATGCAGATAACGAGTGTTGATTCTGCAATCACAGTTAATTAATTTCAACTGATCTAAAAGCTCCATAAACACGGACGCATTTGTGTTTCAATATAACGGTTTGTCTTCACAGAAAATGGTTTATAAGTATAAACTTTGGAACACAAGAAGGTAAAATGTTAGATTAAAAGTACTGGACGGGATTATTATATTTATGTATGTATTATTGAAAAAGCTGCATTATGTGTCCTAATTAGATGAGCAGTACATGAACGCTACATATTTATGCTAGCTCAAACATGCTAATGCAGCAGGGTAAAAGGGTTAAGCAACAACTGAGATCCTGTGAATCCAAAGCTTGTCTGAACATGCCGTGTAATGAACAGTGCTGTAGAGCAGGAACACCACCTGCAAGTCTACAGCAAAGTCTGCTAAAAGAGAATGAGGAAAAACATGAAGAAACAAGCATCCCCCGAGGCTAAAGCAACAAACTGGAAGCGTTTGATTTTACTTTAATGAGTAAAGTCACCAAGTCATGGTTAAAATGATGCAGTTTCACTGGATTTCTCGTAAAACTGCTATGCATTTAGTGCAAACCAAAAAAATGGCTAACTTATGTAACCTTTGCTTTATGTAAAAAGTTAGCTAAAACTTGCTAATTTATGCAGGTGCTTTGTCACATTCCAGCTGCTTACTTATGTAAAATATTTATTTGATACTGTAAAAAAGGCTGTCCTGACTGCACACCTATAATTAGCGTGGTTGACACATCAGAATGTGTTTGCACCAGCTAGATTATTTTACATAACTGATAAGCTTAATGTTTTCAATTAAATTTCCGTAAACCCTTGATACTTAGATTCAACCCTTTAACATAGAAGTTGCAGCCCCAGCGTTGACGTTCTTTGAATTACCATAACTCTTCACCCGTTTACGCAATTATCGTAATTCCAACAGATTCTGAGGGGGAGAAAAGCTGCATTCAATGAGATATAACACTTTACAGAAGAAGTGCTTTTGCGATCACCATAACTCCAACAGATTCTGAAGCAAAGAAGAGAGGCTTTTGCACTGAGATACAACACTTTACAGTAGTAAAATGTTTAATCAGTTATCGTATTCCAACAGATTCTGAAGCTGAAAAAAAAACTGCTTTGCAATGAGATAAAACACTTTACAGAAATAGTGTGTTTTCACAATCATCATAATTCCAACAAATTCTGAAACAAAGAAAAAAGTTTTAAACTGAGATACAATATGTTAAAGTGGCCAAGTTTTTACACAGTTATTGTAACCCAACGGATTTTGACTTTGAGGTGGGCGTTTTTTCCTAAATATGCAACACTTTACTACTCTAAAGCTAGAGCAAATTGCTTTTGTTTGCTTTTAATTCTGTTGAAATTATGATAATTGCATTAACAGTGGCATTGTTACTGTAGTTCAAAGATTGTTTGGTATTTCCGGTCGGTCGATGACAGGAGTCGTAAGGGTTAAAGCTGTTCTGCTAATTTAGCATATTATAGATTTTGCTTACCTAGTTTAGCGCTTAGAATCTGTTTTATTGCTTAAAGATTAGTTAATTTTAGCATTAATACAGTACAATCAGTCACATTTGTTTTCTGCCTTTAAACTAAGTTATTATTAAGCTATGACTTAACATTCTTGCAGGTTTAAGGCATCTTGCATTTAGGTTTGTTCAGAATTTGTTTTATAATGTTAAATCACTTCACCATTCTTATTTTCTTTAGCCAATTCCTATTCTGTTTCATGTTTGGTGCCATGTTATTTAGACTTTTCTACTTTTTTAGTTTGTTTAATTCATTTTTTAGCCCCGTTTCACATTTAATTGAATTCCTGTATTAAGAAAGTACTATGTATGGGCAGATATTTTTATAATATTTGTCTTTTTTAAATGTAATTTTATCATGTAAGCAAGAAATGTTTTAATATTAGAGAAATATATTTTAGAATTATTTTTTTCTGTTGCTACCAGATTCCCGAGGTGCTATTTTAAAATGCTGAGTCAATAACCTGTAATTATTTTTTATGTTCTTTACTTTAGATCAAATACATTGAGAAATTAGCAAATGTAAAACCTAATTAATCAAAAAAAATTCTAATTAGGTGTGACAGATATATTGTGTGTGGGAGGGTGATGTCTGCTAACTGCTGGAGGAAATTTATCATAAACAGGACGCCAACTGTGATAATCTCATTAAAACTGTAAATGTGAACATATTACCAACAACTAGAAGTCTATGATCAGAAAAGAGTCAAACTTGCAGGAAAGTAATTGTATTTCCACATGTGAGTTCTTGAACAGCAGTGAGTTTGAGAAAAAGCAGAAACATATTTCTCAAAATCTTCTCTGAATCACGTAAAGGTCAAAGTGTTCTGGTTTCTTTCTCTGAACAGACTACTTTCTTAGTCACAACAAAGTTTGATGTCCAAGAGGGATCATCAAGAGACTGCTTTACATTAAGATGCATTGGATCAAAGGTTAATTGTCAACAAAACTTCACAGCATTGGTAAACAGACTCACCTTTGGCCCAGGTAGACCTTCCCCTATTTGTCCTCGCTCCCCTGGAGCTCCCTGAGGCCCTTGAGGCCCCTAAGAATTACAAAAAAAAATATGTATTAGCCTTAAAAGATGAAAAACAAAAATCCTAATTGCATTGAGCCATTACTTTCACTTCATTTTTTGAAAATAGTTTGAAACTTATGTCAATCAATGCTGTGACAAGTATTTGCACCCTTCCATTTCTTTCAACCTTCCACTAACAATATAAAAAGGAAAAAAAAACAATAATTGTTACATAAACTCACAAAAAGTTTTTAAAAAGCTTGAGTTTAAGGCTAAACCTTGAATGAAACATAGTGGCATGGTTTCTCGTGGAACCTAAATTGACGATGGTTGGTCTATGTTCTCCAGCTCACCGGTGGTCCAGATTCACCAATTCCTGGAGGACCAGGAGGCCCTGGTTGCCCTTGGAAACCGACATCACCCTGGTGAAAGTAAGGAATGTTCCGATGACGGGAGACATAAAAGCAGGTAATTTTGTTCAATACTTTCCAAAACAGTAGTGTCAACAACTTTACCTTGGGCCCCGGAAGACCAATCCCCGTCTCTCCTTGGATTCCAGGTGGCCCAGGAAGTCCCCGTTCCCCCTATAAAACGAAAAGACAGGGATGTTTGATCAAAGATGTGTGTAAACTGCTTTACGTAAGCCATGGATAAACAGTGTAGGATTTGCTGAAGATAAAGACTTTCCAACCTGATTGGTTCAAATCAGATGTTTCCAAGTGGATCCCTTTAGTTCAGACTTAATTTGTGCAAATCACTGTTTTTTCCGCTACAAAGCTGTAAATCGCAGCCTTCGTGTTCACAGCAGGGGGGGCCACATAAGAAGGCTGAGAGGTGTGTGGATACGCTGGTAGTTACATACCGACAATCCCCCGCCCCCTTTCTTTTGCCCTTTCCAGCAAGTTAGGACAATGCTTAGAGCCAGACATTAGCCTGCTATTCGGGTGATATAGGGTGACAGTCGGACCATCAACATGAACATTCTTCCAAAATAATTAGGAGGCGAGCACTTGGTGGGAAGCGGTGCTTGTGGTGGAATTGGCAGGTATAACACGGGAGAAGAGGCTTAAAAAAGTGGGAACAGACAAATAAGCTGACAAGATAATAACAGATGAGGCACTTCAGAGGCTCTGAAATGTCACAGCGGCAGTAGATCGTAGCTAACAAATAAGTGTTCATATGTACAGTCACCTGATTACCAGTGTAGAGGTACGTGACATTTGTGATGTTATTTATGCCACTGTTAGATGAATTTGATCCAGAGCATTTAAATGTCAGCTTTGTGAAGCGTGTGATATTTACTGTAAGCTATTCTCAGAAAAAGTCTGTGATCAATGGGCTCTTTTTATCTGTAACTTTTTTTTCCCTTTCACCTTCTTGAATCTTTAGGCTTTTGACGAGCTTCTTAAATTGTTGACTTGACCTCATACTTAAAGTTTTCAAACAACAGTTATTAAGTCACAGATATGATCGTCAGCTCTGCCAGAGAAAAGACATAACCCCATTTTTACTCCTAAATGTCCTCAAAACTGATCATTACCAATCCCACAACTGTTAGTTTCTCCTCCTAAACAAATGTAGACACATTTTTGGAAGAAAGTCTTTAAAGTCCTGAAACGTATGATCAAATTAAGTCTGCGTGTGTGCTTGCACAAGTTAAAAAATTTAATATTTTCTGGAAAAAAAACCTTGAGGTAATTTTAACAGTCAGTTTTGTCCACATAAAATAAGTGGTGATTGTCATGCCTAATACTCTTTAATTCTTTGCTTTATCATTTAGAATGTTTTTTTCAAATATAAAGTCACCATAAAATAAAATGTCAGGAATATTTTAAATCTTTTTTTTAACTGCAAATCAAGTAAAGGATAACTTTTTAAAGAAAGATGGCACCTGTGTATTTATAGAACTTGTTTTCCCAGCAGGGAGCACCAAAATTCTACGTCCTCAGTTTTTGAGTCCATTTTCGAGCTCTACACTTAAAACGCGCTGCCATGAAACGCACTTCGAAAGTTAGACCAATTTAACTTGGACTAAACAGGGACTCGAATTTGGCAGTGATTTATAGTTAGAGCTCGTTTTCATTCACGGAAGTGCCAACTGTTTGAAATGTGATTATGGGAGAATTATTAATTGTGGTGTACCCGTAATTGTGGTGTAGCCGGCAGGAATTCTGCAACGCCAAGTCAGCATTAAATCAGAATAGAGCTGGGAAAGAAAAAGCCTCTACCAATTGTGAGTGCATCTGCTTGTATTGGGTAGAGACAGTCCAGAATGAATATGATTTGCTAAAAGCACATTCAAGAACCCGCATTTTTATAACGTGCATCTTATGCCTGGTGTGAATGAGATTTAAACCTCGTTTCAGCTGGTCCGCCAAAACAAGTTAAAAAACGTCATTATAAGCGTATATAAAAAAAAAACATTGTGTGGTTCAGCAATTATGTTAGCGAGCATAGATTGTTTAGTAAACAAGAGAACCAGTCACACAGCATTTTTAAGTAAAAAAAAAAACGCAACAAAAAATCCTGGGAAAAAAAAAATTAGGAAAAGAATTAGCTAATTTTTTTGCTTTCCACGCTTTCTATTCTGGTAAAGAAAGCTAGTTCCATCTCACTCAAGGAAGTGGCAGACAAAAAGATGTCAGCCAAGCTAACTTGGAAAAAAAAAGGAGAACTCATCCTACACCACACTGCGGAGACCTTGAGAAGATCCTTGGTTTAAGACTCCTCCCACCTACCACAGGTCATTTCGTTTTTGAGTCAGTCTGGTCGCGTAAAAACTAACTTTTGCAAACCCTATTAGCTACCTTATTATGTGGTTTCAATCAGTGGGCATATAGGGAACTGGTACGTGTAAGAACACAGTATAGCTATCAAGAATACCAGTCAGTATCCCCTTAACCGTCTGGTTAGAGCTCCATGAGTAAAAGTTTAAGCAAAAAAACTAATTTCTTGGGTGTGTTGATTCAAAATGCATGCTTTTTTAACTGTGGTGCACTTGTGAAACTCGTCCTCTACTCTCCAATGCCCCTTGAAGAGTTTCACAGTACCCTACACAAACAGCCGAGAGAAACATTTCGTCGTTCACAACACTGCGCCCGTGATGGAGGTCACTCGCTTGTGTCAGATTTGAGGACAGATTCACAGCAGAAACCTCCACTTCAGCGTGCAGACAGAAGAAAGCTTTTGTGTCGAAAAAAAAAACCAACCTGTTAAAACCTTAGAGGGTCCTATAGATCCTGACAGCATGCTGTTTGTTTTTGTTGCCTCTTGTCTTCAAGGCCATTACCAACATTTTTTACTCACTTAATAACATGTTGGTGAGGAAGTCAGGCAGCAACACTGTTGATACCTCGTTCATTTTTGTTCTCTAGCCTGGAAGTCTATAGTTGAGTCTTTTAAGACGTGTCTGAGGAATTGTGGTGAGCCCTTTCTTACATTATTTAATGACAGCACAACAAACAACAATGAAGAATATCTATGCATGTAACTCATTCTGTACTCTTCAGACTACTGATGATTAATTTGCTTTTCTTCATAGCTCTAAGGACCTATCTATCATCAGACGATTTTCTCAAAAGCCAGAGGCATTCCTTCTAAGTGTCTAGTTTTGCATTTGTGCAGATGAGCTGTTTTTCTCTCACAGTCAGCTCTTTATGTTCACCCTCAGGAGACACCTGTGTGTTGGCAGTTTGTGTATTCTTGCATGCCAAAGCAGTCATCACTAATATTTCGCAAGAAATGCTCATGAAAATGTTAAGATGCGTTTTCAAAACAACTTGGATTATCAGCAAAATGGTCAAATTTTGCTGATAATCCATCGAGTGGTTGTGCAGAAGTTGAGCATGCTGTGTCTTGCAAAGGCCAAATGTCGATGCAACTTGAGCAGAGGTTACAGGCCAGCAGGGTTTTTGTTTGTTGAACTCTGAACGGCCCTGAACAGACCACACCGAGACCAACTGGTTCTTGACAACTATTCAGAAATAAATATAAATGACAAAATAATTAACTTGTTTGTTTTTAGAACTTTACAGACTGTCTAAAGGAACAACGAAACAAGACAAGTTTTGTTCCAGGACATCTTGTCCACGTCTAGACTCCATCTAGGTAAATCAATCTGGAAATGAAAGGTGTTTTCAGACTGGAAAAGTGGTTTGTATCGACTCCTGAATCTTGCGTTTGGTCCAGACATTTCTGTATCACATCAAAGCTTGTAAACAAAATCACATGACTAAAGATCTCTTCAGTCATTGGCCAGGAATTATAAGGGCGGAGCACAGCAACAAGAGAAAGAATAATGGAAGTCATATGCTTTGCAAGAACTGTTGGGATAGTTCACTTAATCAAACTTTACTCTGATCAATTTTGAACGTCTGTATCAAAGTCAAGTACAACACCTTTTACTGTTTATGCCGGAGGCATACTGCAAGGCGGTTACTGAGGAGACGATGAAGACGGTAAGCTGACATATAGATTGTCGGGAAAACCACGTGAGAAGCAATGCGTATAATGTTAAAAGTTGTTTTATGAGCCTGCATTCATCCAATTATATTTCAATGAGTTGTTGTGTCTCATTGTTGCTCCATGTTTCTCCGCGGCTCATTGGTTGCTACCTTCTTACTCTGTTTACATCCCGTAATGCCAGGCTACGGTGGCCGTTTTGGTTCAGTTGTTCCACCTCGAGAACGGAGCCTATTCAGACCGAGGAAACTCATAGCGAAGCGAACCTCACTCCGATTGGAAATAAACCGAGACCACTTCAAAAGATGGGTCAAAGAGTGGTTCCTGGTACCGGATCAGGGTCGGCTTCGGTGTATGCAGACTGAAAATTTGTTCCGGATTATCAGGGGAAATGGACTCTGGTTTACCAGTCTGAATACACCCTGAAATAAAATCTGAATTTGGCAGATAACTGATGTTAGTTTTGTCAGTGTTGGTTCAACTAACTCAAACTATTTAGCTATGATTGAAAACAATAAGTACAGAGTTCTGTGTAAATTTGCATCAATTAACCTAAAACATTCTTTCAATGTACATTTACATCTTAGGTAATTTACAACAAAAAAAAAAAATTTCGAAAAATTTAGCTACTGTTAAGGTAAAGTAATATCTGTGGTTGAGGAAAAAATACTTTGAGGAAAAGTATTGTTGTAAAAAGTATTGGCTTCTTTCTTCCCTAATGTTCTAGGGTTAATTAACCAATAAAGTATAGAATTACACAATGAAATATTACATTTATAACATTTATATAACCGCAAAGTCTTACAAATTGTAGTGTTAAAATTGTTTCTTTTCCTTTTTTGTGCTGAATTCTTTAAGGGCTTTCAAGGATGTGATTGAGCATCTCAGGAACATTTCTGTCTGGACCCTTATAAAATCAGAGCAAAATATATACATTTTCTTCTATTACAAGTTTTTTGTTGTTTTTAATTCTTGATTAAGTATTCCTTAAGAATGTTTCGATAGAGAGCACAATTTAGTAGAATTTAGAATTAATGAAAACAAGTCCTACAGGTCCTGAAGCTGCAAAACAACCCCATAGCATCACTCTACTTCCGCCGTGTTTGACTGTTACCGTGATGTCTTTCACCAGGATTGTCAAACTCCAGGCTTTAAGGGCCGGTCTCCTGCTGGTTTTCCAGAAATCCTATCTCATCTTCTGTTGATTACCTGGATCAGGCCCTTGCGGCCTGCATTCTGATGCCACTGTTCTAGACATTTCCTTTTCACTCTCATCAGTCCACAGAGTACTTATACAAAGTTCTGGGGAAAATTCAAATGTTTTTGTCAAATGTGAGAGGAGTTTTGTGATGATGCATATTGTTTTGAACTATAATATGAATCTTTTTAGTCAAGTCATTTTCTGACTGTTGAAACAAACTACAAAGAGGCCTGCAGTTCTTTCCATGTTGGTCTGCTTCTTTATGACCTGAATACATCCTTGTTGCACTCTTGGGAGTCATTTTGGTGTGGTGGTCTCTACTGGAAAGTTCTTTAATGTTTTCATGGATTCTTGGATACTTTGGTCCTCTGAAGTACAAAGGTTTTATTGACCTTTGCAGACTAAACATGTTGAATTTCTTTAGACAACAGCATTCTTCAATTTTGTTAAAAACTTTAAGTGTGGTCCATTCTGACAGCTGATTTCTTGAGTTAATAGGCCTTCGGATTATAGTATTCACAAAACTTTATTTTCTTATTTCTTTACTTCATTTGTATTCTTTATTTATTCATTTCCACCCAAGTGAATGGAGTGTGCCCAACTCTTTTGGTCTTAAAGTAAAAGGCAAAAGAGCAAAAACCATAACACAATCCAAGGATCCCCAAAATAACGAAATTTTAATATAAATAAAAGAAAAATGGCTTTAACCTGCAATTGAAACTAATTCAAGATTCATAAATGTCACTTGGAGTTAAGTTTCAGACAAAACCTCATGCTGATTTGATAGCTCAACCTAAATGTTGGTGAAATAGTTATTGAGGTTTAATCAGGAGAAGTAGTATAAGGAGAGGGTGCCCTTACTTTTTTACCCATCAGACCTTCAGGTCCCATATCTCCAGTCGGGCCAGGGAGACCCTAAAAATAGTTAATAACCGTTAGAGTTCTTGTTAAATCATATACATTGTAAATACTAACATATGTGGAAAAACAAAACCAGCTTTTGTAGGATTTTTAAATTAAGACCTGAAGTCCACGATTTCCTCTCGGACCAAGACTTCCTTCAGGACCCTAAATTAATAGGAAAATTATTAACTAGCACTAACATAGAAAAATGGCCCAAATGGATATTGAGCAATGATTATAATGCATTAAAAAATCATATTTAACATTGGGAATGACATAAAAATGAATAGAACTGCAAAATAATAAAACTAATTAAAAAAATTATAATAATGGTAAAACATACTCTATCTCCTTTCACTCCAGGTGTGCCACACTCTCCCCTCTCCCCCTGGAAGAGAGCAAACAGTTTAGTTTCGGCTTCAATAATTTAAATAATTTAGCTCTGATAACTCAATTTCAGCATTGGCTTTGTGAAAACGACTGTTGTCTCCATGGAAAGCTTTGTCAGTGGGGGGTGGGGAGAAGGGAGGGAATTCTACAATACCTTTTCCCCTTTGTATCCGGGTTTTCCCTGTGTGGACAGAAGAATTAAGAACATCACCACACAGGCGCAAACAAGGCTTTTGTTTGAATGTTATAGTAGTCGGCTCTCTGCTCACCTCTGCTCCTTCTCGACCTGGAAGTCCACCAAGGCCGCTTTCACCCTTTGAAAACATTTTGACTTTACACATCACAGAAATAAGCTTAGACACGCCAGAATTGTCAATTTTTAGTCAAATATTCCCACCTTTTGACCTTTTGGACCAGGACTGCCATCATCTCCAGGGCGACCCTTTTTGCCCTAAAAAAATCAATTGTATTGCCATCATTTAGCTGAGTTTTTTTTCAATAGTTTCTCAGTTTGCAACATTTGATGACCCTTTAGGGCCATCTGTAACTCATAGAGTTGTTTTATCTTGAGCTCAAACAAATTAGCGAAACAAAAAAGAAAATTCAAATTGCAAAATATAAATTGCTGTTTCAGTTCTTTAGTTTTCTTCTTAAGTTTTGACCTTTTAGTCTTTCCATGACACCCAATTACAATTTGTCACCAACAGATGCATACTAGTTAAGTACAACAAATGCTACGTTCACAAATACAACTGCCACTGCGCAATGGGGAGGCATCAGCAAAAGATTTCACACCACTGCCTGATTTTTTTTTTAAAATATTGGCGTGGTCATGAAAGTGGACGACAGCAGTCAGGGATGCAGAATGGCCCGCTTTTTATAAATCCCCAGGCTAGCGGGCGGCTGGGGGTCGGTGGTACTTGATATGGACGGCCATCGTCCGGAGACATTTACGTATCATCCAGTCACAGCTGCTGTCGACCCCGCTGTCCCCTGTCCCCCTACGTCATCCCCGCCTGTCACTGGACTGCCGCCGGGAAACCTCGAAGTGTGCTCGGGTGGCCACTGTCCTTTTTTAGAGAAAAATCGTCCGGTCGCTGAAAATTTTAAACTTTTCTTAAAACCACCAAAGCCACCGGGCCGCCTTTAAAGCCGTGACTGATGTGACCTCCCGATTACAACCTGCCAAATTTGCTGAAGAACTTGCATTTTGGTCGCTGCACAGTTGCCTTTTGGGATATGTGACTGCAGTCTAAGTGGAAACTATGCAGCTGCTAGTTTGAAGCTCCTTTGAAAACGAAATTAACTGGTGCCAAAGTGCAACTGATGAAGTAACCACTAGGGGTTTGTCACGTATGTAAATTAGTCTATGTTTGCTTCAGAATAAAATGGTATAATCTTTTAATAGTAAGAAACAAATGTAAAAAAAAAAATCTTTTGTTAATTTGGTTTGTATTTTTTAGTAGTTTCATCTAAACTTAACATACTTTTATGTGGTTTCTCCACTTTATTTTATGATAGACCTTTAAGTTGTACAAAAACAAGAGTGCAGTCTTTTAATTTGGTGGGTGACTATGAAATTTTCAGTTTTACTTTGACTTCACGTGCCATTCTTTAGCTTGTTCGTCCTGCCCATTTTCTCTTTTGATAATGAGAAAAAATGTTTTTAAAAACCTTTACCTACTTGCTCAGATTGACTTATTCTCTAAAAGTTTGCATTAATATACTTTTTTGTACCTAAAAAAGCCAAACAACGTAACAAATTCAAAGTTTCAATTTTTTGTGCATTTATAGCTACTTTAGGCTTTTCTTTGTTGGTGGAAAATCAGATCAGTTCTTTATGCGCAAAGTCTGGTCGCAGATGAGTCAGAAGCGCTTAAAGCAGTTTGCATATGAGCTTAAATGAACAAAGGTCTGTTTTTCAAACTGAACTCTGCCTCTTATCTTCAGAGTTGTAGCTTTTCTACGTCTCCATTATGGAGATATTGCTTTTGTCAGTGTCGCTGCGCTGATGTGAACCAGCTGAGCTTCAGGGTTCGGAGGGGTAATTACTCTGTTGTGGTCTCGAGAGGAAACTTCAAAGCCGATCAACTTAGTCCGATTTGTGCTGACCTTGTCTTCGTACTGAAAAGCGTGGGCGAACCGCGACATGTTTGGCAGGCAAAGTCCTGCATGTAATGTTTTATCTGCAGAACATGTGTCCTGGGACCAGGCTCTAACAGCAGACACGCCGGTGCTCTCTTTACATGTAAATATACGTTTAGGCCTGCTCTCAGGAAACCACAAGAAAAATGTGAGGCATTCTCATTACTTTCACTGCCTCAGAGGAACGGGGCTTTTAAAAAGGACAGAAATTACTAAAACGCCTTGAACCCTACAATTTTGCAACTCAAATGAGGTGGTTTGTCTTTTGTGACTTTCAGCAAGGGACTTGGTTTTATATGACCCAATAGAGGCAAGTTATTGTAAAATAAATAAGACAAATGAGCAAAAGCTACCAAAGTAGAGAAGTTAAAGTTGTGAAAAATGATGATCAGAAGTAACATTGTACCAGTAAAAATGGTGTTTGGGGAGCATTAAACCTCCAGAACGTGGGGGCACATACTCACAGCAGGGCCGGCAGGTCCCCTCTCGCCGTTCTCACATGCGCACTGGCTCTGAGGCACGGGACACTTTAAAAACAGGGATGGAAGAGTTAGACCGTGACGATAAACAAAGGTTAATACGAGTTAAGGCCGGCTGCCTGGAGAACTTACCCCTTCATCTCCCAGCGCCAGCTGCGGGGCAGAAAAACAACAACATAAGCAGGATGCTAGATTTACTACACCATTTGGATTTCATTTTGGCAGTAAAATTCAAAAATAATAGTTTAGACAAACTTGTCTCTTTGAGTAACACTGCTAATGTGTTGGAGGAAGTCAGTTGATGCACTGGATGTTCCTGCTACTGATGTTTGACCTCTCTGTGTTTGTGGGATTGGTGGTTAAACTGAGGTGTTAGAGGGAAAGGAGGAATGTCTGGGTAGTCATTGTATTCTGTGGAAAATGTTAAGCTAGGCTTGCTTCTTCCCGATTTAGGTGGTGTGCTACATCTGCCTTGTACATCTTTTCTATTGCCTCATCTCTTCTTGTGGAGACTGGCATTGGCATTAATGAGGTAATGGTTAAACTTCTCTCCATGAGCATGTTGCCTCACTTTTATTCGCTATTTCTTGACTTAATCAGGCTTGTGCATCGTGCTAATCATCAGGGTTAGCTAGTTGCTAGTATTGTGATTGCTTGTTGGTGGTTGATTGGCATCAACCAAAACAACAGTGATGTTTGTTTTTATGTTAGTTATGTTACTGCTGAACTTAACCAGAAGGTTGATGGGGGAAAAAAACATGTGTTTAAAGTAACAAACAGTTTCTTTCTATCTAAATTTGTATTAGTTTTGTTGATTCTTATCGCCTGTTCTAAATAAAAAGTTTAAAAGAAGGTGATTTAATCCATATAAATAAAATTTTCATACATTCAGTAAAATCACATACATATAAAAACAAGCATATTAAAATGTAAGAATCGTGGTTCGATTCGTGAATCGTTGAGCTTGACTCGTGAGTCAAGTCGGATCACCACCTAAGTAACGTTCCACAGCCCTGAGTTGTCTTAATGAACATTTCATGAAATGAAATGTGTCTTACTGATTGCTTCCTTCCTACTCTGTTTACATCCCGTAAAGCCCGGCTACAGTGGTCGTTTAGCTTCAATTGTTCCACTCCGAGCTTGGAGCCTATTCAGACTGAGAAAAACTTAAGAGTGAACCGAAGCTCAGCTCGATTGGAAATGAACCGGAGCCACCTCAAAAGATGGGTCCGAAAGCGGTTCCTGATCAAGTGGACCAGCTCAAGTGGACCAGGGTGTGTTCAGACCGAGTTTGTTCTGAATTATCAAGGGGAACAAACTGTCACTTTAAGCGGACCAAATGTGTCCAGTCTGAATACACCCTTGAGTTTGTTCATAATACAGGTCCTCCACAAATCTCTACAACGGACATTTCGTATATCATCCAAAAGTAGCCCCAGCGTTTATTCCAAAAATTTGGCAGCCGGCCTGGCATTTATTGGAGACTGGGGTCTATTGGAGACAGGCATTTATGCCATTACAGACAGAACTGAGATGGTTAATAGGTTCTTTTTGCGGTGAAATTTGGTCACAAAATGTAGACAACACTAAATGAACATTTCAGGATTAATTGAAATGATGAGACCATTGTATTCTGTTCTGATTAGAACTGGCTGGGAATGTTTCTTTTCTCTTTAAAGCATCATCAATCTCTGTATCCAAAATCTTCTTCGCTTTCATGTGAATCATTTTCCTGGAGACACGCGCACCTTTCCGTCTTTGCTCAATAATCCATGTCCAAACCAGTTTTTCTAATTTGTCGCTTGCGCCATCCTCAGATATGTTTAGGACACACCCCACAATGTGGTGCAGGATCCTCTCCAGAATGTTCTTTAGCATATACTGCACAAAGTAAAGGAGCCCGGCCACTATTAGAGACCAGCGTCTAAAGCAACGAACATCTGTTAGACTCTGTATTTATTGGAGACCAGCGCCTATTAGAGACCAGCCACTATTGGAAGACACTCTGTGAACCTTCACCCTCAAATGCTTAAAGCGGTTTACAGTAACTTTAATTTAATTGTGTAAAACCACCTTCTACATTTGTGACATCAATGGAGCTGGTAAAAGTCCGGTCAAAGATTCTCACTCCACATTAAGTTTTTACATTCGACATCTTAAGAGTATTAATTGGTCAAATTGTAAGAAATTCAACAAGAGGCATTAGTCAGTTCATCACACTCAACAGTACAAAATGCTAAATAAATCAGCCCCATCACTTGCTGTTTTTCAAAACCACATCACAAATCTGCATGTATACGGACTAAAACCTGTAAAAAGTCAACGTATTATCAATTCAAAGCATTATAATCCGTTTACGTTCATAAACTAGTAAAATAAAAAGTTAGAAACCTTTCAGTAATAGCTGATGTAACAGGCTAATAGCATTCTAACTTTCCAACATTTTAAGTGATATTTTCACCAAGAGTGAAAAAAATAATATCTTGAGTCATGTTGTACGGGTGCTGAATGTGTTTGAGTATTCTGAGGCAGTGGAGGGTCGTAGAGAAGAAAGGTTGAATCTTACTGGGAGCTCAGGTGTGCACAGGCACTACAAGGGACATCATGAAAATGGAATGTGTGATTTTAATGCTTTTGGTAAGTGTATCGTGAAGTACTTGTAAGGATAACAAGTTATGCAAAATTATGACGTACAGGTGATGCTGCTCTATGGTGCCCTTATACCACACTCTTGCCTCATGCAAGGCGCAAGTACTGGCTCCTTACTGACAGTGTGGAAAATGCTGCATGGGGCGTGCATGTGATTCTATCTAATTTCATTTCAATTCTAACAGTCAAGCGGCACAATAAGAGAGCGCAAACTTTCAACGTGAACAATACATTAAAAATGTTAGCACACACAAACCTCTTGCACAGTGCACAGGATTTGGGGGATGTTAAAAAAATGAAAAATCTGTACGACACACCCGAGTCCCTCCTTCTTCACCCTTACATACCCTTACGTGTTTGCTACGACCATGTGCATAAACATTTTCATTCTACAAGCGGACAGAGGCAGAGTAGTCTATGACCTTGATATTTTGTGCCAGCCACCTGTACAGGTTTGCACAATTTTTAATGCCATAAGGGCATTAAGCCTTAAACTGAGAAGCAAAATCATGCTTTGACAAATCTACACAATTTGGGGAAAAAATATATATATATTGCAGCTTTCAGGCAGCACTTGTTTATCCAGAACTTCCCTAATTATTCTAGGCTGCGTTCAACAAGAACCAAAGTCAAATGCTTTACTACATTTTTTTTACTTTCTTCTACTGATTGCACAGAAGTTTCCTTGAAGTTTCGTGTGTTTAAAACTATCTGACCCACTTGGCCGTATGTACTGCGCTTACTCACATCGTTGTCTAAAACAAACCACATGCATTTTTTTTGTAAAATACCCTCACTGTGTATCCAGTTCATGTTTCTGTGGCTCAGACAGGTATGGAGGCGCACCACGACGCATGCCTTCCCCTAAAGGAGTTGTATGCGGCCGTTTAATGCAGACGGTGGAGATTAAAGGCGTTTCTACACAGGCGGGTGCATGCTTATGACATACAGATGCTGCCTCAACATGGAAATGAGATGAAAGTCTGATCCTTGCTGCTGCTGGGCTCTTGCATGCCACTTGAATGTGGTATGTCAAATTCTGTACTCTGGAATCCAGAGTGCAAGCTTTCCATAAAGTTTTTCATCCATCACTTTGGGGATGCATAACACTTGTGTCAACAGTAAAGCTCGAGTCTGAGGATTTTTTTTTTTCTTTTTGGGAAGATGTTGCGTGCTCGCCTCTTCGATCTGGATTGTAGCGGATGATTTTCCCACAAAGAGGCTTAATTTGAAGCACATGTACCAAGCAGGAGTCTGGGGGTGCATCCAGGATGTTGCTCTGCACCACATACAGTAATTAATGAATTTATTTACTTGTAAAAGTTGGAAATAAAGGCTTACTTTCCCTTTGATGACTTTCATGAAACACCGATATGACTTCACATTCTCTGATCAGCTGTTGATTAGAGATGAGGATACGAGTGGGCCTGTTACTATAGCAGCAGGCGTATGAAAGGGATTCAATAAGCCAACAACAACAGAAACAAGGGAAGTAATTATAGGGTGCACGGCGGAGCTAAAGACACCAACATTTGGAAAACGTCTGTCTACATAATCACTTTTTGAAGCTTCAGAACCATAAACTTCTACCCCGAGGTGAAAGGCAATTAACAAACATACATGCAATTTCACAAGAACCTTTAGGGCCACAAAAATGCTCTTCAACGACTTTAGGTTATTCTGTGCATGCCTGAGCATGCACACCAAAACATGTCATCACGTGAAGCCTCAAATGAAACTGTATTAAGAGGGATTATATGATCTCGCCAGCTTTTTCTGCTTTGAGAAGTGTCTACACAAAGCTGAAGTACACAATGGCAGTGCGGTAAGACGACGAGCTGAGGTTTGGCGAGTATTATGCAAAGAAAAGATTATACTTACGATCTCCCGGATGACTTTTTCGACAATGCCTGCGTCCTGCAGGTTGTGTAGATAGCGGGAAGATGGAGAGCTAGCGATGCGTTGCAGCTGAGCGATGTTGGCGGGCTCGTTGGCTTCGGGCGTGATCCCTATTGTGAAGAAACGTATTCCCTGGTTCTTTGCATCTGTCAAGGCTGCAAATATGTCGGGGTTCCTGGGGTGGGAGATGCCATCAAAGAGCAAGATGGCCACCTTGATGCTGTTGATGTTCGATTCCTCAAAGTATATGCGGGTGAGGTTAGTGATTGCGTAGGTCGTGTAGGTGCCGTGGCCGATGTAAACCATAGGAGCAACTCTAGCCTTGAAGTCTTCGATGCCCCTCCAAAAGCTGAAGGTCTGCTCTATGATGACATGACTGCTGTACTGTAGCAGGGCAGCTCGAGAGTTGAGCCCACGGCCCGTCTGCAGCCGGACACCCTGCAGGCGGTCCATCACGTCAATGACAAAGCGCTTCTCCTGGGCGTGGTTGTCTTTGGCGCTCTCAGAGCTGTCAATCAGAAAAGCCAACTCCAACCTGCAGTCATCGTCCAGGCCAGCTGAGGAGAATAAGGATCAGGCTTTAACGTTTGAATGTTCGAATCACATGATAGCTTGATTTTCCTAGATTTAGCTCTTCGAAATTTGCTCATCCGTGTAATATTTCACCACCATTTTTCAGCTTTATTGTTCCAAAAAAAAAAAAAACTAAATTTCTTAATTTTAAGGAACTTGGGAATTGTTTTATTGATCACATTCGCCAAAGGAGCCGTCCATCCACAAAAACATCCTTCAGCATCAACCCAGCTGAAGTTCTGTTCTCGTCTGTATCACAATCTCAAAGACCGTAAATATTGACAATGATTATATATTTTTAATGACATCTACAACGTTCGATGCAAGTTTTAACTTAGTTGATATGTGACAGTAATGCCATGTTCACAACGGGCTTGGAGACGCGTGGTTAAACGACCACTTTCACTGAAAATCTACGTACATACACGTAAATCCGGGCTTCCGCAGTCAAAACTCCTGCGTTTCATCGCTATGCAAGTTTTTAAGTCTGTTTCCAACCTCTACCCACAAAACACTACAGCTATTGAATGCGCGTTTAAAGTTAAACCAGGTTGAACTTCAACCATTCAGGAACTCGGATTTGGTGGTGACGTATCAGTAGCGTTTTTTTTTTTTCAATTTACGGAAGTGCCAATTGTTTGAAAATTAATAATTTTCAAATAAAAATTTCTTAAATTGTAAACAAAATGTTTGGTTTTAAAAACAAAACTTTATAAGTTGCAAAAAAAAAATATTTGCTTTCAAAATCTTTTTCTTTGCTTTCAAAATACATTTTTGCATTTTGTCTCAAATCTCGCTTTCTCACTTTGATTTTGTGCTCTCAACTCTGAGTTTAGTGTGATGTTGGTGCTACCAAATAGAGAAGAAAGAGAGGTCATGCTGACTGGTCTCAATTCTTTCCAATCGAGTGTCTCTGCCTCACATTTACGTGCTTGGAGGCAGACACGGACTTTGTATCAATTCTGTTTGAGCAGGATTCTGCATTCTTCAACCATTCTGGTCTGATTCTCTCTGAAGGAGGAGCAAAGTAAAAAAAAATACAACACTCTGCATCTATGTGCATTCTTGCATCACTAGCCCGATGTGTAGCGCTACGTAATGATAGTTATGCTAAATTTCTTCTCCAAAAGAGGAACTAAAAAAAATGTTAAAATCCCAATCTATTCTTAAACCCTAAAAGTATCAGTAATACATTTAAATAACTGGTTTTTTTCTTCTAGTTAAAAGAAATGATTATGTAACAGTCTTTGCTCATTGTTCCTACAAATTAAAAGGCCCCTTAGCCAACAGGTTCTTTCAAGTTCAGGGAAAAAATTATCATCTGAGGGGCCTTTAAAAAGACAAAAAAGGTGAGGCATTACTAGTTTAAGCACTTATCCGTATTTTCCACACGGAAAATTGCAATAACTTAATAATTGTGACACGCCATTTGGAAGATAAAATTAAAGCAACTCAGTTTGCAGCATAAACTGTCAATTGTTGGAAGGAGGTCCAAGATCTAATATAGGCTTCGGATATATGACATTAATCTTCAGAGAAATATATCACAGACAGAAAAGGCCTGGGGAAACAGGAGTCTGAGTGAATTAAGCATTTGAGTAACAGAGTGCTGAGCGGACACATGGCAGATGGATTGCTCAGAAAGGACCTGAGATACGATCAGTCCAATTGGACGCATCCTCTAGCAATGTCCTTGTTGGGGATTATACTCCTTTTTTAAAAAAAAAAACTTTATTCATACCTGCAGAAATTCTACATCTCAGTTTTCAAGCAAACCTCAAACCCTGTCAAACTTTTCTCAAGTGTCCAACTTACATTTCTCGTTTGGTGATATGGAATTAGGTGACTGCAGTTTCACTCTTTTCTTGGTCTTTACAACTTCGTCTTCATAATCTTGTGCCAGCAGACCTTGAAGTCCCCAAAAGAGTAGGAGCCAGTGCAGAATGGGGTCCATGACTTTCCCTGAAAGGACTGAACCAAAAAAAAAAAAAAAAAATTAACCATCTTTTAAGTGAAAAAAGGCTAGGTTTTTTTTTTCCAAGAAAAAACTTCAAGACGCATGCATGTTAGAAACCAAAAACGCATACCTTATGATGCTGCTGGTTCCTCAAAAGTTATTCAGGAGTTTAGGAAAGCAGTGCAAGGAAGATAAATGAGGGAGTCTTCATTTAAAACTTTGTTCCATGTGAAGAATCTTCTTCGAGTGGCTGGCAGTCAGCAGATCACCCGATTCTCATAACATGATGAGAAGCAGCAACAGCATCGCTATTCCAAAAGCTAGGACTGTCTGGCTCTGACAGGATTCCTGAGGAGTTTGACTCAGTTTGCAGAAACTGGAGGGAAGTCCGGCCCTTTTTTTTCCCGTTTTTTTTTCCAGACTCCCTCTCTTCCTCACTTCATTTAGGATGGGAGTGGGTGTGGAGGCAGAAGCGCTCCATAAATCTGTGATCTTGACTGAGGAATGAGCGCCCTTTTGCTAGTTTTATGAAGTCGTTTTTAATGTTTTAGCTGTGCTATTTTAAGAAACTGGAGGAAGAAAAGCCTCATTTGTAAATGTCGGTATACTGGGGCAACAAGGTGATGTCAAAATAAGATTATACTACATGAAACTCATGCACTGAAAGGTACCAGAATGGAAATAATGGCTTTTGTTGATACAGTTCCTGCAGTCAGATGTGGTCTTGAATCATCCACAAGCAAAAAGCCATGAAATTTGACAACAAAAAATATCTATTTATGGAGTAAAGGTAGGGATGTAGGGATGCCACGATTGTCACTCAAAACCAAAGCATATGTTACACAATTAAAACAAATCCAAGGAAAGAGAATTGTTGCATTCTCCTGTGTACGTTTGCAACAAACACGTTTGTTGTTTTATTACATTAAACCACACTGCAAAAACAGACCACCAAGAAATAAATCTAAAGTTCTGAAACATTTTCTTAAAGTTAGTTAAAAAAAAAATCTGCTAATGGGTAAGAAAGTGTCCTTGCAAAGAATTATTTCAAAAAAACAATTTTAGTCACCAGAACATGTCTTCTTGAACTAAGATTAATTTGCTAGTGAAACACTTTTCTTGCAAGACAGAATGATATAATTTTTTTCTCTTTAAAGTTCAGTTCAAAATTCAAGCTGAAAACCCTCTGTCCTGTGTCTCAAAGTAAAGTCACAAAATTTGCAAGTTTGAAACATCAAATTCTTATTTTTGTCTCTAATCAGTCTCCATACAGTTTCAAGTGCTAGAACTATCAGAAGACATTTTTTAAATTTTTGCACAGAGCCTCATATATGTGGAATTTAACCGTATTTGCACAGCAAATTTGTCTCTAATCTGTTTTAACTTGTTTAAGCTGGTTTTCACAATTCCAAAGGTTAAGGAAGTGAGACGCTTTTAGAGAGCAACTAAAATTGTGCTCAGTACATTCAACATGCCTCTTGAGCAGCACTTTGCTAAGAATCACACCAGTAATCCGTTCGACTTTTTTGTCACCTCGTCAGTTCTGTGAATTTCAAAGAATTTCTTGAATTTTTTGTAACTCCTGTAAACGAAATTTTGCATGGTTAGAGATGGGTTTAAGAAACTCACTGTTACAGCCCGGACAGGTGAACCTGGCATTCAAGGAAAAACCACTAATACATGAGGAATGGACACCATAAAGTATGAGTAACACCGTCTAGTGTAAAGGTAAAAGAAAACTCTGTCCTGCGAGATAATTGTGTGCGCTGGTTCAAACACAGACAAAAATAAAGGGATTAGAAACAAAGGGAAGAGGAGAAAATCCAACCAGCACAGAAACGAATGGTAAATGGTGTACAGTGGCCCTCACGATATCGCCATTCATCTTTCAACGTTTTGCTGTTAGAAGTTTTTTAACTGCAACAATGCATGATTTTTTGTGTCAAACAGGGCATTGTGTTCTGCGTCCTCATTGGCTGTTGATCTTGTCAATCAACCTCCTCCATGCTGTTTCTCCAGTACATCTGTAATCCTACTTCACGGGTTTCACCTATCGCAGGTTTTTTATGGAACTCCTCTCCCGCGACAAGCGAGGGACAGCTGTACATTTGCATGGTGGTTTTCTGCCTTGTCTTATGCCCCAAAGGGCTTTCCAGTTAAGACTCGTTTCCACTGAGCGGTACGGTTTAGAATGGTACAGGCAATTCGGGTGAGCATTTCCACTCAAAGTTGGACCGTCTCAGGGCATGCAGGGTGTAGACCGACTGCATAGCTTTGCGTCAGAGTAGTACACCAAAAACAAAGCTAACAACAACAATGGAAGCCTTCCAGCAGCTATTTTTTTTCCGCTTGACTTTTGGTACTTCGTTTATACAAAGCATTTAATGTTGTTTGAGAAAAGATTGTGGGCAGCTTTGTTGGTGCTGTCTTTTGTTGTCATGAAATTCCGCCAATCAGCGAGTTTCATCATGTGACAACAATAGCTCCACCTTAACTGTTTCGTTCCATTATTCTCAAAAATGGTAAACTTCAGTCGGGCTTAAAGGGGCCATTTTATAATGGAAATGCTCAAAATATCAGAGCGGACAGTATCGTACCGCTTAGTGAAAATTAGGCTTTACGAGGTCATCCGGGCATTCACACACTAATGGCAGCTCTGCTGCCTAATACTGCCGCCAACCTATAACCACCAAAACAAATGTGGAGTTTATTGTTTTGCCTAAGGCCACTTTGACACATGGGTGTGTAAGGAGTGAGCTTCAGAGGTCAACTACTCTACTTCTGCTGGACAGTACCACAACTCAAGTTCTTCCTCTGCTCCTTTGGTTAAGGCTTCCTCTATCTCAGGGATAGGCAACTCCAGGCCTTGAGGGCCTCATTCCTGCATGTTTTCCAACATTCCATGCTCTGCATGTTCTAATTGGCCGGACAAACGTAAACCAGGTAATCAGTCATGAGTAGGGCTAGGATATCTGGAAATCATGCAGACACTGGGGCCCTCGAGGCCTGGAGTTGCCCATCCCTTCTCTGGCTTACATACCCAGCAGGTATGAATCAGGACTATGAGGCTACACCTGCCAGGTGAGCCAAATGTCAGAGAGGATGATGGAAAATGTGAAGTGCAGCAGCTAGACACAACAACTCTCCAGCGTAAAGTCACTTTAAACAAAAAAC
This sequence comes from Adrianichthys oophorus, assembly GCA_036245035.1. Taxonomy (NCBI): domain Eukaryota; kingdom Metazoa; phylum Chordata; class Actinopteri; order Beloniformes; family Adrianichthyidae; genus Adrianichthys; species Adrianichthys oophorus. The sequence goes on along the minus strand of BSAI01000123.1, from coordinate 4,914,209 downwards.
TGAAACCTTTGAGACTCTTTTAGGACATTTTGTAAACTTTTTTAATGCAAATCGTAACAGTCCCAACATATTTATCACGATCCTAAATGCACATGGATGGATATTAACAGGGCTTGGTTCAAATACATCATCACAAGCTGGAAACATTCCAGTGATGAGCTAAACTTTTCACCAATATTTCATGCTAGCTGACTGCGGCAGCTGGGCTTTCTTGGGGGCAATGGGGTTACAAACCTACAAGGTCCAAAGTAAAGTCGGTGGAAGTTGTGATTTTGGTCTCAACCGTCGTATTTTAAACAACGCATGCAGCTTTTCTCTGCAGCTTTTCCGCATTTCTGCTCACGAAATCTGGGGGGGAAAGCAGCTGTTTTTAGGGGCTTGTTATGATAAAAACATTGAATTTGATTGCCCTCAAGTGCAGAATCTTTTATTTAGGTTTTTCATTGATTGTGCCTTCAAACCCTGACTCTGAGAATTACCTAGAAAAGTCTGGATAATTGTGCTTTCAGGCGTCAATCCTTGCAAAAGCAGCCAACTATGATTCACAGTAATCATTTGTTATCTTTTTGACATAATTCATTGTAGACACACACACAAATCAGATGAACGTAGACGGGACCCACAGCAACTGTTGAATTCACACAAAAACAAGTGCTTTCTTTTTAACAGATTGTTCATTTACAATGATCCTAGACGTAGCAGCTAAATATGTTTTATTCTGAAAGGAAACTACATTTAATTTACTTTTAGAAGATTTTTTTACATCATTTAAAGCTGAACCATGATAACTAAAGCTAATAATGTGGAAAATGAGCAGAAGCACGAAAACAAACATAGACCACTTTCTGACAAGATGGTGAAGCTGTCGTGTCCGCCTCAAGAGGTAATCATCAGGGATTTTACACAAACTGTAAAAAGTAATTCCTGCCATCGTCAAACCTGAACTTTTCCAACAGCTTTTGTCTGAATTGTTCATAACCAACAAAGATTTGCAGACATTTCTTTTTCCAAATACTTAAAACTGCACAATGCCTCAGAGAAAATTTATTATTTCCTAATAAATCACTTATTATTCATTATTAATTACAATATGGGACACAATTTGCTCTCAAAACCTAATTTTTAAACCACGTGTTTGTTTGGATAGTTCTTTAAAAAAGCTTGTGGTCTACCTGACAGGCCTCCCAGCAGGCATCTGGATAATGAGCCAACATTTTGCCCATCTGCGTGAGGCGTGCATTATTTTTGCTAGGTCAGGTCACTCACTCAGACGGCGGAAAAGCAGGGATGCTGCCAAAAAAACAGGTGCTGTGGGAAGATGCACACGCTTATTTAATGCATAGTTGTAACAACTGCCTAGTACATAGCACGTGCTTTTAATTCATGGTTTGAGTGTGCAATTTTAGGTGGAGCGCCCCCTGGAGGGCACCAAGATAAAATTGTGTCACTTTTCGTAAGATGTGATCACTGTAATTTTTGCTTTAAATTATAAAGACCCACTCCAATGGAAATTGTCTTTTTAACACGCTCTTGTGACATTTTTCTGATGGAAAGACATTCATAGGAAAATATTTCTGAGTATTTCTTTATTCAAAATGTTGTGACTTGAGAGCAGACAAAAAAAAACACACCATTTGAAAAATATTGTATTTGGGACGTAGGAAATACAATGGGTAGCCACAAGCTCCCTGCTCCGCTCCATTCTAATGCATCCATGTACGTTTAATTTTCCTCATCTGAGTTGGCATCTGTCTCAAAACTAAAAGGAAAACTCCACTATTGGTTAACATTTTTGTTGCACAGGTAATGTTAATGGGGGGGGGGGCTGTAAGCTAACGGGAGAGTGTGTAAACAGATGGGTGATGGGAAGGGAAACAGGCTTGCTTCACGCCAACGATCCCTCTCACCACTCAGAAGTGAATTTCTTATGAACTCCTGCCGCTCTGCAGAACCTATGTCCTCGAAAACGATGATTATGATTTCAACTAAAAACGGCATCATCATAATTAAAAGACCACTGGGAGCGCTTTTACAATAGATCAAAAGGTGATAAGTGCGAGTCTTTAAATACAATGTATTCGCGATTGTACTTTTTCTCAATGGTAAAATGAGCCTATCGCGATAGACTTTTATTTTGAAGGGTCCGAAATTAACACTCGCCAGTCGCGAGCATTTTCTCTCTTGGCGAGTAAAAGTTAGAGGATTAGTCACCAAATAGAGAGTAAATGTTTGCGTTAACTTAGTCATGTTTATTAGTTCTTCTTCTGGTGAATTTCTTTTGTCCTCTTTTTCTCTAACATCTGCATGCGAGGTAAACAAAACACACGCAATGAAAGACACAAGACCCCACCCCTGCGGTCACTTCATACGTTTTCAGGCTTTTTTTTGGTTATGATTTTTTATAAAATGTGATCACCTGGAGGCAGAATTAGGAAATCTCTAATAGATCTGTCCTTGTTTTCCCAGCATGTTTGCATTTGAGTTTACAGTTAGATGACAGTAAAGACGTGTTCATACCTTTTATAAATTACTTTGATGCAGTTTCATTTTCCTAAAATAAATCATAAAATTTTTGAAAAAGTAAAAGGCCAAAGGTTTTTCCGTGTAAAATAGCATTAGAATTTGGCTGATAATTTGGACAGTGTTTCAAAAATTAAATTTTGGCCCGTGTGTGGAGGCATTTTAGTTATTTAAAATCCAACAAAAAACAGAGTTTGGTGCACTGCAAACTGTGCAGAAGGCATGTTCCTTCTAAAACTGGAAATCCCACCAACCTTTTTATCACCTGAAGCAGTGCCACCAACCACGCTCAATCTCAGACTGAAATAAACCAGAATTCTGCAGAAAAACAACAAAGTTCAGAACTTCACAGCAGCAACAGTCTGAACTACGAGAAGACGTTCAGAGAATTTGCTTTTAGTTCCTAGTTCATTCACAGGATGACAAACAACGTCAATTTTATGTTTGTTTTATTAAACTTGAAAGCCTTTGCTTTAATTTTCAGCTTAGTTTGTAATATTTATGCTTTTTTTTTTTTTTCTGGGGGGAAAAAAAACAGTTGCATCATGTTCCTTCAGTGCATCTGTTATGTTTAAAATATGATTGGAAATAAATATTTAAATCAAAACGACATGCTGATGATCATACATTTCTCTAATGAGCTCCAGAGCGTTGAAATTCGACAGATGTAGTTATTTAGTTTATATTGTGACATATATTGCCTGATATGAAAAAAAAACACAATATTGTGATATTAAAAAAATCCACTCTGAAGGTGTTATTTCAAAGTATTTTTCTATCCAGAGTGAAAGAAAAAGTTTTTTTTAGTCTTTAGTATTATTGTTTGTACAGAAATACTGTTTTCTGAGTACCGGTCAGTGTGTCGCTTTGTTAGAGGTTAATGCTATATCTCGTTTCAACCTTCTTATTTTGCTAAATGCTGTAATATAAAAAATACAACAAGATGATTATTTATAGCTACAGAAGCTAAAAAAAGAAAGAAAGAAAAGAAAGGCTCTTATTTTTAAGTTTCCTCCATTTCTTCTATAATTCTACTGTTCTTTTTAGTCGCCATCTTATTTCCCTCCATTAAAAATTCTTAATTTCTCTTCTCTTAGTTTTCGAAAACGTTGTTTTACTTTTAGATTTTACTTTAAAAGAACGCCCTCATTGTATACATAAAGCATTTCAAGCATTAATAGGTGTGGACTTGCCTGTCAGCATCATCCAATGCTGGCTCCCTGTGGCATCTTTCATCGAGCCTCCCTCGTAAATGGGTAGATGGGTTTCCGCCTGCTCAGACTCTCATTTTAGTGCATGTGGGCTAAATAGACTACAGTTCCCAGAATTCTGGGTCGTTTTGAAGTGAAACACGTTAGTTAATAGGATGTCTGCCACTAAATATGTACTATCGCTATCACTTTGTTTGCTGTTTCAGTTGTATGGCTTGAGACAGGTTATCCCCTCCCATTAGGGTTAGCATTTCTTTTGCTATCGCTGGCTATAACATTTTACTCATTTGTGGAATTAAACGGTGCGCTTTTCAACAAAAATGCCTTCTGGCACCGTAAAAATGGTCTAATTTTGAAAAGAAATATCTGAAAACATTTTACCTTTTCCTGCTGCTATAATTGTCAAGTAAAAAGAGGCCTTCTGGTCCATTTTTGTTTTGATCTCTCGTTTCCAAATTAAACCGCGGCCTCGCGGGTGGCTTATTGTCGGCTCGCTCATGGAATAGTCCATTGTAGTTTCTTAAAGGGGGGTTCAAAAAGGTATTTTGTAGTTATTTTAGGGTTTCTGAATGACATTGCAAATTAATTATAGAAATGTAAACAATAATAATAAAAACATTAGACATCGTTATTATCACGGAGCTCCACAAAAGCTTGGGTCCGTCGACTGGTTTTAACCAAATGGTAAATCCCTCGTGTGAGCGCTTTACCTTAATTTAAAGATCCACTCCGATGAAAATCATGATTTTGGTGTTTTTAGCATGTTCTAGTTGAATTTTCTCACGATGGAGGACATATATTGAAACATTAAGCTTACAGTTGCATTTCTAAGTATTTATTTATCAAATCGTTGTGAATCAAGAACAGACGAAGAAAATACAGTTGGAAAAAGCTTGTAAGTGTGACGTAGGAGCTACAACTGTGATCCACAGGCTTCCTGCTCCACTCCATGATCTCATTTTCCTCCTCTGAGCTGGAATCTGGGTCAGAACTATACGGCTGGACAGCTTCAATATTGGTCGTTTTTGTTGCACCGGTAATATTAGTTTTGGGTTGTGAGGGGCTGTCAGCTCACAGGAGAGCGTGAAAACAGATGGATGATGGGATACGAGGGCAGGCTTACTCTGCGTCACAACTCAGAGGCAAATTTCAAATGAACTACTGCCTCTCTGCAGAAACTATGTCCTCAAAAACGACACTTTCTTGTTTTTTGGGGGGGCTACAAACCGCAAAAAAATATCACTCATAACACTTTTAGAAAAAAATAAAATAGATTAAAAAATAGATAAAAAATAAGAAATATATATTTATTTTTTAGATAAAAAATATGGGAGTTTAAAATGAAGAATTTCTTTCTTTACTTTTCTTATCGCCGCAATATAGACCCATTCTAACAAAATAAAAGTAATTGTTGCTACTTCTTTATAATGCTTTTAGTTTCAGGGCGATAGAACGTGTGAATATCCCTGATGTTCATTTTTGGAATAAATATGTATCTTTGAAGTGCCTGGAATAGTTTTCTAGGTGCTGGAAATGGGTCATAACTACCCCAAACTAATTAAAACACTCATCAAAATCCATTCTAACAATGATTGGCTCATTGTGAGCCTCAAGAAAAAGAAGGAAAAAAAACAGTTTCCACACACAGAAGGATTTGCTTTAGAGCAATATTTTAACACTGTTACCATGGAGCCAAATAAAAACGAGGCCCATCAGACTTCTACATGACACATGAAGCAGACCTGTAACAACAAAGCATCCTGCAGCATTGAGTTGCTTGAAACAGGTCAGGTCAGGTACCACGCCGCCTCTCACAGTGCTGTGACCTCTTTCAGTGAAATCTCTGCAACTCCAAGAGCACAAACCTCGCATTAAGACTCTTTAAAGAGTGGAAAAAAATTTTGTCCAATGGTTGCATGGAATTTCTTTTTTCATTTTTTGGGGCGAAACGGTAAACAAATGTTTGCAATTTTGTGATTCCTGTTTGCAAGTAATAATCAAGGAGCACAAAACACACCAGCCAAGGAACACAGTTATCTCAAGTCATCAATCATCAGAGTTTGAGGCACGCTGCTTTGCTTCTCGCATTCTCTGTGTAGCGGTTCTTGCAGAAAAATCCGGTCATAAGGTTCATGGGCATACAGGATTAATGGCAAGCTTTTTTTTCCCCATCACCTGCAAGCACACACACACAGCTCATTCAAAGGAAAAACAAATCAATGGAAAAAGACATAAAAATTGCAAAAAAGAAGAAGCAATTTTTTCTTAAAACGAGCATTCTTTTGCTGTGTCTGGTGGGATGGCTGCTTATGTGAAAGGATTACAATTCAGACATGTTCAATCCTGAAATTGTAAATGCAGCAGTGAGTTTTGACTATAGGTGCAAAACTTTTGCTTTAATTTCTTGTAGTTTTTTTTAAACATAATCTGTTGAGAAATATGTTTTCTCTTGTTTTAATCTGTTATTTTGATTGTTTGTGATGTAAAAAATGTATTCAAACAGCACAGCCGGATGTGGATGCATGAAAAAAAAACTATTATGATCTTTTTTTTTTACTTCTTTTCTTAATGAAATCAACCATTTTTAAGGAACAGTAAGAGAGTGCACTCTTCACCGTGTTTGGTAATTATTTTAGATCAGAAATTGGAAATCAACTGAAAATCTATGTTCTGTAAAAACATTCCAGGGTGACTCATTCGTCTGTGTTTAAAACCTTGCTAATGCAACTTTAAAAACACTAAACTAATATTCTAAGTTTGTTTAAATCCACTTTTTTGCGAGTCTTTTTCTAAGGAACTGGCTAGAATAACATGGAGTGTTTGTACATCTGTGTTTAGATTCAGATTATCTCCATTCAAAGCTTCATGCCACTCAGAATATAATCTTCATCTGTGCTTTTTTTCAAAGTAAAGGTGATTCCCCACACCTCATAATAGAAAGAAAAAAAATACACATTGAAACTGTCACATAATGATAAGAATGTTAGCATCTGTAAAGTTTCTCCTGATGTGGTTTTGGATTTTGATTTTTTTCAGTGTTTAAATGTGTAGTCAGCTCTCCCTGACCTGTTACGAATGCAAAAAAGCATAATCAACTTATACACGCAAGAGTATGCACAAATCATTAACCTTCCACCACCGTGCTTTACACTCTTTGCAGCGTATTTTTGCTGTGAGGGAAAAATATTCTTGTGAGTTGTAATTTCACCAAAAACTTTGCTCATTCTTTTTTTTTTTTAAAGTCAAATCAATTTTGTTTTCAAATCTCACCTAAAAAATTATTTGTGAAAGACCGCCCCACACAAGAAATTCCAAATAAAAGCAAAAAAAAAAAACATAAAAGAAAATCAAGTTTTAGTGCAATAAATTAAATAAAAAATAACATTAACTGCTGCCATTAGTGAGAGATAAGAGTGTTAAAATTGGGGTATGATGTCAGTAGATGCATCAGGGATGTCAAAACTAAAAAAGAAAACAAATAATATACAATAAAGTAACGTAGGAAGCCAAAATGTCATGCCACTTCAATTGGGAAAAGAATGGAATTTTTTTTAAAAATGTATTTTATAGATTGCTCCTAAGTGTTAATTGTCTCTACCTCAATTCTGGGATAAACTTTAGCATTGTGCTCAAGTTTTTCGAGTGAAACTTGTTGAGTCTAAGATGCAATCATGCACATTATAGTGTTTTTGTTTATTCACTTGTAAACTTAAAAAAAAAAAAAAAAATTACAAGAGTTTTCCTGCAACATCCCATGCTAGGGATTTGCATCTGTCATGATTTCCAATAATAGATTTTGTGGTAGTTTTGTGGAGGCAGAAACAGTTTATAATTTTCTGACCAATATATAAAAACATTTAGTTTAATTTAATTTTATGATACAAGCTCTTTAAATGAAAGCTCAAAACATTTATTGGAGACATTCAGGCAAAAAATTCATTTAAAGATGTTCTGTCAAAGGTGATACAGCTGCATCCCCTAGGGGGGGACTCTTGGTATTACAGCTTGAAACATACATCACAACAGAAGTCAGCTTGTAAAACTGTTAACTGAAAATGTGGACATTATAGTTCGAAAGAATTTCTAATGAACTAACGATGTGCAGAAACTATATCGCCAAAAACAACAGGTATTTTGGCTAAAAATGACATAATCATAGCAAAAAAGCCACTGGGAACACTTTGACAAAACATCAAAAGATGATCGGAGTGGGACTTTAAAGGACCCAGCGTATGCTATTACCATCAAGATTGTCACATTTGGATTCATGTGACCACAGAACATTGTCCACATCAGAAACAGCTCCTTTCAAATGAATCTTGGTTCCAGCGGGAATGACAGCACTTGTGAACAAAGTCCGTATGAATAATAAAGCATTAGTTCACATCAAGGCAGGGCTACATTTTCTCTCTGCCCAAAAGCTGAAAGACTTGAACCACCAAAAGCTTTCTACCATGTCCTTGACCCACAGAGATTCTTTCTAAATCTTTTTGATTCTCTAAGTTATGAGATTTACAAAACCTTTGCAGTTTAACTTTAAGAATAACATTGTTTTTAAAATTTTTCACAGCCTTTATGTGCCCTCTTTCCCAGATCAAAAAGCCTGTGCCCAGCTTTACCTCTTAGAGATTTCTTATATATAAAACAACCCAGAGCAGAAATCATGCAGATAGTCTGATTTTTTGTTATGTGTGCACCATATCATAAACAAATATGGTCTTTTCCTCTCATCCTTGAGCGCTTATGAAGCAGTTACCATGGTGACGCCTCTATTTTCAGCTGTGACTGCCTTCACTGGTTTTAAAACTGGGAGGTCAGTCTAATCAATTGTGATGTTTCTTTGTTGGGAATTAATAACTTAAATTTGACCGTAAACGTCCTGTGTTTTGGCTTTCATTAAATACAGGAATTGTTGCCTCTTATCCCTTTAGGGGTGTCCTCAGTTAATCATCTGCCCCCTGAACCTCCTATTTGGTCTTTCTCCAATTTCAGCATCCTTTTACCAACAAAATCTCTGTTCCTCCTCTCCGTTCCAGAGCAAACCTCCACCTCTTTAGATGTTCCTCCACTTGCTCCCTGCTCTTACTGTACATCACGATGTCATCCACAGAGATTCCTGTCTAACCTCATCTGTCAGTCTATCCGTCACCACAGCAACAAGAAGTAGCTCAAAGCTGATCCTTGGAGCAGTCCCACCACCACCTTTAACTCCTCTGTCCCACCTACAAAACATCTCACCACTGTCTTCCAGTTCTCATTCATGTCCTGAAAAACTCCAACGTACTTCTCTGCCACTCCTGACTTATAAAACCGCAGCTCCTCACTTCGTGTCCTGTCATAGACTTTCTTCAGATCAACAAAAACACAACGCAGATCCTTCTGATCTTCTCAGTTCTTCTCCAGAAGCATCCTTAAAGCAAATATGGTTCTCTTCCTTGGCATGAAACCATGCTGTTGTTCAAAAATGCTCACATCTGACCTCAGCCATGTACACACTGGGTATGTGATGCGCGTTCAAGAACGTATGATCACATTGGGCTCAGCAACGTGTGTTCAAGCGACGACTTTCAATGAAAACCCTACGTAAATTTTTGCACAGTAACTAGTGATGCATAGTTTATAGTTTACATTTTTATATCTTGTGTAAATATTGTGTTAAATATCCTTCTTCATTTCTTATTTTTTTCTAACCTAAAGTGTTTTATGGCATTCAAAGTGAACATCAAAATAAGACTTTCATTGTACAGGGAAACCAGTTTCTTCACTTTGCAGATGACAATAAACCCCTTGAATTTAATCTAAACGCGCGTATGGGCTCCTGTGTTTAAAACTCTCATGTTCACACATTGCTGCGGTTGATTGTATATAGAGATGGACAGAGCAGGTGTGACGTCACCCATATAAAATGCCTTACCTCCGGCTCCAGCAAATGAAACCAATTCAGTAGCCATTTTTCCGCAATACGGACGCTGCTATTTGGAGTGAGACGACAGTGATTGATCATTGTGATCACAGTGATTGTGGTGAAAATGTTGCTGACAACAACACCAGATGAACATTTCAGAATTCATTGAAATTATGAGAGCATTGTATTCTGTTCTGATTAGCTCTGGCTGTCACAGTTTCTTTTTTCTTTGGAGCATCATTAATCTCGATTTTAAAAATCCTGGTGTCAGTCCCCTCATGTCAATAATTTTCCTGGAGACACGCACACCTTTCAGTAATCCATGTAATGCTTGCCATAGATGCATAAGCCCAAAATATCTGTGCTTACATAAACTTTTGTTGGAAGTGGTCTGTTCAACACCCATTTTCCAGCCCAGTGTGTGAACGTAGCATTACGTTTGGGTCATTAAAAGTGTGTCAGTCTGTTCTGGGTTTCAGCAGTCACATAAAAAAGGAAAGAAATCAGAAGTGCTTTATGTTTTTTTTAAGTAAATATGTATTTTGTACTCCTGCGACAGGCTGGCGACCAGTCCAGGGGTGTACCCTGCCTTCGCCCATGAGTAGCCGGGTTAGGCTCCGGCAACCCCGTGACCCCGAAAGGGATAAAGCGGATTGGAAAATGAATGAATGAATGAATGTATTTTGTATGTGGTCTGAAATGAACGTATTGCTTAAATTCCTCTCCTCAATGTGCAAACAGCAGAAATAGACTTTTTGTGAGCAATAAACATTGGCTGTGACGTTATTGTGACTGTGGCTCATTAAATAGAATTGAGAGCTATCCCTTCAAAATAAAGCTACATGCCCAAAAGGGAAAGATGTTGGATTCAACCAAACAGACAGGTCAGCTCTGGTGGAGGGCAAGGTGTCAGCTGCTCATGCTCACGCATGCGCCGTGTCGCCACTTCAAGCCGCGCGCAGGCGCATTAAGCGTCTCCGGTCTTTCATTTATAAAGCCGAAGCTCCTCGTCTCTTTCCACCTTCAGCCATTTTGACCATGTTAGGAGCCGTGGGACGCTGCTGCACCGGGGCTCTGCAGGCTCTTAAGCCTGGGGTCCAGCCCCTGAAAGCCCTCACCGGCTCCCCCGCGGTCCTTTCACGTAAGTCCCGCTAGGTTTCTTTCAGCGCTAAGTTTGCATTTAGGTGGAGGACGCGCTAGACGAACGGCTAACGTTAGCAGCACGCCGGGGACGAACTAGGCCTCAAATGAAAAACTGTCAAATTTAAACGCGTTTTAGCATTTCATGAAGATTTATTTGATCGAAATAGATGCGTAGTCCCAAATTATAACGTGTTGTGGAGTAAATTGCTCTCCGAACTTCTACTTCTGTTGTGGTTATTAGCATGACCTTTCTAATGACATAAGGCGGTGCTAGCCTGCTAAGTTAGCATCACATTTTCTGCAGAATTAGCTGAACCCTTGAATGATTTCTAGGTATGTTAACCAAATAATAAAGCATAATTTTATTATTATGTAAAGTATTACGAGTTTATGACATGTTAGCAGCAGTAGCTATAAATATACGTATTTGAATTGCAGAAATTAACGCTTTATTTGGAAGATAAACGTTGTGTAGCAGGTTTTTCAGATTAGCACCGAGTGTTTTTATGTCAGGAGTTCATAAAGTGGCGTCATGGCATCAGGGTTCTGATGAGCTGATTGGTTGTGGGTCAGCGGAGTCGTGACATTGACATTAGTCCGGACAAACGGGCACCTCACGTACGCGCAGAAAGTAGCCCTTGGGATGGTTTGATGACGTAATCTCCACATTTGTGGAATTTAAGGATGAGATTTTTTTTTTTAAAGATCTCCACTCTGGTTTTTTCCTGGTGGGTCTGTAAAGTTCCAGCTTCTCTGTATTCCTCCGCAGGCAGGGACTATGTTGCTCCTGCCGCCGCTGCTGCCACCGCCAATGGGCGCATCGTGGCGGTCATCGGCGCCGTGGTGGACGTCCAGTTCGACGAAGGACTCCCTCCCATCCTGAACGCCCTGGAGGTCACGGCCCGCGACTCCAGGCTCGTCCTGGAGGTGGCTCAGCATCTTGGTGAGTGGCGGCCGCCCTTCTGCGCGCCTGGCGTCTCCTGTGGATTCTGACCGAACTATTGTGTCCAGGCGAGAACACAGTGCGCACCATTGCCATGGACGGTACCGAAGGTCTGGTTCGTGGGCAAAAAGTCCTGGACACTGGAGCCCCCATCAGAATCCCAGTGGGTCCCGAGACCCTGGGTAGGATCATGAATGTGATTGGCGAGCCCATTGATGAGAGGGGCCCCATCACCACCAAACTGTGAGTTCGGAATAGTTCAAAGCGCCAGGATCTCGAAGTGTGTATCTTTTTATTTAAGTCCCCCTCTCCTTCCTTTAGAACTGCACCCATCCACGCTGAAGCCCCCGAGTTCACAGACATGAGCGTGGAGCAGGAAATTCTGGTCACTGGCATCAAGGTGGTGGACCTGCTGGCCCCCTACGCCAAGGGAGGAAAGATCGGTACACACATTTATCCCTGAAATGAACAATTTTAACATATCCAAAGGAAAACTTGAACTGAACCCTTAAGATTAGTGTACCATGAAGGGAAGCATCTTTAAATGTGTTAGCAAATTAACTCTGATTAGTTTTAATGGGGGTGACTTGATAAATGGCATTCTCCTGGTGGCAGGTCTCTTTGGCGGTGCCGGCGTGGGTAAGACTGTGCTGATCATGGAGCTGATTAACAACGTGGCCAAGGCTCACGGTGGTTACTCGGTGTTCGCCGGCGTGGGAGAGCGAACCCGCGAGGGAAACGACTTGTACCACGAGATGATCGAGTCTGGGGTCATCAACCTGAAGGACACCACTTCCAAGGTGCGATTTGTGAAGAGCCTGTATGCTAAGAATTGGGGGGGAAAAGTGGAAGTCTGACACGAGTTTCTTGCTAGGTGGCGCTGGTGTACGGACAGATGAATGAACCCCCCGGCGCCCGTGCCAGAGTGGCTCTGACTGGACTCACCGTGGCAGAGTATTTCCGTGACCAGGAAGGTCAGGATGTGCTGCTCTTCATCGACAACATCTTCCGCTTCACGCAGGCTGGCTCAGAGGTAAGAAACGCCGCTAGCAGGAGTCTGGCGAGGAGTTCCCACTTCCTGTCTGACCTTAAACCGACCCTGCCCTCAAAGGTGTCTGCTCTGCTGGGTCGTATCCCCTCCGCCGTGGGGTACCAGCCCACTCTGGCCACCGACATGGGTACCATGCAGGAGAGGATCACTACCACCAAGAAGGGCTCCATCACATCTGTGCAGGTGAGGAGTTGCTCCTTCACGGCGGAGCGTCCAGGGTAACCACAGCAGACTGAGCGTCCTCTGCTCCACAGGCAATCTATGTGCCCGCTGATGACCTGACTGACCCCGCTCCGGCCACCACCTTCGCTCACTTGGACGCCACCACTGTATTGTCTCGCGCCATCGCCGAGCTGGGCATCTACCCCGCCGTCGACCCGCTGGACTCCACCTCCCGTATCATGGACCCCAACATCGTTGGTGCTGAGCACTACGACGTTGCCCGTGGCGTCCAGAAAATCCTCCAGGTTTGGATCTTCACACTCCTTCACCGGTTTACTCCTTCATAAGCTCCGTTTTAAGTGGATTTTGTCTTTGCAGGACTACAAGTCCCTTCAGGACATCATCGCCATCCTGGGAATGGACGAGTTGTCCGAGGAGGACAAGCTGACCGTGGCTCGCGCCCGCAAGATCCAGCGTTTCCTGTCTCAGCCCTTCCAGGTGGCTGAAGTCTTCACCGGTCACCTGGGCAAGCTGGTGCCCCTCAAAGAAACCATCAAAGGGTTCAAAGCCATCCTTGGTGGTGAGAAGCGTCTCCTCCAAACGCGCTCTGTTCTTTCACAGCTTCCTGTCGCTTCTCTAACAGCGTGTCTCCGCAGGCGAGTACGACGCCCTGCCTGAGCAGGCCTTCTACATGGTGGGGCCCATCGAAGAAGTGGTGCAGAAAGCAGAGAAGCTGGCCGAAGAGCATTCGTAAACACAAGACCGAGGGGGGAAAGCACGAGCAGCGTTCCTGTGCTTAGCAGCACTTGTTTGTAAAACATGTCAAAAAAACAAATGTCCTTGTCTGTCATCCGGAAAAGAAAATTCTATTTAATGTTTGCAATGAGAGGAGGAATAAAACTGTCTTTACATAAACAACCAACCAGAACATCTTCTTACTTTGACCCAATAGTTTCATCAGGTGGATGTATGTACTCACTCTGTCCTCAAGGTGGCAGTCTGGCTTTCTGCACTGTGTTGCAGTTTGTTGAAAACTTGAATAAAACTGTGGACAAAGATGAGAAATCTGTCCGAGTTTGACCTGAAGTTCTTCAGTTTTATGTAGAAATACATGAAATAAAAAGTAAATATGAACTTAACCATAAAGCTTGAATTTTTTTTCATAAACTGGCAAAAAAAAAGTTAGAATTCACATTCCATAAAAGACGTGAAACATTTAAAGTATATTTTTACATTTGCTAGAAGCTTGAGCAGATTTTGATACGACAGCATCCAGGGGTGAACTTGAAATAGATATTTTCACTATTTAATTATGGGATGTTGGATGGAACAGATGCAAATGTTCAAATCATTCCTTGGCTGTGACGTTTACGTTTTATTTAGGATAAAATCCCGAGTTAAAATCATCTTTTTTTTTTTTTTTTTTTCTTTTCACATATTTTTTTTCATGCTGCCCTTCAATACCTGCTTTCCTCCACAAGGGGGCGCCCTTCCTCAACAGCACTCATTGGAGAAACAATTATTTACATTGTGCATACTGACATTTAATGTATTGAATAATTTTAAATTAAAAGCTAATTTTTCAAAATGAATATTAAATTAAGGATAAAAAGAATACATCTTAGTTTTCAAATATCAATCATAGCAGCTTTACGAGAAATCAATTCTATGAATAGAAAATAGTGAAAAGAATTATGAAAAAAAATGACAAGAATTAAGTTGTAAAATTAATTTTAAAAAATAAAATGTTGCAAAAACAAATATGAAAAAAGTACAGATTATTGCAAGAATAAAGTTGTAAAAGTATGATTTTTTTAAACAAAAAGAAAAAGTTGTGAAGTTATTTTAAAAAAATGAAAATAAAGTCATTAAATTATGAAAAAAGTAAAGAAAAGAATACAGTGGTAAGATTTTAAGCAAACCTCGAAATTTTAATGAAAATAAAGTTATGCAATTTTTATTTCTAAAAATAAATCAATTTACAAGAATAAAGTTGTAAATATACTCTTCAAAATGTCATAGTTTTCCAAAATAATATGTTACATTTAGCTTTGAAAATGTTTCAATGACAGTCAAACGTGATCTGTTTAATTTATGCTGCAGCCAATTCAGAGGAATCAGATGGACTTCATACATTTTTTTCTGTGAACTTCCCACTTCATTTTCAGAAAAATATGACCTTTTTCCTTTTAAATGATAAATTTACCATTTTGGTCTTCTAAAATGCTGACTTTTTTCATAATAATTTTATAACTTAGTTCTCATCATTTCACAGCTTTATTAACATATTTTTACTCTTTTTTTCTTCCTCTTATGGTTGTCTGAATATCAGTTGTAGATAACTCATTTTTTTAATATACATTTTGTTCTTCTATTTTTCTATTTTCAATTTATTGGCCACTATTAATTGTTGCAAACAAACAAACAAATGAAAAAAAAATTCCCAGGTACTCCAGGGTCAAAGGTTATTAATTTAAGTCTGTTTCTCCTCATACTAAAACTTCTTCTAAAACCTTAACTGTGCTTTTTTTTAAAAGCTACAAAGACCCTCTAAAAGTCAAAGACAAGTTAAAGATGCTAATTTTAAATAATAATGGATTTACTGTTGTGAATGAGAGTTTGTTGAAGTTCTGATGGATCCTAAAGAACTACAAGTTTAAGTTTAATAAGATTTATCAACTTTTGTTTGTAAGTGAAACTTTTATTCTGAAAAGTCATTCATGCTGTTTTGATTTTATTGCTGGAATATTTTTAAGCTAACCCCCCAATAATAATAATTTATATGAACTGTTTATGTCATCGCATCATCTTTAGCACAAACATTTTGACTTATTTTTAACCAAAATTAGGTTTTTAATCTAAAAAAAATGGCATCCTTTTTCTTGTTTTGAAAGCCTTTTTGTTTAATATTGTTTCAGCTTTATCTTAAATTTTATTATTTTGATTTAAAAAAATCCTTTTGAACTTTTTGTTTTAATTTTTCAGTGGTTTTTCTTTACAACGTTTGGACTTTTTGTCCTGACAATGTTCTGATCCACCTTTTTTCTTTAAACTATTTAAGCTACAGTTACAATGGTTAACTGTAATTTCCTGCACACCTTGAAGGAGCATTAAAAAAACACTTCCTGTCGTAGATTTTTAATCGAAAAAAGACAAAATTGTTTGAATTTTTAGGCTTTTATTTTTTAAGCCGGTGCTGTGGTTGTGTTTGGACTTTTATTTCACAATCCGTATCTTCTCTCTTTTGTGACAAAGGTTGTGTTTGAACTGTGCCAAGGGTTATCTGACTTTGTAATCATTGCTCCAGGATGGATGGAGGTGTGAAGCGGCCCCTTGCAGATTTGATGCCCCTTTCACAAAACTTTACCCACAATGCAACTGAGCTCACACAGAACCTGGCCTAGCTTGGAAAATCCTTTGGTTTTGAAGAGTTTTGCTGACTCGTGTTTTGCAGTTGTAACTTCCTTTGGAGTTTGCGTCAGATTTTTCACTTTTCTAAACGTTTGAACCCCAAATCAGTTCAGATGTGGAACAAAAACCAGCAGGTTGACTTCCAATCCAGGAGGCCTTATGGGTCTTTGGTTTGGTTTATTGCTCCGCTGTGTGCTGTAATCTGAGTGGGAGATAAGGCGGCCTTGACCTTGTCCTTCAGGGTCTTATTACAGCAAAGGGTCGGGGAGGAGTCACCTCAAATCAAATCTCACTTCTTCTGCTTTTTGACAGGAATCGCCCCGCTTAGCATAATGTAGTCTACGATGCAAGTCGGCATGTAGGACATCGGCAGCCAGAAGAACTTTGCATCCCAGCCGGGGGAGTAGCGCTTGCGGGGCCAGACGGCGGCGACGGCGTGCTCCATGCAGTTCACCACCTTCATCAGATCACCGTCGCTCATCTTCGATAGCGACTCCGACGTTAGCTTGATAGCTATTTGAGAAAAGACGTTTAGCAAAATGTTTAGAAACCAAACGATTTTGCTGGTGTACCTTTGTCTAGGTAATCGCTTCCGTAGTCGTCTTTGGTCTCTTGGGGGAGTCTCTCCCACAGCCCTTTGACAGACTTGATCTGGATCTCGCTGTCCGTCACGTTGGTTTTGAAGAAACCTGGCTCAATGCAAAGGACTTTGACGCCGAAGGGGGCCATTCCTATTCTGAAACAGACACGGACTTTGTTAGCGCACAAGATCACAACGTCCAAATATGTCACTTGAGTTTATAAAATATTCAACCTCAGGCTGTCATTGAACCCCTCCACTGCGAACTTTGAGACAGGGTATGGGCCTCCGGTAACACTAATCCGCCCGAACACGCTGGCCACGTTCACCACTCGGCCCCCCGCCTTCTTTATCAGCGGCAGCACGCTCAGCGTCACCGCGATTACGCCGTGGAGGTTCACGTCAACCATGAATTTGTAGTCATCTACGACGTGCCAGTCGCATGGGCCGGAGGGGACGGCCACACCCGCGTTGTTCACCACAGCCCACAGTCCTGGGGGGTCACGGGAGAGCATCGGAGAAAGCATTCTAAACGTTGTCCTCATTGACATACAATTTAAAAAATATATTTATCCCAAAAAGCTAAATCAGAAGCTAAGACTAAACCATCTGACAATAATGAACGGAAGACAGAAAAAAAACACTGAAGACTTCCTGTTTCCATGGTAACTTCATCTATTTTCTTCTAAAACAGGCTAAGTTTACGCTAAACGTCACATATTGTCGAACAAGGTGGGGGAAGAGTCATGATGTGGGCTTTGTTTACCACCCCAGTGAATCATAAGGTGTTCAAAAGTAGATGTTAGATGCTGAACACTAAGAAGAACATACAACAACACGAGATACCTTTTCTGTCGGTGTCCCATTAAAGCATTGTAAAATTTTTTTTAATTTTGACGGACTCGCACAAACAAATCAAGTTTCAACGTTTTTTTTTGTTATCTTAACAGTTGTCACTCTGGATTTTTTTTTCTCAAAGACTAACTTTTTAAAACTTGAAATTCTCCTTCACATAAAAACTAGTGCTTATATCAAAACGAATTTTGGATTTACACATTTGGATTAAACAGTTTCGAACCGCTAATCCAAAATCTAAGTCCTTGACTTACCGCGGTGACCGACTTTCTGCTTAATCATTGCTGCCACTTTGGCCACGCTCTCCTTGGAGGTGACGTCCAGATGTGTCGTCGTTAGATTTCCGGAGCAGGCCTTCCTCAGCTCCTCCTCGCCCTTCTCCGTGTAACACCCGGCAATCACCGGGAATCCTAGCTTGTCCAAGTGCCGAGCAAGGAGGTTACCGAAGCCGGAGTCGCAGCCTGTGACGTACACATACTTGTTGCCCTTATCGGACACTCGAGGGAGCTCTCTGATCCAACGGAAGACAAAGAAGAGGGCTACAAGGCCCAGAAAATACAGGAACATGTCTGGAGACAAATTTGAAAAGTTTAGGGATTTACTTGTCCGGAATTTGGATGTTTTAACACAAAACGCTAGACGGTGGAGTTGGAGATAGTGGAGAAAAACCGGAGGAAATGTAAGCCACAAAAATAGACCGTTTTCTTTATGAAGAATGCACATTTAATGTAAGTGTAAAAAAATTTTTTTAAAAAACATGCAAAATCTTGTAAAGAAATCACAAAAAGTGATATAAGTAATCATTAAAGTTTCTTATTTTTTTTTTAAATTGTTATGGTGACACTAAAACATTCAGCTTTAAAAAGCTACAAGTATTGCTAACATTCCTACTTTTATTCGTACTATTCATACTTTTTTTAAGACAGCATGTTTAGTCCATTTACTGCCCCTACTGGTTAATAATGGAATTGCTATTTCTGGCTTGGCAGACTGATAAAAAGTTGTCAAAAGTTGTGTTTTTTGGTCTTCTTTCTTAAATAAAAATGTATATTTTCAAACCAAATGTAATCTCTAGTACATAATGATGCTGGTTCTTTTTTGTGCTGAAAGTTTGAAAAAACGTGTGTTGCTGCTCTTTGCCTGTCTGCTGAAATGCGGGTGGGTTGGACCGTCACGGCACATTCGGGGTGCAGCCCAATTACGTAACTTTGCGTCGTAGTAGTGCGACTACAGCAAACAACAATAATGGAGGTCATCCAGCATCTCTTTCTGCTTTTCACTCATTTTTTTGTTTTTGCTTTGTATATACTTCGTACATAAAAAGTATTTAATGTTGTTTGAGAAGATTGCGGACGGCAAAGCCAAAAATAACGTATGAAACCCTCTATTTTTTCAGTTTTCCATTTTCGATGGACCTACAACCAATGGGGGCCCCAAAGTGGTACAGTTCGGTCCGGCTTAATGGGTCCATTTTATAATAATAATAATAACAGCAGTATAGTACAGTGTTGGCATGTCTGAGGTTGCCCTAAAATGCCTCTGGGGGTGGTGGTGGGGGATGCTCAGGACTCTGGGGCCCCGGCCTCTGTGTGGGGCTTGTGCTCTCCGTGCTCCTGTGATAGTACCGTCTCTGGATGACACATATGAGTTTTTCGGGTAGAGGGGGGTGGTTCTGGGACTACTTTTTTGGGGAGGCTCATGGCTGCTTGACCTTCCTTCTCACCTCTACGCAAAGAGATGTTTGTGTGAAAGAAGACATGACGGATGAATGAAACATGAATGTGTGTGTATATGCCAGTGAGTCAGCCTACAGTTTCCTTTGTTAATCTGCATAAATGTGACTGTCTTAATCCCCAATGCACACATTGCTGTGCATTTCATAGTGTTTGTGTGTCTCTTTATCTGAATTTTCTCTATTTTTCACATTTCCCTCCATGAATGTCAAGCCTTCGATGGGGGAACATGACTTAGCGGTTGTGGCAGAAAAATTCTACATTCATAAATGCAGATCTGCTAAATCCCCTCCAGTGTGGAACAAAGTCATAAAAGAACTTTCAAATCTCAGCAATTTTGAAAGATAATGTACATTCACTAAGTCAAAATGCCTTTAAATGATGTTAGAAATCTTTGATTTAGCCCGTAACTCCTTTTGAGTTAATTCACTTTGTTAATTTGTTTAATATTTTGGTTTTTTTCCTCTTGAATTCTGTATTTTTATTATTATCTTTGAATAAAAAATGTTCTTTTTTCATTGTTCTTTTTGATGCATAGTTGATGATAACAGCCAAGAAGAAAAGTACCTCTAAAAAGAAAGCCCCCAACAGCGGGGAATGCGCATGCGCCCAGATCTGGAATTCTTTTTCACTGCTTTCTCAAATAGGATTAATTATTAAACTAAAGTCGGATTATTTTAGCTAAACTCTGAAACCATATATTGAAAAACGTTATTATGTGTGTACAAAGTAAAAATTTGTAGTAATGAATTTGTCATTTCAGACGCTAACAAGGCTTTGTTAGGAACTTAACCCCACAGCAGCAGCACAGACAGATCAATAAAGTTTTTTAAATGCTCTAAACTTTTGTAAAAACTTTATTTTTCATCCTAAAACAAACAAAATCGACCTGACGTTAAACTCGACACGCAGCGGGTTTTCTAATGCCTTTAAACGGAAGAGTCTGAGTGTGGACGCCTGTCATACCTGCTGCGCTGCCGTGTCCGTGGACTGTTCCTCGCTGCGTGATCTTCTGACATCCACAGAATGGCCGGTTTCCTTTTTGTTCAGGTCTTTTTCCGCAGTTGGTGAACCAGTCGGTCTCCAGAGGGAGGATTTGGCGACACCTGCTGGCAAAAGTCTTCCTACTTAAAAAAAAAAAACTTTATTGAAACGGAAGTGAATTACAGAGACAGCACGACTGGAGTTGAAAATCAATCAAAATGCACATATGGGGAGAAAAAAAAAATCGATATTTTAACAGAATTTTCAGTAAATGTGTAGTAAATAGTTTGATCCTTGAATATATAACAATATTTGTTTTATTTTATTTTCCTTTAACAGTTTAAATAAAAGTTATTCAAAATAAAAATTCTACCGATGTAAGCTTTAAAAAAGCCTTGCATTGCTGAATTTGAGATGATTTTGCCCTACCATTAATTTTTGTTCTATATGTTTCCTTCTGGCTGCAATTACTGAATATTTTTGTTTATTCTCTACATGTTAAGCCAGTGGTGTTAAAAAAACATGGGGGGGAGAGGGGACTTTTGCAGAAGCAAACATGGGAGTTTACTCAGGAAAAGATGAATAAAATACTCATCTTGACAAAAATCTCACAAATAAAATCCTGCTCACCTAGAAAAAGAGCTAAACAAAGCAAATTTAATGTGATAAACCCTGTACACCCAGAAATAATAATCATAACAACAGGAATAACAAAGTTTCTTTTCTTCTCTTCCTTAAAAAAAACACACAAAATAAATAAACAAAATAAATGAAAATAAAAATAAGTAAAATAAAATACATAAATAATGAAAATAAATATAAAATAAAAAGCACAAATGTTTCTGGTTTGTCCAGAGAAAGTAAACAATGAAGAGGAAAGCAGCCACTGCTGTGTACCTACACAATGTAGTCTTTAGAAGTCAGTTGAATGAGAAGAACAAAGTCCAGGCTATAAACATCTATGCCTTAGAGGTCATCAGATACCCATCTGGCATGATAAGATGGCCAAAAGAGAAGATAGAGGTCACCAGCACCAGGATAAGGAAGATCCTTACAATGCATGGAGAGTTTCACCCCAAATCCAGCACCCTGACACTGGACACTGAGAGGACTCATAAGAGCTAGAGTTACTGTCCAGGGAACCAGTGAACAGAATGAGGGCTGGACTGAAATACACCACAGAGGCATTCATTGTGGCAGGCTCAAAGTCCCAAATCAATGGAGGTCAAGCACAGCTGCAGGCTGTACAAAGACGCCCCTAAAACAACCAGCACATAACAGCAAGGTGTAACAGTTTGTTACAGCATAATGCGCAGAAACATCTGTGCAGACGTTGGGCCAGAATTCCCAGGTTGGGAATCACATCCGAATGAGCTAGGATCCAGTATGATTCCAGATGCAAAGAGTCATTTGCTGGACAAGACGGAGAAGATACAGAAGCCTTGGTGACGTGTTAGATATTAAGGGATGAGAGGGAAGCTGGGAAACTAGAACACTCGGGGTGGTGATCCCCAAACTGGGAGAATGGCTCCACCAGGAATCTATCCTAGGATCCTGCCCTCAAGCTTCCAAGACTCTGGTAGAGAACCCAGACTTGAAAGGATCAGACCACCCACAGAAAGAAGAGGAATATATTTTAAAAATATAGTATTATATAAAGTTTAGAGTATTTTGAAACCCTCTTGAGATTACGGCACAGGATAATTAGTGATAAATTCTGCATAGCCAAATATTACAAAGGGACTGGTGCTATTTCAGTTCAGTTTTCTTGGTCTTGATTAACTAGGTCATGTTAGTAGTTCATCCCTTTGTTTTTAAAGAATTTTTGTGTTTCAGGTTTTCATGATCCTGGAGTTTATTAATTAAATCCACAAGGCTGTTTTTTCCTGGATTTTGGTCTTTCAAAACCCCAATTTCTGTCAATAGTTAACTGTCAGGTTTGAATTTTGAAATAACAGGGAGCTTAGGTGATACAAGAGAGGGAAGGAGCTTCCAGATAGATAAGAACATGAAGCCTCATCTTTCTATTTTTGAACAATGACGGTGTTTGTGGCTTTATTTCAGAGCATCTTGGGTTGAAGTGCTGGTGAGATTCGAAGCTTATCATACAAAAGTCTGGAAATGTTTTGTTTGTGTGAACAAAAGAAGCCCAAACAATGTGGTGAGCATTATGTGTTTAGATAGCCAATCAGAGAAATTCCATTTAAACAAATAAGCAAAAAGTAATTTCCAAATCTGTGAAATGCAGGGGCACATATGTGAATTTTGTGGCCCCGGGCAAACACGGGGAACCCCACTCAACTTTTTTGTTATTTTATTATTTTTTCTCTTTTTTTAACGTAGTTTTGCTGTTATTTTGTCAATAAACAAAACCATATAGATAAAGTAAAAGAGTAAAACAAGTTTTTATAGACTTTAATCATGTGAAAAACAGTATTTGCACCTTCCCTTTTTTGAATTTTTGTGTTTTACTTCAGCAACACTTAAATTATTCCGACAATTTATTATTAGGTGAAAAATATGTTTCAACCTTCTAAAACTGATGTAAAAAGGAATTCTAAATTTATAATGTAATATAATTGATTAAAATCGAAATGTCAGGCCTCAGCCATTCGGCTCCACCTCCGACCACGAGAGGGAGCCATCTCCTGAATATTGACCCCCCCAATGTCTCCACCACCTGTGTCTCATCTACTCATTAGCTTTACCATATTTATGCCCCATCTGGACTTTGCTCAGTGCGAGTTATTGCTTTTGCCCAGCATTTACCCTTGCCTGTTTACCCGATGCCCTGTCTCGCTCCTCGTTTTCAACTCCTGCCTGGCCTTTGACTTCGCCCTGTTGTTGCCCTTACCTGCTAATGTCATCATTATACTTTCTGCCTACATATGGATCCGAATGCCTCAGAGTATTCCTCACACTAATTAAAATCTAAATTATAAAATGAATAAAAGTGCTTAAAAACACTTATACATTTTATTTAAAAAAAATGCACCAATGTGCTGAAATGGGATTTACTTTCTGTTTGTTTTTCATTTTTTACTTTACTTTGACTTAAATGATTAAAATATTTAAAACTTGTATGAAAAAAGAACCCCTTCTGAATTAATGTGAGGGGTAATTACCATTTTGCAAACTTACAAATAAAATGTGATTAAAAATGCTTATTTAAAAAAAAAAAAAGATGGGGTTACTGATATTATTTTTTAAATGAAAAAAAAAATACTCAAACACAAACTGTTTAGCCAAAGTGGAAAAAGATACAATGTCTTTACTTCTGCTACACTTTGGTGAAATCATTCAGATAAATAACGATTAGCATCAAAGATGCTGAAACCCTCCTGAATTGATGTTTAAAGTATTTGCCCTTTAGTTAATTTATAGACAAAACGTGATTAACAACATCAAAAACACTTAAAAATTATATGAAAACAGGGTTAGACTTGTTAAACTGGAAAAAATCCTCAAACAGAAACCGCCCAGCCTACAGAGAAAAGCACACCCTCCTGCTGGTCGCTGAAGTACACTGGCAAGTAAATCTGGAAAACGGCTTTTATAGTAATTTTTTAAAAACTTTATATTCGAGACTACAATAGTGACAGCCCTCATCCCCAAATGGGGATGAACTTTTCAAGAAGTGACCCCAAGAACACAAGTAATTCACCACCTGGAAAGAGACTCGACAACAAAAGATCCAATGAAAGCATGTCCCAAGTTTGTCTCGAACATTTATTCAATAAAAATAAATACATTTACAAAGCTTTGATCCTGTGAGAAAAAACTTTTACTCGTTTGTGTTCTTGTTTTTTTCTCCACAAGGTGGCAGCATAGTTGCACATGCAGTCTTTTCTTGTTTTGTAGATGCTGCTCTCAGTCTAAGAAAGGAGCATCAAGTAAACAAGCTGCAGCAAATTCAAATGTCTGGAGGCATGCTTGTTATTTAGGAGTGGAAAAACAGTTTCACATGTGATTTACATGAAAGTAATGTAGTTCCTCCATCTACACAAAATTCATGAATGCTCCTAAATCTATGTATGCATTCCTCTGACAGTGTGTTATAAAAGCTGCAGTTTTTCTTTTTCGCTGTGGTAAAATTGTCTGTTATTTGGCATGTTTAAAGCACCAGCGAATGATGATTTCACCGGACTAAAAAGCCTGTTCAGCGACATCTGTTTGTCTATGTATTGGCAGAAAATAAATGTAAAGCCGTATGTTAGCTGTCGCACACCTGATGTTCACACCGCCCTCTGCAGTACGTGTTCAAGCGACCACGTTCAATGAAAAGTCTATGTAAACACGGGTGAACGCGCGTTTCGGGCCTCAGCACTCAAACTTTTAAGTCAGTTTCCGGGCTGTTGAACGCGCATTGAAAGTTAAACTTGTTAAACTTTAAACAGGGACTCAGATTTGTTAATGACGTATGGTTAGCGCCCTTTTTAATCCACAGAAGTCCTAGGGGGAACGTTTTTTGAATTTGAAATCTGCCTAAAAAAAACAAACAAAAAAAACATACTGATGTGTGAGAAGAAAAAAACTTGAATTTATATATATTCTAAATGTTTCAACACCCTAATTTCTAGAGACAGTGTCAGTATCAGTCATCATTCAGCTGAAAGAGAAAACAAACAGCAAAACAGAAGGAAATTTGAATAAAGGAATACTCAGAAGTGCAATTTTATTCCTCATGTAGTGTTTGGGTCAAACTTGACCCATTTTCACACTGGAAAACAGGTCAATTTTGACCCGAACACTATATGAGCTGAAGCTTCTGTTTACATGTTCTCCATCTTCATAGAAACGCCACAGGAACATGTTAAAAACACCAAAAACATCATTTTTTATTGGAGTGGGTCTTTAAAGGGTTAAAAAACTGACACTGTAGCTTGACCCTTTTGTGTTTGAAGTTCAGTGGTTTGCTCCTCAGTACCATATCAGACAAAAAAAAAGGTGATCAATCTCATATTGACATTGAAAGCAGGGTGAATGACCAGCTGCGCTTCGGTGCCACTCACCCATTTTCATATGCAAACAGGAGCGTAGAGGCACATTTTGTGTCAAAGTGAGGCATTCCGGACGTGTCGCTCCATTCCGGCACGAAATAGAGGCGCCTGTTTCAATAAAAAAAAAAAAAAGGACTTTTTGATAAACCTATAGATTTCCTTGGAATGCTGCCCACACTCCTGTTTACCTGTGGATCCGACTTTTACCATCAGTGGGGGGGAAAAAAAGTGTTGTTGCGGTTCGACAAAAGCCGCAACAGATAAGCCTTTGAGAATTAATGAGGTGCAAGGAAAGGTCAATGGAAATTTTCATTTGCATTTAGTTCAAAGCGGCGACTCTGCACATTGGAAACTTGGCTGAAAATAGACATGAATACCACGTCGGATCTGGGAGAGGGCAAAAACCTAGAGTGCAGTGGCGCGGCGTCTGCACCCCCGTTTTTGGCTGGCATATTTAAAAAAAAAAAAAGTCCAACCACAGAGTCATTCAACCGGTGCTGTTTTGTGGTTAAGTATCAGCAGTGATGACTCGACTTCGGAGCTGCAGAGTCCAGAGCTGAGCAGCCGTAAAGGGAACGTAACTCTGATGTTTATTAATAAGTATCAATATTTCATAGATTTCAGATGCGGCGTTGCATTTATTTAAAGGCAAATTTGTAAATTCAACTCTAGTTTTCCCTTTTTAGAGCAAAATCAGATGAAAGAAAAGCAAAAATCAACTTGTGTGCCACCTAAATAATATTAAACATAACTTTAAATTAAAAAAAAAACATTTAATGTGCACAACTCTGACACAATATTTGAATAAATCCAACCTTTTTTAGGTTGTTAAACATCTCGTTAAAACTTTTACTTTGGGACTAATGATGTGGATTTGACCTACTATGGTTAAATGGCACATTTTAGATGTAAAAAAAAGCATAAATAGGAACAAAATTCTACTGCAATGTCAAATATTCTTACTTTTTTCGCCATAACAGATTACAGCGGTACCACTTGTAAGGAACACAGTTTGCTGCAGTTGTGTGTTTGTTTTGCAAAACATGATTTATTTACAGAGATATTAAGGGAAAACTGTGTAATCCTATACATATCTCAGACAAATGTAAGGGATTAGGAATAACATGAAGACAGACCACTATGAAGAAGGAGAAATATCAGCAAAAATCTGGGAGTTATGTTAGGTGTGGATTTTCTTTTAGATAAAAATAGTTTTTTTTCTTTTTTGGGATGAATGTAGAGCCTTTGACAACGTGCGTTCAGCGACCACTTCCAATGAAAAGTCTATTTAAACTTGCGTAAATAGGCATTTCAGGCTTTCGTGTTCAAAACTGTCATGTTTACGTGTCGCTACGGAAGTTTCTATGGCTGTTTTTTTTTTTGCTCTACGTGCAAAACGCCATTAAATGTATGCCGGACATTAAACCAGTTAAACTTTGACCAACCATAGTCAAATTCATGGAAGTACCAACCGTTTGAAAAGTGATCATGGAAGAGAAATGAATAACTGTTGTCTAACACCAAATCTTTCACAAATCAGAATCGAGCTGATTGCACCACTTCGACATTTTGCACCAAGCGTCTTCCAACTGTAGGTGGCCGACATGCGCCAGTAAACAGAGTGAACAGCATTGGCTAAACGGGTGTTCATAAATGCGCGTCCGATGCTCAGTGTGAACGTAGCATTAGATGTCTCTGGATACATGAAGGACTGAACTTCCTTTTTGTCACTGCAACAAGAACAGAGAAGTAAAAAGTTATTTCCAAATCTGCGAAATTCAGGGGCGCATATGCGAATTTTGTGGCCCTGGGCAAACATGGGGAACCCCACTCAACTTTTTTGCATTTTCATTCTTTTTCCATTTTTTTCCCTCAATTTTTCCATTTGGTTTTGCAAAGAACTCTGACATCACATAGTATCAGTGGAGATCAGTTCAGCCTCTCCATTTTTAATTGATATTTACACTTATTTTGTACAGATGAAAACAGAGTTTGGATCTTTTAACTTTAAAATTAAAATGTTACTTTTTTTTTCTCTTTATATATCAGTGACATCGGTCCCACTTCAAAAACTGATGTTGTGTGATAAACTATAATTGAACACCAAATTTAAAAAAAGTTTATCATCCAGTTTGTCACTCAACTTTTCAAGTAAAAGATTTACATTAGAAAACCTAAATTAGAAAAAATATATATTGACAAAAATAAGCTGCATATAACATTAAACCTTAATAAAAGTTTTTTTATCGTCCTATTGTATTCTTCTTGTTCTTATTATATTCTTATTTTTATTGTTTTTGTCACAAAACCCAATAAAATTACATTTTCACTAAGTTGATGTAGCGAAGTGATACATACCTTAAAAAAGTGCAACTGAAACGTCTGAAATTTCATAAAAACCTTGAAAAATCCCAACAAATTTGATGTTAAACTGAAGTCGCTCATTGTTTACTTTTAGATTCAAATTTAATTAACTTTATGTTCATTATTTTTTACAACATTTCCTGTAAGTTTTTGTTAGCTATAAGCAATAAAAAAAAAAAAGATTGCCTTCAGGTTCTTCATAAATGTCTTTCTATCATTTAAAACACTTGATTGTGTCTGGTTTGTGGTCACGTTCAGTTATTAACAACACAAAAACAGTGTTGGGCTTCTGCAGGTGAAATATTTGCTCCAACAAGGTCATTGGCCTTTCCGGCAGCATAAACCGACAGGACACTTACCTTCAAACAAAGCCAGCTGACCTCAAGTTCCAACCAAGCCCAGATCTGTTCAATAACATCGCATGAGTCGCTGCCGGTGCATACAGTTTGTCGGTTTGTGCCAGAGGAACACGAAGAGCTACCTCCAGGAGTGCTGCTTCACATCGACTGTACCTCATGATAGGTCGGAACCGAGAATAAGACAGACGACTTG
Organism: Adrianichthys oophorus; assembly: GCA_036245035.1. Classification (NCBI taxonomy): domain Eukaryota; kingdom Metazoa; phylum Chordata; class Actinopteri; order Beloniformes; family Adrianichthyidae; genus Adrianichthys; species Adrianichthys oophorus. The sequence goes on along the minus strand of BSAI01000123.1, from coordinate 4,885,795 downwards.
GTAACGTCCTGCTTTGAGGCTGGAAATTGATCCACTTTGAGATTCCCTGGTTGGATACGGGAAAAAGGTTTTCGCCTCATTTTTCCAGTGGATCCAACATGCCGAACGAATCCGTGAAACTGCGAAGTATTAAAAAGCTTGGACATGACAACAACAGCTATCAGGTCACAGATGAAGGTAACAAGCTAAAGAAAAGAGATGTAACTGGTGGCAAAGAGTTGGTTTTATTAGGATTAATACCAGAAAAATTTGAGCTTATGAGGTTTGAGAGCCTAGACTGATATGTCTATGTTTATGTTGCAGAACAAGCTGGATCTTACATGTAAGTACAAACATTTTAATAGATATTTTAGATAAGTTTTAAATATATATATATTTAAATTTATTGATTTGCTTTATATTTAAAAATTAAAAAATTGAAATAAGGAAGAAACAGAAATTAAAAATTAAAGCGTATCTATTCTTTTTTAGCCCTATTTCAGACTGGAATTTAGAGGAACCAATCTAACTAATTCGATGAAATACTGCAGCCTTACTGGGACATAATTAAAAAATATAGCCTCTACAGTAGATTTTGGCATTCAGATCGGATGCAAAAAACTGCATCTGCCCCACACAGTATTTAGCAAAATAAATGTATTTGTATCCAAACTGTCTACACAAAAATGCAGTTTGCGTGTTAAAAATTATAGAACGTTAAAAATTTAAACTGCAAAGCTAAATAAACAGTTAAACCTGCAATACAACAAACAGCAAAAAATTGAGTCAAAATGTAAATAAAACTCAAAAAACAACGTAACAGAATAAGGAGCTGTTTAAACGTCTCATGTACACAAACATCCACTTTACATTTGCATAAATAAGACACAAAAGCCTTATTGCTTGTTTATCTTAATGATTGTGATGTTTTTTTTAAACAGTAATTACCTTGTCTTTACTATAAAAAGATCTGCATCTAGTATTGCTGGTCCACTGGTACCCTCTGATAAAAAAAAAAAGAGCATGTCGCTACAAGCTAACAAGATTATTTAAAGCTTAATTAGAGCGGCCTTGAAAGCTCGACGTCCCACAACTTAGAAGTCCCTGCAGAATCCTGGAAAGAAATCAACTACCTTTGATTAACCGTTTGGTACTGACAGCTTTAGCTGTTTAACGTGAACTGATTGCATTAATTAGAAGACACATTTTGTTGTTCCTAATGACTCATTTAGCCTCGACACACGTTTTTATTTTTTTCCACCGCTATTGGAATGACTGTTTTATTTTTTATTTTTTGCTTTGCCCATGCAGGACCATCTCTAATTCCAAGGGGAGGGAGAAGTAAGTAACAAAACAAGGGGGCTTGCTGAATACTTGGCTGCGTAATGACTAAACGAATGGACTTTTTGCTTCTCCAAGAGCTCAGGAAAAGGAAAGCGAGCCTGCGATAAGAGTTGGCTTCTTTCAACTGGTAAAATAGTTGTTGTCTGTAATGGTTGCTATCGAGGGGTTTGCCCATCTACTTCATGGGTGGCCTTTTGCGTCTGTGTTTGTCCAGTTCCGCTTTGCCACCTGCAAGGACATCCTGATGATGGTGGTGGGCGCCATTTGCGCGGTACTGCACGGCTCGGCCCAGCCCCTCATGTTGCTGGTGTTTGGCTTGCTCACCGACACCTTTATCGATTACGACATTGAGCTCCAAGAGCTGAGCGACGACCGCAAGGAGTGCGTGAACAACACCATCCGGTGGAAAAGGAACTACACCGGAACTCTGGACACGACTCTACCGCTGAACCAGTCATTTGGAAGCCTCATCAATTCAACGCTGGAGATGTTGTCACCCCTGGGTAACAGGTCATGTGGGTAAGTGTGATGTAAGCTAGGCTGGAAGTTTTATGACAAGTCTTGAGATAAATTAACATGAGAAGAAAATACATCCTCTGACTGATATGAAGCTGTACAAAACCCCAAATCTTTTAAGGTAAACGATAAACTACTGTATACTTATAAAGCGCTTTACTACCTTCTTAAGGTGCATTCACACCGGATGCGGCTGGCATGGCGTCAAATTTCAATGTTGAGTCAATGTAAAGACAATCTGAAGTCCTGCGGTGCGATTTGGGAATCGGGCGTGGCGAGACGAGGTTGAGGTGGCGCGTTAACCCACTGTGGCCGTGGTGTTGTCAGAGACTGTCCCGGTTACTGTTGAGCAAAGGAAGGATACACCCTGGACAGATCGCCAGCCCGTCACAGAGCTCATGGAGCTGGACCGCCACCCGCCTGGTGGACAGCTCAACGAGCGCTGCTGTCCAGACACCCGGCAGAACTAGCTAGGTCTACTGGGGCGGCTGTGGTGCAGTGGAAAGGGCAGTCGGCTTGTGATCGAAGGATTGCAGGTTCGATTCCCGCCTTGTGTCGAAGTGTCCTTGGGCAAGACACTTAACCCCACATTGCCTCTGATGGAAGGTTGGCGCCAGTGTTCGGCAGCGGAGCCAGCATCAGTGTGTATGTGTGAATGGGTGAATGGGTCTGTGACTGTAAAGCGCTTTGGGCCTTCAATAGGTAGAAAAGGGCTATATAAGTAAACGCCATTTACCATTTACTGCCCGGGCTGTTTGTCCTTGGCCACCAGAGCTCGCTATGGCTCGCTGGTTGCCCGGCAGACGGAGAGCTGCTGTGAGTGAGTACCATTGTAGCGCGCATGATTGCTCCAGCTCCATGGGCTTATGATGTTTTTCAGATTTTCATCAATACAAAAATAAAAAGATCCCCCAGAAGTACAGATTAAAATGGCTGTCAGGCACGGCTCCGCTGCAGGAGTGAGGCACACTGAACCAGAAGAGACTCTGAAGGTTCCGGTGAACCCAGACACGGTGACGTGCTTGCTGGCGCCTCTGTGGAGCCCTCCAAACCATATAAACGCAAGAAACGTGCTCAGCATCCATGTTTTCCATGATGTGCTTAATAAAATTACTCTGCACCACGGGTTCCTCAGAGGTAGAGCGGTTGGCGCGGACCAAGAAAGAAATGCCATAAAAAAATCGTTCAAATCCCAATTTTCATGTGTTGTTTTACTTTGAAAGTCAAGCAGATCCTCTCGGTATTGCAACTTTTCTTTACCTCTATTCATGTACTTATGTGTATGAGTCCTAGACAATAGACCCATGGGATTCTGAACAGCAGCCCTAAGGCCTCAGTGACTGGAAATTACAAGTTGGGTCCTTTCCGTCTTATCCGTGACAAACCTGACCCTTGACCACATTCATTAGCTACAATAAAGATGTTTTGTAAACCATCCCCTCACGTCCAGAAGGGCTTTGAAAGTTTCAGTTTGTTGTTTTTTTTTTTTTTTGCCTTTGCACAGACATTCGTCCTCTTCCCACAGTCAAAAAACAAGGTTCATTGTTCAGTTGAAAACTCTAAATTGCCCGTGAGCAGTGAGTCTAAGTGGTTTTCTCTGTGTATGTGGCCTTGTGATGGACTGTCGATCCTAAAGACAGCTGAGGTTGTGAAGAGGAGAAGTTTAAAAGAGGACTCAATTACAGAGGGATTCTGCACCACTAGGTTTATTAACAAAAAACACCTCGTGAACACAAACCAGGACACGGGGAGACTAGCCTGACAGGGGAACACATCAATGAAATGAAGCAAGCTAGCAGTACGTTAAAGAACAAGCCAAAAAAGTGAACTCACCTGTAGCTGACAAATTCAAATGCAGAAGATCCCAGAACAGTACAGGAAGAGATCCTTGTGACCCGATACAGAATGAAGCTGTTACAGATGATGGACAGACTTTTATGCCTTTGCTGCCGGGCTTTGGACAGTTTTCTTTGCAACTTAAGCAATTCACACAGTTTTTGTCGGCCGAAAAATGGCCTCACATTTGCAATCTTCAATAGTTAGAATATCAGACCTTGTAGTTATGGACTAACCCCAAACCATAAGTCATTTACCGCCGTGCTTTATGCACCTGATAATGTGGTGAGGTTTCCTGTTTTTTCTGTGTGTATGACATTTAATATGATGTCTTGATGTTTCTGTCAAACATACTTGACTTTTGGGAAGTTATGTGCCCAAACCTGTGACAGTGAAGCAATAAAATTATGTTATTGTCTAGAATGTATTTACGCTTTATGTTATTAATGACCAATTTGATTAATTATGTTTTTTCTTTTTTTTTTTTTCAAAATTAAAAACACAAAACTGTCTTTTTTTAAAATATGCTGTTGTTCTGGTTTGTGATTCTCTAACTGTGAGCTCTCTGACCTTCAGGATCCTCGACATCGAGTATGAAATGACCCTTTTTGCCTTATACTATGTTGGAATCGGAGCCGCTGTATTCTTGCTGGGATACTTTCAGGTTAGATACTTTCAGGTTCAAATGTCACAACTTCCCCACAGAATCCAACTCGCTTTTATGACTCTCCTTCAATCTATGTGATATTGCCTTCATATATGTGAGAAGGAGCAGCCCTCAGAGGGAAGAAAGCAAAGTTTATCAAATGTTCGACGTATTATAAAGGTTAAAATTCCCATAACCTTTAAAGAATGACAGATATTTCATATATTGAATATGCCATGACTTTACTGCCTTTATTTGACTGTTTAAATTATGTATTCTTACTTTATTAGAACTTTATTCGACTATTTAACAATCCACTCATGTTATTTTTTAATCAATTGTCTCCTGCAAAACATCTTCGGCATTTGAATCAAACAGCTGCTTAATTTTGAAATCAAACACGCCGGTTTCCTCTCATCTTTTTCGCCTCCCAGTCTTCATAAAAGTGTGTGCGCCGTCCGCCATCCATTGTTCCCACGAACAAAGACCTTCCCTCTATTCCGGGGAATCTTTCACATACTGGAAGCACAAGCGTAAAGTTTGGCTGGATCCCGTGTGCGTTCGAAATCAGACGCGTGCGCCATTGCAGTGGTCATCTGCGTGGGGGAAAAACTTGACTTAGTAACACGATCATTTACTGAACGACCAGGCAAAGGAGTCAGCCGCGTATTTTCGGGATGCTGATGTCGCATTTCCACCCTTCAAGTCAGCTGGCACGCCTTGCAACTGAAAGCTAATCTTTAGCCTTGAAACTGCAGTGTCTAAAATCCTGCTGTCTCGATGATCTGCACTCTTTTTCATTGCGGAATCACATTCAGTGTGTGTAAATAGCCAACACAGCCTCTTCCCCACAGGCTGCGGAAACTGCATTTATCAACACCGGTACCCTTATTAATAAGCAATTCCAGGCTCACAGCAGAGCAGCCATAAGAAATTTATGAGATTTGACGTCGGGACCGGGACCACAGACAGTGGGAACATTCGATGTTTAACACATCAGGTGTACAAGTGCTGCTCACTACACAATGGATTACATCGCAGACCAGAAAACCTAAAAGACCAGTTTCAGGGGAGGAGTGATAACACACCTGAGTGAACACAGGAGATTCCCAAAAGCTCGACAGCAAAGAGACTTTTTTAATGACCTTCCTTTAGCGCAATCAATGGATGACTGCATGGCACCCATTATTGTAAAACAATTGATTTTTTTTTACTTGAGCTGTTGGTTTTCGTGGTCTAGGGCTGATTTAATTTACCTGGGACCTGCATTTCCATAAAATGAGGTACTGAAGAGACACATTAGGGAGATGCTCATGGCATTTCATAATCTGGATTCTGATTATTTGAGTCAAATGGGGGACGCTGGTTGCACCGCCTTTCAAATTGCATTATTTCAAACCTCTTGCCTATGTGGTGCAAATTTCCACACTATGCTACCATCAAGTGTACTTTATTCCACAGAGCCACGTGAGATGGATTTATGTGAGATATATTCAAGAGTTCATTGTCATTGCACAAAAAAACCCCTTTAAATTAACCCATGGAGAATATGTAGAGTTTACCCTTAAGTCATCCTACCGCGGTGCTTCTCTTTTACCGCTGACAGATCTCCCTGTGGGTGACAGTCGCCGCCAGGCAGATTCAGCTCATCAGGAAGCTGTACTTCAGCAAAGTGATGCGGATGGAGATCGGCTGGTTTGACTGTACCTCTGTGGGGGAGCTCAACACCCGCCTGTCGGAGTGAGTGTGACGTGACCTCGTAGCTTCAGGTTTAACCACTGGAGGCCAGTGAGTGGACACACACCGCAATGGTGGAAAAAGTCGATGACGTTTGAATGAGATCAGACTGTCTGCCCCGTGTTTTTAAGGTTTTTTGGGAATGTAGACCAAAGCTTTGATAGAAGGGATTAGGAAGTTGGGAATGATGGATAAGGAAAGAATACGGGCAAGTAGCAGAAAGGGAGAGAAAAGTGGATGGTAGGATGACAGATGGATAGGAAAATGGTAAAAGAAGGCGTCTACTGTTTTAAAAACATTATTTTTTAAACATTTTACATTGATGAGGTTAGTCCGCATGTACTAACATTTTACAGGTGAAGGAGTAGATGGGAGAGGTGAAGGATCTCTAACCTGTAAAGAAATGGGGTTCAGCATCTTAAACTTGGGTTTACTGCATCCATTTCTTTTGCAGTGACATCAACAAGATCAACGACGCCATTGCAGACCAAGTTTCCATCTTTGTGCAGCGCTTCACCACCTTTGTGTGCGGGTTCTGCATCGGATTTGTCAAAGGGTGGAAGCTAACGCTGGTCATTGTTGCAGCCAGTCCGCTGATCGGCATTGGAGCCGGACTCATGGCTCTGGTAAGCTTTAGCTCCTCGTGACTTGACATCTCACCTTCTTTTTAGTAAAGCAACAATAAGCAGTAGCGAAGGACCATCAGTTGCATCGACATGATTCACAACAGTAACTATTGCAAAGATATCTGCTTTTAACTTTTAGTATTAAGCACCACAACCTATTTCAACCCATCTTATATCTAAAAATATAATTGCACCGTCAACCACACATGCCTAGTTTAAGGTAATTAGACAGATTTAGGACATGAAACCCAGACCATCACTCCACTACTGCCGTGTTTGACAATGGCTGTCTATTAATTTGTATCTATTACTTTTTGCTGTTGTCCAGGTGTACTAGAACACACCTACCAAAAAGTTTAGCTTTTGGTTCAAAATATTTGCCCGAAAGTTTTTTTCCTTTCTATCATTTCATGAAAATATTCATGAAGTATTTCTTATGGTTAACTTTGTGTAATATGCATTTTTTTTCTGCATGAGCAAAATAACCCAAGGGTAATAATTACATAAATAAACTGATAAATCTTGATGGGCAAATACTTTTTTTCTAGACTCTGTCAAAAGTACAGACAAAAATGGGACTGAAAAAACACAATTGTTGTTGTTCCGTCCACTTTGGCGCAGATCAACCCTGCCCCCCCCATTCCTCTCACCATTGCGAAGCCGGGAGCTTGTGCCCCTCCCTGCATATTTCCTACATCTCAAACACAAATCTTGATTCACAACAATTTGAGAAAAGAAATGCAATTTTGAGTTTATTTTTCTGTCCTCCATCATCAGAAAAATGCTACGAGAAAATGTTGAAAACAGCATTTTCATTGGAGTGGGCCTTTAATATACAGCACTGCACACAATTGTAAAACACTACAGTGTTTTTGCACTTCATATGTAGACTTCTGCATCCGTCTCCACTGATTGTGCTTCTGTTTTAAATGTAGTTGGTGGCTAAGCTAACCGGGATGGAGCTGCAGGCCTACGCTAAAGCCGGCGCTGTAGCAGATGAAGTCCTCTCCTCCATCCGGACTGTCGCTGCTTTTGGTGGAGAGAGAAAAGAGGTGGATAGGTATGCGGCATTGTGACAGAAAGCTCACTCCTGCAGGTGCCTCTCTGACACAAGTTCCTTTTCTATAGGTACGACAGGAATTTGGTGTCGGCCCAGCGATGGGGCATCAGGAAGGGTCTGATTATGGGGTTTTTCACTGGATACATGTGGTTGATCATCTTCCTCTGCTATGCTCTGGCCTTCTGGTATGGCTCCACTCTGGTAGTGGACACTGAAGAATACACACCAGGAACACTGCTGCAGGTGACTCTTAGCTGCAGGGGAAGGAGATGCCACTGTGGACTTATGCTACGTACACACCGGTTGCTACCTGATACTAGCGCATACGGTATAAGATTAGTGTCATCGAATTCTTGCCGAGCACAAACTGCGTTGTTAATTTCTCCTTCATAATCAAATTTTAAACGGCTGGTGCTTCTGTAATACGAAAGGACGCCACCCGTTTGTCACTACCAAATCTCTGACTGGTCAAAGTTCCACTTGTTTAACTTTGTCTGCAGAGCCCAAAAACGGACTTAAAAGCTTGCGTAGCGAGAGTGAGAGTTTTGAATGATGATCCTAAAACGAGCATACACGTACCTTTACATTGACTTCTCGTCTGAAGTGGTCTCTTGAGCGCGAGCCCAGTGTGTACGTCCCATAAAATGTTCTTCATAGCCAAGTTTCTGCACGTGCACAAACCTCCAAGCAGTTCTTCTTTTCCAAACTTTGAACTGAAGGTATTCTTCGGAGTCCTGGTAGCAGCCATGAGTTTGGGACAGGCCTCTCCATGTCTGGAGGCGTTTGCAGCAGGTCGTGGAGCTGCTACTATTATATTTGAGACTATTGACAGGGTAAATAAAAACACTACATTGCACTTTAAACAGGACTGTGATTGGCAGGCAAAGGTCACTGTTTTAAATGTGTCACCACCAGGAACCACAGATTGATTGTTTATCAGAAAGTGGGTACAAGCTAGACCGGGTAAAGGGAGACATCGAGTTCCACAATGTGACCTTCCATTACCCATCCAGACTTGAAGTCAAGGTACTAAAGCATTTGAACTATTGTGACCCAAACTTTTTCTTTTACCCTTTTCTTGAAGCTGCACTAAAGTTTTGTACGTTTGACGATGACTAATTCAAGTTAATCCCGATCATGGTGGTTCATATTGGTAGTTCTTTTTTTTTTTTATTAATGATGGATTTTTCTGTAACACTTTAGCTTCATTTTGTAAGGTAAAAAGAAAGTGCTTTGTATTCTACCCCTTCGCCTCATTGTAAAAATGAATGAAAAAAAATCAAATACACATGCCTCTTTTTTGGGGGGTTATATCGTAAATATCTGAGTATTCCAGTACTCGTTGTAGTCCTAGTCAGTCTTGAGTTTGAAACAGCAACATGTTTGGTGCACAGTGAAGTTTGATGGTCAGACACGTATAATTACCGGTTGCTAAGGGAAGATGTGAAATTTACTTTCATGTGTGGAGAAAAACCTCTGCGCACATATTCGTCAGCCCCTGAAATGCCAAATATGTAATAGTTGCTATGGACTTGCCATGTATGTTGGTAATGTATTGTTCAGTCAAAGATTGAGTTGGTTTTATGAAGCTTAATTGTAGCTTTGGGTTCAAAGACTGTTTGGGTGCGAGCATTAGTGACGGTGGAGTTATTATTTTCAATGAAACGACCACGTCTAGAGATTAATTTAGTATCAATGTCCACCGATGTGTAAAATAAAAGTCAATCAATAAAAAGCTAATTAAAGTTTATGCAGGTGTGTCTTTTTTTGTAAAAACATTGCAGTGTTAATAGACTTTAAATCACAAATCAAACTGTAAGGAATTATGGTTGGAGGCAGGAATCATTTAATTCTCTGGCCTTGTATTCAGATCCTGGACCAGCTCAGTGTTCAGGTGAAGTCAGGCGAGACCACAGCCTTCGTGGGGGCGAGTGGCGCCGGGAAAAGTACTGCCATCCAACTCATCCAGCGCTTCTACGACCCTTTGGAAGGAATGGTGGGTGTAAAAGCTCAGAGGCCACGTCAGCTTTTCTGCAAGCAGCCTCAATCCCAGAGACTTGAAGAGTTCTATAACATGCTGTTGGTGCCACTTCCTTTCTTCCCAGCTTAATGCTTGTCCTTTCAAAAATAACCAAGGGTGATAGAGTTACATGATAATCTGTTTCATTATTCAGCTAATGGTTCCTAACAGCCTCATTTTTCACTTTTACAGAAATTACACTTCTCTTCAGACACCATTCTTATTCCTTTTAGCTTCTAAAAAAAGACAAGCTTTTTGTTGTGTTCTGAAGTTTATCATCAAGGCTAAGTGAGAAAGTAGTATCAATTTGAAAGGGAAAAAACTAACATGTGATAGCTGTGACTGTATCATCCATCACATTCTCTCAAACACTCGATTCCAGGTGACCTTGGACGGTCATGACATCAGGGGGTTGAACATCCAGTGGCTGCGCTCCCTGATTGGCATTGTTGAGCAGGAACCTGTGCTGTTCAGCACCACCATCGCCGAAAACATCCGCTACGGTCGACCGGGCGTCTCGATGAACGACATCATAACTGCTGCAAAGGAGGCCAATGCCTACAACTTCATCATGGACCTACCGCAGGTGGGGGGGCAAAGGAGCGCGAGGAGGATGTAGAAAATAAAAGGACGAAGACTCCTGACCTGTTTTTACATGCAGAAATTTGATACGTTGGTCGGGGAGGGCGGTGGTCAGATGAGCGGCGGGCAAAAGCAGCGCATTGCCATTGCTCGTGCTCTGGTCAGAAACCCTCGCATCCTGTTGTTGGACATGGCAACATCTGCCCTGGACAATGAGAGTGAAGCTATTGTACAAGAGGCTTTGGATAAAGTATGTGACAAGAAGATGCCTTTTTAGATCAAATTGTTCTCTCAGATGCACTTTTATGACAAAGTAAACCCAGTAAAAACCCCACTGTTTTTTATTAGAAATTGTGCAAATGTCATTGACTTGGTTCGTCTTAAAGGTACGCATGGGTCGCACCACCATCTCCATCGCTCACCGCCTGTCTACTATAAAGAACGCAGATGTGATTGTTGGTTTTGAGCATGGCCGAGCCGTGGAGAGGGGCAAACACAATGAACTCCTGGAGAGGAAGGGCGTCTATTTCACTCTCGTCACCTTGCAGAGTCAGGGAGACAAGGCTCTCAATGAGAAGGCACAACAAAGTAGGTCTATCTACATTTCTATCAACACGGTCACTTTATTTTTACTAGAACTCAGTTAAACCACAGCCAACATCTGAGAGGTGCAGAAAGTCTTATGGGATTACGTTTGGACAACAATGACACATCTATGACCATGTAGCCAGTGATGAAAGGAATATGGTAAAAGCCATTCAAGCGGTCACGTATTCCAATTTACTATAAACATCTTATTTGGGGTTCGACAAGTGTCCCCAAACACACCTGTCAAGAACAAAAACATTTAGATGAGAATGTCACTGGTAGTCAGGACAGAGTTGGTGCAATATCACTTCTGTGCATTTCCAAGCAAAATTATTGTTGTATTTTAGTGTGATTTTTTTTTTTAATCTAGGATTGGTTGCGAACTGCTGGATCTCTTTCAGGCACATGTTGGAATGTCATCATTTTTGACTTGCCAGGGTGAATCCAAAGTCTACTCCTAAGGCCTTTTATCAACGTTTAGGGCAGGGGTGTCAAACTCAATTGGACAGGGGGCCAAAAAACAAAACACACTATTCTGTTTAAACCTAAACAATTATTCATAACACTAAAACGACATTTAAAAAAACCTTTAAAAACGTAACTTTTTTTCATATAAATGTGAATAAAAACAGACAGGAATATTTTCTCTGAATGTATAAGCCTTAAATAACTTAAACTGTCTCCATAAAACATATCCTGTCAAAATTATGCAAGTTAGAAAAAGTATGTTAAAAGAAAAACAACATAAAAAAATTCTTTACTCTTATGCCATTTTTTATGGCACATTCTAAATATCGCAAAATATTTTACTCTCCATAAAATATACCCTTAAAAGTCACACAAATATAAACATGCAGCATAATAAAACAAACAATGCAATGAAAAAGAAAATTGTGCGTTTTTCTTTTTTTTTTGTTATGTGTTGATAAAAAACTCAAAACTAAATCAAATCACCTGTTGGCTTTCCAGTGCAGCTCTATGCCAGATACTACCACCAAAGAAACAACAGATAAATATAAATCACGTGTTATATGAAAAATAAAGACATGGAATATATAAAGTGGTTGCGAACGTATTCATGCTCTGAACACACCGTACCCACTGTCAAACATGGTGGTGGCAAAATACAGCAAATTTTTTTGTTTTTTTTGGCTAAAAACGTTTTAAAATCAATCCGAAAAATGACACTGACAGAATAGGTTAGTGGACACGTTTTTATTATAATAGTTTTCATTCCTTACATTAGCGAGGGTAGTTGCCTCCTCTAACCGCACGTCTCTACTGAGGCGTGTTTTTTATAAGGAACCACCAAACCGAACCCAAACCGCCTAAAGCCATTTTTGCCCGCAAACTTAGAATCAAAACCAACTGAGCAGGAAATTGCCCATTCTGGCAACACTGGTGTTTGGGAAGGCATATGATGCACTGTTCAGTTACCAACAATATGAAATGATATAAATACACGCCGGTCCGGATGTGGCCCGCAGGCCTTGACTTTGACTCATGTGGTTAAGGGGATCAGTGTCATCCATGTTCTCTACTAGATGAAGGGTGAAGCTAATGGGAAAAATGACACCCTTTCAAAAGCCTCATGAAGACTAACAAAAGGAGGAGACTGACATTCTCATCTCCTCTTTATCCCAATCCTAGAACCTGCATTAGCCAGTGTTTATGTTTGTTGTCACACTCTGGTGTAGGTTTGAGGTTTTCATTCATAAAAGTTGTTAAAATATGACTATCCCCGCTTTTCAAGGAACGCTTTTTTCGTTGTTGACCATCTCCAAGTCCTAGTGTTAGAGTGTCTGTCCTGGGACTGGGAAGTTGTGTGTTCAAATCCAGTCATGTCGTATTAAAGACTATAAAAATAGGACCCAACGCTTTTTTGCTCGGCACTCAGCGCTAAGAGGTTCAATTGGGGGGTTAACCCACCCAATGGTTCCTGAGCATGGCCTTGTCTATAGTTCACAGCTCTCCCAGGGGATGGGTCGAAGGTTGTGGCTAAACTCCACAACTGTCAGTCACTGTTTTAGAAGCTAAAAAAGCTCATTGGAAAAACAACAGTTTTTTTTTCCCCCCCTAAAAATCAAAGTACAAATCTTGTAAATTCACCTCTAATTTCCACTTGTTTCCATGCATCAGTGGCTGATGCTGAACAACAGGAGCCAGAGCGGCTGAATCTCTCCAGAGCAGGCAGCTATCGTGCCAGTTTGAGGTATTAACACAGACACGTTCCCAATCACCTCCTGCCCTTCATCACTCGCTCACTTGGGTATATATTCATTTACTCAGCCTTGACTTTGCACCCAAATAAGATAATTGCAGGAATCATTTTGTGGCTGAAATTGCCTTGTGTTAATGCAGGCGCTGGTATCATGATTTACTTAATTACCCTCCTATATTAACGTTGGCATTTGGAGCATTTTAACTGACGGTATCATCCAAAGCCACTTAGAGCTGCTGCTGCGGCATTCATCAGCTTTGGACGTGGATGTAGATGCTCGCTCTTTCTTTCTGTTCAGGGCTTCACTTCATCAGAGGTCCCGATCACAGCTGTCCAACCTGATCCCCGAATCCTCCATCAACGTCGCTGGAGATCTGGGCCTCAGGACCTACTCTGTGTCGCAGTCAGAGAAATACAATGTGTGTGTTTAAGTGCAGTTCAGCCGTCAGAGACGGGTTTGCGTCTGATGTGAGTTTCGTCTTCAGAAAGCCACGCCAGAGGAGGAGGACGACGAACAAGTGGAACCGGCTCCAGTGGCCCGGATTCTGAAGTACAACGCGCCTGAGTGGCCCTTTATGCTTTTTGGTTCCTTGGGGGCCGCGGTTAATGGAGGGGTCAACCCCGTTTACTCATTACTGTTCAGTCAAATCCTGGCGGTGAGGTTCCCTTTCGAGACTTTTTAATTGGTTGATGATACGATTTATAGTCAATATGAGTTAATTTTGAACAATTCATTTGTAGTTAATTTTGATTTGATTTGATTTACGGAAGTAAAATTGATCCAAGACCAAAAATTCAACCAGTGTGCCTGATGGTCGGTTTTAGGTTGCAGTAAATAAACCTACCATGCCTCAAGCCAAACGGTATTTTCCAGTATCGGTTTAATCAATTGATTTCATTGATTTCACTTAAGAACTTGCCTCAAACAGATTGATGTAGTTGGATCGTAAGAATAGAAGTCGATTCATCGATTAATTGTTACACCCCAACTTTTCAATGTAAATTCATGTATTTTAGAACTGTTGCCTCTTGTTTTTGCCATTATTCCAATGATCCCAAGCTCAACTTAATAAAAAAAAAGTTCTGGCATATTTCATAACTGCATCTATGCTTGTAGACGTTTTCTGTTCAAGACCCGGTTGCTCAAAGAAGGGAGATCAACGGGATCTGCATTTTCTTTGCCATGGTTGGCATCGTCTCTTTCTTTACACAGATACTGCAGGTAGAGTACGCTTTGAAAAGATTGATTCCTTAGAGTGTTAGCAGCACACACTCCAGGCGAAATTGAAGAAAGTCCCGGATGATTAACAGGGAAGTGTGGGGGATTAGTTGTACGTGTCTGATTGGCCCCTGTCTCCAGGGGTATGCCTTTTCCAAGTCCGGAGAGCTCCTCACCCGAAGGCTACGGCGAATCGGCTTTCACGCCATGCTGGGACAAGAGATCGGCTGGTTTGATGATCACAGGAACAGCCCTGGAGCTCTGACCACACGTCTGGCAACAGATGCCTCCCAAGTCCAAGGGGTGAGTTATGACTTGAGAAGAAAATAGCAGGGAGGCATTTTATTTTGAAAACTGAGTTTCAACGACAGTTTGTTGGAACATAAAAAAACACAAGAGTTTTACACAAAAAAAGTTTTGGTAAAGTTCATTGACCTTTATGATGTAAGGCCTTAAATTGTGCATGTTGCAACACTGGATTATTGTTTTAGTCTTTTTGAGGCTCACAGGCCTCAGGTTCACTGATGGAGCTCTAGTTTCCTCAAAGTAGACACCTTATGGTTTAGCTTTGATTGTTTTATGGACTAAACTGATGAAAGCCTCCTCCAATGGTAGTTTCTGTGCTTTTAATTTTCAAAAAATTGAGCTACGTCAGTAGTAGTTTTTAAACTATGCCACCTCTCATCGACATGGAAAATTTGCCACGGGACATTTGTCAAATGGTATTAATTGTAATTGATGGTTGGGTTGGCTGCTCAGAAGGTTGTAAATTGGGAGTTTTACCACTAATGATTAAACATGCCAATTTATGTCTACATTCTGTCCACCGAATGTACATTTTGGTAAGAGAAACACCCTTTGCCTCCAAAGGCTACAGGTTCGCAGATCGGCATGATCGTTAACTCTCTGACCAACATCGGAGTCGCCGTCCTCATGTCCTTCTACTTCAGCTGGAAGCTGACTTTGCTCATCCTCTGCTTCCTGCCTTTCCTCGCTCTGTCGGGTGGCTTCCAGGCCAAGATGCTCACCGGCTTTGCCAAGCAGGACAAGCAGGCCATGGAAACTGCAGGACGGGTGAGATTAACCACAAACTGTCGTCATACTTCTTTGGATCTTAGTTTGAGCTTTCAGGCTTAATGTTGTATCCCAGGAAGGCCTAAAAGTGTCTCATCTACTGACAGCTGATTGAAGACGACTTGACAGCAGTGTCTATTTTTACTCACCTTTTTTTGGTTTTTAATTAAAAAAAAAAAGGCGCCACAATCGTATGCAAGTTCATCTTATGTAGAGTTGCATTTTATCTCCTTCTGCTGAACTAATCAAGCTTAACCCTGTAAAGCCAACATAAAACAAATGGGAGAAAATTCAATTAAAAGAAAAATTAGGTTTTTTTAAACCCCTTTGATGAAATCCACAGTAAAGAATTGCAATATTATTTTTGTTATGAGATGTAGATAAATATAATTTATCATTTATAATACATTGGGTGATTTGGTAAATTTTTGCGCAAAAAAAATGTGAAAGATGCTGACATGAGTGTCTTAAAAAAGCATCTTATTTACCCACTGTCTCAAATTTGATCCACATATTTTTAACATGGTGTAACTATCTTTTAAAGAATAACCTATCAACACATTTTTTTATTTGTTCAATATAGCAAATAGTCATGTAAAAAATGAACAACAAAAGATAAGTTATTCTCACCTTGAAGTTTTGAAAATTAAACTTTTTCACGCCAAAAGTGTTTTTGAGATCTCATGGAAGCTGCCATTTTGAATTGAGCAGGAAAAGCCCTTCTACTGCCCCTAGTGGAATGATGATGCACTACAGGGCAAAAAACAAAGTTATTTCATTTATATAACTGGTTTTTAACCCTGGAGAACCCATGGGATCAAATTTTGCCCAGGGTTTAATTTATTTTACTATTTTTTATATCTATCTCTTATTTTTAATTTTCTGACTGCTGTTAATTGCTGCTCCCCAAAACAAACAAACAAAACACATTTTTTTAAAATTAACTTTTAAGCCCTGTCAAAAATTCTTGTAGTTGTTGGGTTCTCCAGGGTTAAGGAAAATGAGGTAATAATGAGATAGGTGTCTCATTATTTGGGTTAAAGTGCAGTCATGGTACTGATATGTATAGTAGATATAGACCTTAGAAGAACCCCCCCACCCCAAAAAAAGGCATGTATTGGTATTGATGGGTTAATAGTTGCAGAATTAGGTAGATTGATGCCTTTTCGTCTGATTTTTCCCATACAATGAAACCACTCTCAGCTATTGTCACATTTTGCAGATTTCAGGCGAAGCCCTGAACAACATTCGAACCATTGCTGGTCTGGGGAAGGAGAAGAACTTTGTGGAAATGTACGAGTCCCAGCTGGATGCACCATACCAAGCAGCCCTGAAGAAGGCCAACGTTTATGGAGCTTGTTACGGTTTCGCCCAGTGTGTGGTCTTCATGACCAACTCGGCATCCTATAGGTTTGGAGGCTACTTAGTGAAGCAGGAGGGGCTTCATTTCAGCCTGGTGTTCAGGTGAGGAGAAACACCTACTTTGCTGTTTCATTTAGTCTTTTTTGACTTAAATCCAAAAGATAAAAACAGTTTCCATATTTTGCTTTTGTCTTAAAAAAGTTATAATATTTTTTAACATAAAATATCTTATTTATCTTTGAAGGTTTATTTTGGATTTAGACCACTGTTTCTTCCGTATTGTTTTGGAAATTCTTCTTACTTTTGCCAAAAAACTTGTAGTGGAAACTAGTACCCGGTGAAAACAAATTTTTGAAGTAGTGAACAATTCCTCCCAAAATATGATGACATCACAGCCAGAGAAACCGTCAAATAAATGAATGGGGCTAGATTATCTTACGTGGCTAAAAAAGAAAAGTCAAATTACACTAACAAAACAAACACGTTTCAGGAATATCGAAAGAAAGCTTTGAAACTATTATGGGATGGCCACAGGACTCACAGCTTGTTCGCCATTTAGTGGCAAAGTATGAAATTCGTTGATTTACACATTTTCACAATGTGAAAAAAAAAGAAAACTTTTGTTTGAGCAATCTTCACAAACTTTGACTCACACCTCCAGGTTAAGTCTACAACCAAAGTTTCATTGACTTTTGACGAAGCCGCCATCTTGAATAAAAAAAAAAAAAACAACAAAAAAAAGTACCAGCTACAAATTTAAACTCTTACGACTTAACTCCTTGAGAATAATTAGGAAGCTACCTGGGGAAAAATTTTAGAATTAGAAGTTGTAGCATTAGCGTGGCAAACTTGCAAAAGTAGCATTCCCCTTTTGCTCGCACACTTTTACTGGAATATTGTGAAAACTTAAAACACGAGTCATTGTCTTAAGCTGAATGAAACAATATGACACGCAATGTAAACATATTAGAAATATGGGCGTGGTTAACAAAAAACATCTCAGTCGCCAAGTCAATCCAAAAATTTACTTTTGACGATCCTTCTAAAATTGACATAGATCTGATCACCACGCCCAGACGACCAAAAAATGAAATGGTTGCTATGGAGTTAAGCCAACAGAAAAGCCACCATTGTTGCCACCAGGATTGTAGGGCAAGAAGGGGATAGTGGGGTGCTGCTCAGCCAGGATGCGTCTCGTTATTATTGTTACTTTATAACTACTTCTTGAAGTCTTAAATTTGAAATATTTCACATTTTAATGTAAAAAACAATTTATTTATTACAAAAACCAAAAAATTAATGAAAGCGGGTGAATTAACCATTTTAGTATTACACATTTGAGCTTTTTGTTCCTCGCAGATTGCCACTATAACAAATTAGATTTTGTTTGGTGAGGAAAACTACTAGTAATAGGAGTTTGATGGGCATATAACAACAATTGACACGGACAGAGGGATCGCAGCAAGGTATGCAGCATTTTCTGAAAATAGTTAAAGAGGCTGAACCACAGAAATATAAGGAATAAGGTTATTCACTAAGTTAGGGTGTATCTCTTAAAATATGAGGCTTTTGGATGCATTGCTTTAAAGGTGATACAAAAAAATACATTTTCTAAAACTACAAGAATTTGACTTGAAAATCAGTGAAAGAAGCCGTTCAAATGAAAAGTGAAAAGGCTACAGAAAAATAAATTGTTTTTATTTGGCTTTTTTTAATCGATCACAAACACAGAATTATGTTATACTGTTTCCGGCAGGGTCATTTCGGCCATTGTCACCAGCGGCACAGCTCTCGGTCGCGCTTCCTCTTATACTCCAGAATATGCCAAGGCCAAGATATCGGCAGCCCGCTTTTTCCAGCTGTTGGACCGTGTTCCCACCATCAGCGTCTACAGCGACAAAGGAGACAAATGGGTACGAAACGGGTATTCACTTTAAATAAATCTCACTTGAATGTGTGTAAGATCCATAAAGCAGTATCTTATAATTTAAATGTTTAATTTTTTTCCTTTAATCCACAGTAAACTGAACTTATCAGCATAACAGACACATCAGCTGCCTGCTGTGGGCACATGATGGACTGGGTTAACCTTTGTCCTCAATCCTTTCCTTCTTTCCACTGCCGTGTTGTCAGAATAACTTCCAAGGGAACATCGAGTTCATCGACTGCAAGTTCACGTACCCCACCAGGCCAGACATCCAGGTCCTGAACGGGCTGACCGTGTCTGTAAAACCTGGCCAGACGCTGGCTTTTGTTGGCAGCAGCGGCTGCGGGAAGAGCACCAGCGTGCAGCTGCTGGAGAGGTTTTATGATCCAGACCACGGCAAAGTGGTGAGGAGAAGCTGCAAAGTGCTGTCGATTGACTGCAAATGGTTTTATGTGTTGCCCATGGAGCGATTTGGAGGCGCCTGCAGCCCGTAGGAAGCTTCATGTTTGGTCCTTTCAACAACAACAACAAAAATCCTATTTGCTTGCACTCATTAAGCACACATTCTGGTTTTTATTCTTTCATTTTCTCTTTCTTTTTTTGTAATCCTCGCCCTGACCAAAGGAGGGCGAGCCCAAACGCTTCCTTTCCCCTCACAGTCAAGGTCATTTTCACCTTGTGATCTAATTATGTTCAACCGCATTTTCATTCTTTATTTTCTGCACATCTGTTTAGGGTCATTGGGGGGGATTCAGAGTAAATCCGAGCTGTCACTGGCTGAGGGATGGAGTTTTAAAAGCTTTCATAGCTTCAAATGTAGTGACTGCAGGGAGCTGCTGCTTGGTTTGAACTGTCATGTCATGTCAATCCCGGTGACTCATGGTAGTTTTATTTTATTTATTGGTACGGTGGAGTGGGGTTACTGTTACACAACAAAATATGACAACAATGAGCTGAAAACTAAACATAAAAAAACTCTGGTGTCCAGCATGCTAAAATGGTGAGCTTTTTGATGTCTAGCATAGCTAAGTGAGCTGCTAGTTTATTCCTAATGCTGTTTTGGTTTATTCGACATTAAATGACCCAGAGTTGAGCTAAAAGGACCTAAGCATATTAAGTAAAGTGCATTTACTTGTTCTGTTTTTTCACAAATATGTAATTAGAATTCATTTGCACAAAATTATTGTTTATATTACTATTTTGACTATTTTCTTTTAAAGCAACTATTTATTTCCACATCCACATTTGTGTTAATCAGTATTTTGTCTGGTATCCGCTTGAGTCAGCTGTTGATCATTTTAGACATTACGGTGGTTAGGAGTTTTTGTCCAATCGTCTTGCCAGGTTCTCGGAAATGTGCTTGAGGCCTTCAGACTCCACGACGCAGGCTAAGTGGACAGTTACAACAGCCAATCAGATCTTGAGTCTGTAACGTGGTCCAGTTTGATCAAATTTCCAAACCTTACAGCGTTCACTCGCGATATCTCTGCCTTGCAGATTTTTTCTGCACAATTTTGTCTGCAGCGAAATATTTCATTTAGTGAAGTACAGTAGTAAAGCAATATTCACACTGGGCTGAGCAACAGGCGTTTAGGAGGCCACCTCCAATGAAACGACGATGTAAAACGCGTGTGATTCGGGCTTCCACGGTCAAAACTGTAGCTATACAAGTTTTTAATTCGTTTTTGGGCTCTATGTACACAGCCATTGAGCGCGCGTTAAACTAGCTGAACTTTGACCAATCGGGGACTCTGATTTGGTAGTGACGTATGGGTAGCTTTCTTTTCAAGACGAATGAAGTGTACGTACATTAGTACTAGTACTAGTATTGTGTAGCGCACTCCAGTGAGAGCACCAAATGTTTAAAGCACATTCAAGAATGCATATTTAGCGCATTTTCATAGCAATAGGAATCACATTTTGGTCACAATGTTTGGTATAACAAGCAGTTACTGCAGAAAAAAGCACAAATGATCTTATAAACTCAAATTTAATGTTGGTGCTTTAAAAAAAAGGGCTCCGACTAAACTATTCTGTTGAATTCTGATGAAGAAATGAAGAGGTTCTCACTGTAAACTGGACAGTGTTACACTGCTGCAGCTGACCTTTGTGTCAGATATCTGATTTTCAAATGACGAAGTCAGCTTTGATCTTTCAAAAGGTTCTGCTGTTTTTGTCGGGTTGAACCTGTTCTACAGCTGCAGGATTTAAACTAGACATTTACTGTGAGAGGCGAAGAAAGTTCCATAAACCATTGGGACATTTTTGTGGATTTTGCGACATAGGGATAGAAAAAGATCCCTGCCAGAAATCGAGCGTTCTTTATCGAGTTGGAGGGAGGTTAGGAAGCTCCTCTCCATGTGTGAGATTTCAAAGAGCAGAGTCACCTCTACACGGTTAGGAGACCGATTACAGAACAGATACTGTTATAATTGCTCATCAGATTGGTTGCGTTTCCAATAGCTGATTATTACACTGCTATCTCCTGACGGTAAAAATCTATTTCTCCCTGCAGCTGATTGATGGCCACGACTCAAAGCACGTCAACGTGCCCTACCTCCGCTCCAAGATCGGCATCGTCTCCCAGGAGCCCATTCTGTTCGACTGCAGCATTGCGGAGAACATCAAGTACAGCGACAACCTGCGGGAGATCAGCATGGATGAGGTCATCCTGGCCGCAAAGAAGGCACAGCTGCATGACTTTGTCATGGCGCTCCCCGAGGTATTTATTTCCCTTTTGAGGGTTGAGCAGCAAGCAGGAAGCCTCTGAGGTTAAAAAGAAGTTCACGCGGTTTGTATTCAGACAGCGGGCTGGCCATAGACTGTCGCCGAGGAAAGGCAAACAGAAAGGACAGAGGGAATGAGGTAAACATAGATTATAAACAGAGGCCTGAGGAAGGTGAGCTGGCAGCAGAGGTGACACCGGCATATTTACACACATAAGGAACATGTAGGCTTAATAAAGGAGCAGGAAACGCTGCATCTAAGAGCCTGAAAGAAAAACACAAAGCTGATTTGAAGATATTTATCAAGGTGAAGCAGGAGGGCCTCTTCTGTTTATAGACTACTTCTCAATAGAAATGGGATCCCTAATTTTGGAAAGCACATTTAACAGGACTGAAAAAGTTTAGCTTTTACCCTTTAACACCGGAGATGTCACAGGCGACGACTAAATAACACATATCGTAACTTTTTACATAAACAATGTGAAAAGTGGCTTCTCATATTGACTTTGCGCCAATATGCAACACATTACTAACGTAAAGTGGTGCATGACGGCGCAAAGCTACTTTTCTCGCGACAGAATCAGCTAATTTACGTTGATTGTGGTAGGACTTCACTACCGTTAAGTGTTGCATTTCTGAGTTTTAGAATCCGCTGGATAAACATCAGTTGTGTAAACCGTTGAAGAGTTATGGCAGTCGAAAGACCGTCAACACTGAAGCCAAAGCTCTGGTGTTAAAGGCTCATTTTTGCAAGACTTTTTCCAAAAACGTCGCTAATTTTGTGCATTTTTTTTGTTTTACTTTTTGCGCCGCGTTTTGAATTTTTACATCCTTTCCATTCATAAAGTGTAGCTGTACTGTGTAATGGACAAATGCAAAGCCACAAACTCTCAGGGTTGGTACACTATAGGTTAGTGCCACATATGCCACAATTCTCTATTGAAAGATAAACCGTATTTTACAACATTAAACCGAATTTGTGAGGAAAGTAAACCTTCGCTTCCGACTGCATACCAGTATGTTTACATTGAAAGTAAACTAAAGTAAATGAAATGTTTTATTGTTTTAATACATTACACCAGGCTTAGTATAAGCCAACTGACAAGTTTTTCTTCATTGTTTCTTGGTTATGAGTGAATGAAAATAGGATTTTACAGAATTTTTTGTTGTTATTTTGTAATACACAAATCACTGAAACAAAACCATGACCAAGAAATCAAGGTTCGAACCAAATTGTGGGGAAAGTGAATTGTTGCATCCCTTTTAGCACCGCTAACCTTCCATGAATCACTAATCACGGACTTTTAAGTGCTTCTTTAAAACAGACTGGAACATTTTTGTGGTGATGGAGGACGTGTAAGAAATTAAGCACAAAATTGCATTTCTGAGTATTTCTTTATTTTAACTGTTGTGAATCAGGGAGACGAGTATCTGCCTTTTGAAATCCAAGCATATTTGCGATTTCGAAAATACACTTCAATGCATCCACTTGCAAACGACTAGTTCCATGTACGTCTTTTGTTTTCGTCGTCTGAGCTGACATCTGGCAATTGTACAGTTGGATGAGCTCCGATATCGCTCGCTAATTTTGTTGCAGCGGTAATGCGAGATTGGTGTTGTGAGGGGCTGTAGGCTAGCTGGAGAGTGTTTAAACAGATGGATGTCGGGAAGTAGGGGTGGGCTCACCAACAAAATAAAGATTTTAGCATAGAAGAAGCACTTTTTATACTGTTCTAATGCTGTACGTTGGTCTACAAAAGCTTTTCTTTTATTGAATAAAACCAATAAAAACTGATTGGTCGCTGGCTATTGGTTAAATCTTTAAAAATAAAATGACATTTTTTTAAACTAAATCTGGATATAAAGGGTTTAATGTCGACGTGATGTTTGTTATTAGGGTGGAACATGTTATTTTTGGCCGGTCATTTACCTAATCTTTAACACTTTGACTTAATTTTTAGGGCATAAATGTTTAAAACTCCATAAAATCAGGATGAAAAGGCTGAAATTCTAAAGTCCTGATTTCCCCAAGAGCTGTACATCACCCATTGTGGGACAAATACTAGTCAGGACAACAACTTCTATGAGAACATGAAAATCAAAATCTCTGTCTTTATACTCAAAGCAGCTAAAAAGCTTTGAATTGTAGTTGAAGTTTTGTGGTTAATTGAACGGCTACAGGAGTTTGCCTCCAAATTATACATCCCACTGTCAGGACACGACGGAAAGAAAAGTAAAATGTCAAAGTGACTTAGTCTGCAATCTTCCAGTTGACTTGTCCTCATATTCAAGCCTTCAGAAAGATGCAGTACCTCTCTGATGGCATCTCTGCCAACCCATTCTGGTGGAATTTATTCTCACTTTTGACTGATCTGAGCACAAAAACTGCAATTTTGTTTCTGAAACAGAATTTTTCAATCCAAGTTGTACCATTTTTTTAGTAGATATAGTTTCTCCTGCAGCTTGAACTGTACTTATGTTTATTGTAGCTAATCTTTGTGCTTCAGAGTCGCAAACTTGACTTAAAAAAAGCATTGCTGCTGCTTCACTGTGGGGGGAAAAGCCAGAGATTTCATTTGAAATCTTCAGCCTAGAAAAGATTTAGCCTAAATCAACAAATCATGACGTTTGTTTTTGCACAACCTCGGGGATTATTGGCACGGATTTATCTGAAAGTCTTCCCCTCATTGAATTTGAACTATCATTCTGCAACAGTAGATCTTTTTTTTTTTTTATTTCCGACCCATAGCGGTCCTTTTTTGTTGCACCTTTGAGCGATCATTTGACTCTCACCACACACTCAAACACCTACTAGCTGGTGAAAAGGAATTTTCGGCAAAGTGAGCGACCCACCCCCCAAAAAATGATGACATCACAACAAGAAAAACGGTCGAAAATCGAATGAGACCAAAATCTCAAAAGCGGCTCAAAAATAATAATAAAATAAACAAAAAAAGAAAAAAAAACAAAGCATGTGCACACATGTCAGGGATATCCAAAGGAAGTTTTGAAAATCTTATGGGATGGTTACAGGACCCACTACGGCTTGGTGGTCATTTTATGGCAAAGTGAAATTTGGCGATTTTTTTTTTTTACACTTTTGCAAAATACGAGGAAAAAAAGTTTTGCTTGACCAATCTTTACAAAATTTCACACACATGCCGCCATTTTAAATATACAACCACAACCAAGGTTTTGTTGACCTTTGACCTCGGGAAGAGGGCTCCATTTTGAGTTAGGCCACCGTTTTAAGTAAAGAAAAAAAAAAAGAATGAAAACACCAATAGACCAACCTACAAATTTAAACTCCTCTTTGGGATCTCCTCCTTACTCCTCGAGCATCATTGAGAAGTTATTTAGAAAATTTTGGGGAAATAAAAGTTGTAGCTTTTTAATGGCAAAAGTGGCGTTTCCTGGTTGCTCACAGATTTTGTACCTGAATTTTGTAAAAATTTAATATGTGAAGTGTTGGCTCAAGCTGAACAAAATAATAAAATGAACACTTTAGGAATGTGGGCGTGGTGATTAAACTCAGTTGCCAAGGAAATCCAACAATTTACTTTTGTTGATTCATGTTAAAAGTACATGGATATGTTTGTCGCCCCCAGGCAACCAAAACATTAAATGGTTGCTATGGACATAAAACCAAAAGAAAAAAAAGCTGCCATTTTGAGAAAAAAAGTGTTTTTTTTCTCATGAGTTTGTCTCGTGCAGCTCTGACCAGAGTGACAGGGGCAGAGGGGAGTGTAATGGGTGTGAGGGTGGGCCGAAAGGGGTGGCAAAGGCAGCGGCAGGTTGCACCATACAACGCTGCCCACGGCTTTAATTCATTTATTTCGTTTTACTTTCACACTCAACAGCCAAGCTCATTTCAGCAATGTCCTCTCATTTCAGCAATATAACACCAACGTGGGCACCCAGGGTTCCCAGCTCTCCCGTGGTCAGAAGCAACGAATCGCCATCGCCAGGGCGATCATACGCGACCCTAAGATCCTGCTGCTGGATGAGGCCACATCCGCGCTGGACACGGAAAGCGAGAAGGTACGCCTCTAAACCCTTTCCCCTCAAATCCACGACTGCACATAAAAGCGTCAAACTAGCAGAGCCTCTTCTGGAGACATGCGCTCTTTCGGGCTCTGCATTAGACTTTCTACCTCCAAAAGCTACTCCGACCAGCCAAAGAGACATTTCCAGCTCTCTGATCCACCAGAACATTCTGATGACAGTATTTTGCATGTAATTGTCAAATTGCTGCAATTGGGAGGTTTTCTGTGTGTGCTGGTGAAGTCCTGCTGTTGCATGTTTACCCAGGGCTTTGCAAAAATACCACCCATTTCTTTATCCTTCGCATTCGTCAAAGCAGAACTTCTAATGTTGCTTTAAAGTCGTATCGAGCAATAGCCATAGATGGTGTTCTTGGAATTTTTAATCACTTTTCCACTCGTTTTTAAAAGCATTTTTCGCGCCTGAATAACTTTAGTGTTCTGTTTTAAGACATTGAACACAAATAGTGTTAAAAAAGCCGGAAAAAAATGGAACGAAACCTTTGGGAAAGAACCAACGAGTTCATGAGCCAAGTCCGGTAAAATCGAAGGCAACTGCACTAAGGGAGGATTTTGGTGGAATTAATTGTTTGATTTTACATCTGATATCAAAATTGTGCAAAAATTAGAGTGTTGCTTCAATCACACGGTGAGCAGGTAAGTCATCGGTTTTAGAATGGTCCTACTCACTGTACACCAACAACTAATAGGCGAGTTAGTCCTGACTGTGGACAAATGAGAAAGTTTGACGTTTGTTGACGTGGTTTGTAGCTTTGGAGCTGAAAACCTGGCTTTAAGCAGCCAATACAAACCAACTATGAGCTCCCAAACCCTTTGACCATCTCTGGTCTAGACCAGAGATCAATCAATCAATCTTTATTTATATAGCACTTTTCATATAAAACATAACACAAAGTGCTTTACACAAAATAAAACAAAATAATAGTGATACTAAATAAGCAAATAAAAAACAAATAATAATATAAAAATAAGCCAGGTTAAAAAGGTGGGTCTTGAGCCTTCCTTAAAAACATCTATGCTCTCTGCAGCTCTTACATCCTCTGGCAGACCGTTCCACAAACGAGGGCCATAATACTGAAAAGATGCCTCTCCGTAAGTTTTGGTTTTTACAGCTGGAATGGTTAGAAGACCGGTGCCAGAGGATCTCAGGGTCCGCGAGGGTTCATATTTAACTAAAAGGTCAGACAGATAAGAAGGCGCAAGACCGTTAAGACATTTAAAAACCATTAAAAGTATCTTAAAATCAATCCTGAAGCTTATGGGGAGCCAATGCAGGGATTTTAAAATTGGAGTGATATGGGCCTGTCGCCTGGTCTTGGTAAAAAGTCTTGCAGCAGAATTTTGGAGAAGCTGAAGATTCTTAAGGTTAGTTTTTGGAAGACCGGCAAGCAGGGCATTACAATAATCAATTCTACTTGTGAGAAAAGCATGCATCAGCATCTCCATGTTAGCGAGAGAGAGTAGTGGGCAGACTCTAGCCAAGTTTCTAAGATGATAAAAACACGTTTTAACCACGTGTTTAATATGTGGGATGAAAGTTAGCTTAGAGTCAAAAATAACGCCAAGGTTTCTTACTGTTTCTGAATAATCTAATGAAAGTTCTTTTAACTTCAAAAACTGTTTCTCTCTCTTAGCTTCAGTACCAATAATTAAAATTTCAGTTTTCTCCTGGTTGAGCCGCAGAAAATTATTTGCCATCCATGATTTTACATCTAAAATACAGTTAAAAAGTGCTTCTATTGGCCCTGTGTCATCAGGAGAAATAGCTATGTACAGCTGGGTATCATCAGCATAGCTATGAAAGCTGATGTTGTGCCTCCTGATGACATTCCCTAGAGGAAGCATATAGATGTTAAAAAGTAAGGGGCCAAGTATGGAGCCTTGAGGCACACCACATTTAATTTCGTGGACCCTAGAAAAGTGAGTGTCCATGTTTACCATAAAGTATCTCTCCATCAGATAGGATTTGAACCACTTGAGAACCGTCCCTGATATGCCAAGACTTTTAAGTCTATTCAACGGGATCAGGTGATCAACAGTATCAAAAGCAGCACTTAGATCTAGTAGGACTAATACTGAGATCTGACCTGAATCCAAGGCACACCTGATATCATTGACTATCTTTAACAGGGCTGTCTCAGTACTGTGGTTTGTTCTAAATCCAGACTGGTTTGTCTCAAAAATGTTGTTTTGTGCGAGAAACTCATTCAGTTGAATAAAAACAAGTTTTTCTAAAAACTTGCTTAAAAATGGCAAGTTAGACACTGGTCTGTAGTTATTAAAAACTGAGGGGTCCAAGTTAGTTTTCTTAAGTAGTGGTTTTACGACAGCAGTTTTAAAGGCAGCAGGGAAAATACCCGTCTGAAGACAGTTCATTCATTATATTTAAAATCTCACTCTCAAAAGACCCATAAAATGTTTTAAAAAGGGATGTGGGGATGGTATCTAGAAAGCAGGTTGTTGGGTTAACTTGGTAGAAAACTCGACCAACTGTTGCAGCTTCAACCAGGTCAAAACTGTCCAGTGCTTCCCCGTGTAAGATCAAGCCATCATTTTCAATAAAAAGGCTTTTTTGTTCATTTAAGATACTGAATCTGACAGAATCAATTTTGCTCCTGAAGTGGTCAACAAACTCCTCACACAGTGACGCGGTAGCTGACATTGTGTTTGTATTTAAGTGGGGGTTGATCAAAGATTCAATTGTGGAGAAGAGGACTCTGGGATTGTTTTTATTCTCAGAGATGATCTTTGCAAAGTATGCGTTCCTGGTTTGTTTCACTGATTGATTATATAGTTTAAGTTGATTTTGGTATAATTGGTAGTTTATTTCAAGTTTCTGTTTTCTCCAATGTCTTTCAGCGGTTCTATACAGTCTCTTCAATTGTTTTATTCCTTCAGTTCTCCAAGGGGGTGTGGGTTTAATTCTTATCTTTTTAGATTTAGGTGGAGAAACTGAATCATGACCGGATTTTAATTTGCTGTTAAAACTGTCTATGATTAGGTCGCAGAGGGCTGGTAAGACAAGTGGAGTGTTAGTACAAACAGTTGAAATAAATTTTCCGACCACTTCAGGAGTTAAGTAGCGCTTCTTTACCGTTCTTACCAAGATAGACAACTCCAGGCCTCGAGGGTCTACTGCCGTATTCCAGTTGGCTGGACACACCTGAAACCGGTCATCAGTCATGAGTAGGGGTTGGATATCTGGAAATCGAGCAGACACATTGACCCTCTAGGCCTCCAAGATCAGCTTTGTACACCGTCTGACTTTCATTGAGTAACAGAAAGCAGAGATTGTTGAAAGTATAAAGAAATGAAGTTGATTCAAGAGTATGGCTCATCGCCTGTATGAACGCTCTTATGACTTTGACAGACCGTTCAAGAAGCCCTGGACAAAGCCAGAGAGGGCCGGACCTGCATCGTCATCGCCCATCGCCTGTCAACCATCCAGAACTCTGACATCATCGCCGTCATGTCTCGGGGCATCTTGATTGAGCAGGGAACCCACGACCAGCTCATGGCGCTGAAAGGAGCCTACTACAAGCTGGTTACAACGGGAGCACCCATCAGCTAGTGTGCCGTCGGAGACGTTTTGTATTTTTAGAAAAAGGAGATTAGGACTGAGGTATTGGGGCAAACAATAAGGGGAAACATTGATCGGCCATACAGTATTTATTTTTACGACGATGATACCCTGGGTTTCATAATAGGTGCGAGCTCTATTTTGAAGACTAATTCAGTTGATCTAAATTCGTAGCCGTCTGGCTGCTCGTTTTAATGTGTTTTCTGCTTTAGAAACTGGTGTAGCTACTTTAGCAATGCTGGACGGTCAGGATGGTCATTTTCCAAAGTTTCTGGAGAAGAAGGCATACTTCCAGATTGTTTTGACAGAGAAATGTACTTTTTCAATAACTCGTTGACGTCTTAAACGACATGGTTTCTGTTAAAGCTTGAAATTGAAGGTCAGTGCTTCGTGGCCTAACAAGCTGAAAGACAAATACTACAGAAATGAAAGTCAGACACAAGAAACTGCACTGAGAATGAGTGAAAAAGCAGCTGATGAGAACAAATACTTTGACTCTCTAAATAAGAGGATATGAGAGTCAGTTCTCACGTCTACCTTGATCTGCTGTCTAGATACTTCAGAAAGTGTAAACGTGGCCTTTAGACCCACTTCAATTATCATTTGAGCTATTTTAAAAGCATTCCCAGTGCGTTTAATTATGATTTTGCTGTTTTTAGCCAAAATTCTAAAAGCCCGTATTGTTTTCTAGAAAAAAGTTTCTGCAGTTCATTGGAAATTTGCCCATGAGTCGAGGACCGGACTGTCGGCGTAATGCAACCCCGCCCAGCATATTTTCCATCAAAAAGCTCTTTTTCCAACAGCATTTTTTCCATCTGCTCCTGATTCACAAAGATTTAGTTAAAGACAAATGCAATTTTAAGTTGAATTTTCTTTACAAATGCCCTCCATCATCAGAAAAATGCCACAAGAACACAGGATTCTTACTGGAGTGGGTCTTTTCATTTGGTTAATTTCTTTGACACTACGTTTTGGGTTCAAAAATTGGTCAACAAGCATAAACGAGTAATATAATGTAAAACATAAACTGTTTACAACTTTTTCCCAGATCGTAGTTTTAATTAACGCTGCTTCACCTTGGTTTGATTTATAAGGTATTGATGAACTGCTTCATCAGAAAAAGGAGAGTGTTGCATATGTGTGATCAAATGTCAGAATGTTGTCAAATAAGATGTACAGCTTTTTTGTCTAAATGAGACATAAATGTCAGAAGATGCTGATGGAGCGCTGCATTTATGTACATGAATACCGCAATGAGAACCTCCATCAACATTGACATTTGAGGGCATTTTTCTTTACAATTGTTGACAATCATTTTTTTTAAACTAATTTTAATGACCAAACCAGTGACTGAATGTGTTTTAATGAAATGCACACACAGATTAAAGTGTTCCAATCGGGTTATTTTTCAAAACAAGACTTTGAGTTCTGCAGATTGTAATACCCCATCCTCTTGTTCATTAACAAGTACAACACACAAACACACTGTTTTCTGTTCCTACTAAAATCTTTGCCCATAACGTCTCTTTTGTTGTGTGATGAAGCTCATTCAAATCGGAAAAAGCTTGACTTCATTCACTTAAGGATTGTCCAGGACACATCTCAGACTCTACCAGCCCTAATTTGCTCTGAAATCCAGTCTTTTAGAGCTGCTTTCACACTGCCGTTTTGGGTTTTTAATCAATATAGTCGGTTTTGTTTTAAATAAAAAGGTTCCTGAACTTTGGTTTTGATCAAACAGGTGAACTCTGCTCCACTTTAGAACCGAATCAGGATCTGTGATTATTTGCAAATGAACTCTGGTGCATTTCAGTACAGTGTGACTGTCTGGATCAGAGGTTCCAAACCTTTATTCGTTTAATGTCAGACCATTTTTTCCATGGACTGGCCTGTTCAAGGCTAAGGTTTGGGTCAGATTTTTATTTGTACTTTTTTTTTTTTTTTTTTTTTTTACTTCCAGCTTCCCTTTCTCTTTTTTCTTCATCCTCTGTTCTCTGCAGCTGCTTCAAACATTATTTGTACACTAGATTTAGTGAAGGAACTGTTAAAATGTGATACAGATTTTCCCTTAACCTAAAACCGTCACAGTGAAAGCAAAAAACTTTAGCCTTCTCCGACTATTAAGGTGCGACGGATGCATAATAACAAAAAAAAAAAAAAAATGAAGAGAACGGCCACTAAAACTGTTATTTTCTAAACATAATAAACATGAATCCACTGAGCAACATTATGAGCAAGATCGTTGTAACATTAGACAGTCAGTTGCATTAATATTATGGTCTGTGGGAACAACTGTCAGAATAAATCCCTATTTGGAGGAAAGACTCTTGGCATTTCAGTGCAGATTTCTTTTATTTTGAAGACAAAGGCTCTTTGGTTTTCTCACATCTTTTCTGCTGAAAGAAACATCAAATACGTTTGCTTTTTGTTAACTTTGCTAGCTTAAGGGGTTCAATTTTGTGGCAGCTGTTTTAAGAAAGAAGCAGACAGATTTTCGCCACGTGACTGAGCGACTTGACATGTGTCGAGATGTGGTGGAGAATCCAGTAGTTTTTCAAAATAAAACTTCCTTAAGAGACAAAATGAAAAAAAAAATTACCAACTGTCACAAACTTGTACCCAGAGGGTTAGGGACCACTGATCTAGAGAACCTATGAGAGACTGCTTGGCTATAATTTTTACACAAAGTACATAAAACTCACATCAAGCAGCAGGCATGGCGGTAGAGTAATTATGATTGGGGTCGTTCACATCTAGATAGTGTAAATTTCTATAACGACTAAATAAACTCCTCTGAGTACCTTAGTGTTTCAAGTTGTAAAAAACTTATACCTTTAAAATGTCAACCCGCGACATCTGATTTGACCGCACCTTCATGAAGAACAAGGAGATTAAAGGCGGGGCTGCATGCGTACAGTGTGCACTCTTCCTCTGAGGTGAAAGAGGCAGCAGCCATACATGGATGTGGTTCAGCAGGAGCTCTGATGTGCTGCCAGACTCATCAACATGCTCACGTTCTTCTGGGCTTTCATCCTCAGCGCTGATATTCTTAATACTTCTCCTGATGTTTGATACCCAACACTCCTAGATAACATCATAAAGAAAGAAAAAGAACTACTGGTGACAAACATCATAATTAAACAGATCCCTGGTGTTTAACTTGAACAAAACAGATATTTGTTCTTAATGCGGTTGGGCCACAACATAAGAATCCAAACTGCACTCTATGTGAGCACACAAACAATAACATTTGTTGTTTACATGATGTACATCATTGTAAATGTTCATAATGCAAAAAAAAAACAAAACATGTTTTGGATTTTTACAATAGGAAAAACTAGCTAAGCCTTTTATAAAAAGGATTTTAACTAAATGTAAATTCACTTCCGGAGTGAAGCACATTTTACAGCGGACATCTTTATTTTACATTTGTTTTTAGTCTGTATGATTTAAACATAAAAACACCTTTCAAATGGAAAATGTTCCTTCTTAAAAATAATGACTGCACTCTTCTGCTGTCTTCACACCATACGCGGTCGAGGCGTCAAATTCACATCTGCCGCCTCTCTTTTGTCGCCTTGATGCCCCGGAGCAACCGCCGACAAACTTCATTCGTTGGCCACATCATGGAAAACATGGATGATGTTGAGGAGCTTGTGTTTATATGTTTTGGAGAATTCTAATGAGGCGCTGGCAAGCACGTCGCTGTTTCTGGGTTCACCAGAATCTTCAGCTTCACTCCGGCAGCGGAGCTCCTCCTGGCGGCTGTTTTAGTCTCTGCCTGTGCGAAAAATAAAAATAAAACTGGGGCATCTTTTTATTGTTGCCTTAATGAAAATAAGGGTGTATTCAGACTTGAAAAACCATTTGGTTTCGACCATGTCCGGATTAAGTCCTTAACCGTGATCGTTTTTATCGGAATCCTGAAGCACCATAGACGCGCCCTTGCATAGACTTCTCATTGGAATTAGTCGCTTGGTACATTGGCTGTATCTAAATCCCCCCGTCTACACCCTAACCGCTAAAAGATGATACAGCTGATAAAGTGTTTCAAGCGCACTTCTTACTATTTTTTTTTTATGGCTAAAAGGGCAAGAACATTTTACGAAAAACATTTGTGACGCCAGTGTGTTCGGATAACAAAAACTTGGGTGACTTAAAAAAAGAGACTTCTGGGAGATTTCCAGAGTATTTTTTTGGAATTGTATATTCGGATACCCTGAAAAAAAGGGGGAACGCCCCATATAGTGCACTGAATAGTGAGGGAATAATCGGGGTGTTCCTAAATTTATTCTTCATTTTATTTTTAGTGACCAGGCAATTTTTGTCTGCAGAAACTCCTGCTTTCTGTCAATCACATTTTGCAAATTAATATGCTTGAGAGAAGAACAGACAGGCTTCAGAGTGTGGCAGGCAGCAGCCCAACAAAGCAAAGCTGCATTAAAACCTGTCACTCTGAAAAGCTTTCCACATGAGATCCAAGCCAGGATTACGCATGGCGGGGCTTTCTGCTCCGTGAGGATAATGCCGGATGGCAGCATTTCAAGGCTTAGCTGTTAATAGAGGTCTGCTTCGGGCCTTTCCTTCGACTTTAACATTAACAGGAGTGCGAAGAAGCTGAATTTCAGAGTAAAATGAGCTGAAATTGTCATCTGTGATGGGAATATTTCATCTCATCATCTCTGTTCCACAGGTGCTGATGTCTATGCCTGTGAGCCAGAGTGCATGTGTCACAGACACTCCATCAGTTTGTGATAAAACTGTACACTATCGCACCACATTGACCTCTGGGAAATTGAGTCTTTAATCACAACATCTCCAGACCCAAGCTCCCTGTAAAGTCAAACATTTCCCAGATGAAATAGTTGAGACATTCTGCAAGAGAACGTCTCGACAACTTTAGGTCCCCACAAAGTCAACGCAACTCTGAGTGATGAAAAGAGCCGCTGGAGACTGAGTGTGAGAGAACTAACCTTTTTGTGTGATATTCAACTGAAAAGTCTCGACAAAGTTGAGCAAAAATCTACAAAGAAAGATACTCCCCCATTGTCAAACACGGCAGTGGAGGATTGATAATGCGGGGTGTCCTTGTTCTTTTTGTACAATTGGACATCTTGAAGTCATAGGCATGTAAACATTCTGCTTGACACATGTTGCCTATCAGACAGTGATCTGATGTTCAGCATTTATCAAGAAATCTGAAAGGATGTCCAGGACAGGGGCCAGCAACCTGAGGCTATGGAGCCACATGTGGCTCTGGCCACCGAAAAAAAGGGTTTAAGTAAAAAGTAAATAAGCAGCAACTGAGCCCCACCCAAGGTCTGCTCCTGGGTTTATTAATAAAAGAGAAAGTCAAGAATCAAGAATGATTTAAGCTGGCTTTAGACACATCGTGACAATTCTGGATTTAAATTTAAATAAACTAGGTTGTTCAGAAGTGATCAACACTGCTGTGAGTGGAGGTGGAGGCGTTGTGACAGGTGTGGAAACTGAAAAAAACTCCCACAAGTAAGCTGCAGTGAGAAACGACCCAAACTGCCTTGTATGTAATTTCTATCAATCAATTTCACTCAAATCCACAAAAAGAAAAACACCCAAAAAAACAAAACAAAATGTGATACTGACTGACTCTAGGACAAATCTCCTGGATATTGTGACTCTGATTGTGGGAACGCTTCCCTGTGTCACTTGGAAGCAAATCTTGGTAACGTCTTTTGAGCTGGACGACTCACAGGAGCAGTAAATGATATGGAGCAAACCAACGCCATTTTAGTCAAGTGGATGTCTGGCGTCGGGGCGAAAGGGGAGGGGGGTGGGCCTTCAGTCAGAATTTCAATGCGGTGGGAATTTGGGGAGACGAGATAGACTTGGCGATGACAAGCCTCATCTCCATCAGACTAAACGGTTGTCATGTCAACAGATGTGTTGCCTCTTGCTGGAGAATATGAAATCCGTTTAGAAAAAACAAGCTTTGGGATGAAATGGTCGGTCTGGCGAGAATAAACGGACTTAAGCGGAGCCGCGCAAACAAAATAAAATGACATTTGTTATCCTCGGATTTGCTCCCCGCATAATCTGCAGTGACTCTGATTTGAGGTTATGCGCTGAGGCTGCTGAGGTTGGAGTGCTGCAGGGTGAGACGGTTGTTAGAAAAGTGCTAAGGTTTCACAACTCTCTGCACGAGCTATAAACAGAAATGATACCCTAGAATAAATAGATACTTGAAAACGTGCAGAGTCGTCTTCAGAAGCTGGAGGCTGGTCCTGCTGGGTAGGAATGCAAGATGGAGGAGAAGTGTAAGACGAAATATGCAAGCAACTGAGATTTATAACAGCTGCTTCAATTAATTGAGGTTTGAAGGCTTTTGTTCTCATAAGCTGCTTTCCTATTACAAGAAAAGTCACAGGAGTTTGATTTGTTTGCTGGTTTCCAATGTTTTACACTCCCAACCGGTTTAACGGTTCACGGCTGAGCTCCTGCTTCCCTCTATATTTCTATGTTTATTAGGTCTGTCCTCTGCTGACATCACGACACCCCCTGTCGTGATGTCAGCGTGGTTCCTGGTTTTGTACCGAATTATATTTCTGCCTCAATCCATAAGTTTGCCAGTTGCTCCGGCATCACTGCTGTTGTGTGGACCTGGAGTTTGGACCTGTGTTGTAAAATGGTAAATGGCGTGTGCCCAAAGCACATTACAGTCACATCCACACACTGATGGCGGCTCCTCTGCAGAACACTACAACCGATAACCACCAGATGCAATTTGGGGTTCAGTGTCTTGAACCCCACATCCTTGTTTTAAAGTCAAAGACTCTTCCTCCAGACATTTGTTTTCTATTGCCTTTGGTGGGTTGGGGCTTTTAATTTGGCGGTCGGAGCAGCCGCTTTAAGTCAAACACCCATTCGTTTTTTTTTTGCATGACTTGACAGTGAACTCACGACCTTCCAGGTCTCAGGGCGGACACTCTACAATAACGCCACTGAGCTTTAAAGGTAGCGGATGCATTCGAGACACGAGGCGAATGATTTGATATGCGTCATATCGTGGTGGACAGAATCCGGCAGTTTATCAAAATAAAACTTCCTATAAAATCAGAAAATAAACAAAAACAAAAATAAAATTATCAAAGCAAACTAGCCTCTGTGACAGTTATGCTTGTTGACCACTACACTTAACCCACCAGTTACTCCATCACCATCCTCAGACTGCCACCACTCACCGTGAAGAGTACTCAAGTGTCCTAAAGTCATAAATTGGAGTAAGTCAAGAACATTGATCATTCTTCCTGTACCTTGTGTCTTTCCCCTTTTCAGTCATTTTGCAGAGCTCTGGATGATTTTCCCTTTGTCTTACCTGATGCACAGGGAATGCTCATTACTGGCTCATTGTCGACTCCATCACTGCAAACTGTCCCAGTAAAAAAGTATGCAAAATAATCACACTTCAGCCACAAATTGTCATGTCTGCTGTTTTTTTATTTCATATATTTTTGTCCACTTTGGTATTCTCTGTTTTTGTAAACTTTTTTTTTGATACTGTAATGAATTTGCCGACCGAGGCCTGTAGAATGTGAAATATGGCGCATTTTAAGAGAAAGTATGAGTAAGGATGTAGTGAAGAAGTAGACAACAAGAGTTGACCCGACACTGTTTTATTTCACCTTTAAAAAACACATTTCCCACACACCAGATGCTTATTGCTATGTCCTCATACATTAAACATGAAGATTCAAAGAGGCTGTTCAGAATTTTTCCCAATCTCGCATGCTAAATTAGAGCTATTACTTTAGATTTGCCACACTAAATACATAAAAAGAAAACTTTCTGAAGAGGTTTTTCCTTCCATTTAAAAGTTTGCATTTCATGCTGATAGACTGGAAACGTTGATACATAGGGTCTGTAAAGAGCAAGCATAAATAATTACCGTATAGCTGAAAGATGTTAGCCCTGTGTAACCTTGGGTCCATTAACAACATTCAAGTGTACTTTTGAATATGTGTGTGTTCAGCTTGCTTCAAGCAAAGTCAAGTTGTATAACAGGGATTTTTTTTCAACTAATGTATTTAATTTCTATGTGAAAGCTGTCGTTTTAGAGGATCTCGTGGATGCGCCACCATCAAGAACATGTCCATGTAGTCACCTGTGCATGAAATGTTGGGAGAAATAAATCAGACTGAGGATGAAAGCCAACAGATGGGAAGCATGGAAATGAGTCTGGCTGCACACCAGAGCACCTATTTAACCACATCCATGTAGGGATGCGGTTCTTTCCCCCTGGATGCGTCTCAAAGGAAAAGCGCCCACATGCATGGATGGAGCCCTGACTTTATTCTACTTGTTCATTAGAAACATGAGATTGTGAGTTGCGAAGGTGTTGTTGTTGTTCAACCAGGTGAAGAAAGTTGGGCACCTGTTCTTACCGGATACACTGCCAATTTGGATAAAGCAGACAAGATTTCTCAAATCCAACGTGTTATTCTGAAGTTTAACTTTTTTTCTTTTTGCTTTGAACCATTGTCATTTGGTCGACACTATTCTGTAGTCCTAACATAAGCATAAAGCCTTCATCGCCAACCTTCATCAATGCCAGAATTATGCCTGATTTACACCGGTCCGTCTGCGTTGCGTCTCTCTTGCGTTGCTTGGGGAGTCAATTTCACAACTGTCAGTTACGTTAAATTATCTGTGTTACGTCTCCTGTCCGTACCCCCTCCACTCTGAGTGGTTTTTCCTACCACCCCCGTGTCGTCACTATTAGAGACAGTCGTCTAAAGTAACAAACACCTGCTAGACCATTTCCTTTTCTACCCGTGTGATGTCATTTTGGCATTGATTGGAGTCTGCAGTCAGAACCAACTCTCCAAGTCAACTGATGGGCCTCCATCCTTGTCGTGCTTTATTTCATACACAGCTGTGTTGATGATTTACGACTGCTGGAAATGCAGATTTTGTTGCTGCTTACCTTTTGCAGGAAAATGTTGCTGGTGGTATAAATAAAAATGATGTGTGGCGCTCTCAAACTCTTGTCATAGCTCTGCATTGTTGATGCCGCAGCAAATCTGAGGGAGACACCGGCCGGTAACCTCAGGTGATTTAATGCACCTTCAACGCGGCCGGCTTCCCATTTCAGTGAGAAACCCTCGATCCCCTTCAAACAACCCACGATAACATTAATGCACTGCAGCTGCAGAGCAATGTCTCTGTCAGATACTGTCTCCTAACAGACGCATTAGCGAGATTAATACATAGGTTGTTTGGAAGTAAGTCAGTGATTGACCTTGTACCAACTGCAGCTGAGCATGTTCGTAGATTTGCTTTGATTGACTTTAACAGCCAATCCAATGTTTTACATTATGTTGTGTTTAGTAGTGTTGGTGTCTGTTCCAGGAGCACATAGGTGTTTAGGTGCTACTTAACCATCTGTTTCTGTTTAGTAGTCCTTGTGTTTAAACCCTTGTGTTTAGTTGATACATGCCAGGTCCTTTTATTTATACCTTCTTCTTAGTCATGTTTTAGGCTTTTCAGGTTCAGGTTTGTTGTTTTTCAAAGTCGTGTTTTACTCTATTTAATGTCTTAAGGATTAATGTTTGTCCTGGTTGGAAGTAAAGCTTTGGAGTTTCTGTGCATTCCTGCTGCGCTTTGGTCAAGTACACGTCTAAATACATGAATTCATTAACAGAGGAAAATAACGATCCCTTCAAAGTTTTTAAATCCTTCTTTACAAATGATGTTCACAGCATCACGAGAGGTCAAAATGACTCAATCGGTTGTTGATTTTGTAGGTTTTCTCCTCAACGTCAGACGTCATGTTCTTAGGCCTTAGTCACTACTGCTCTTACTAGTGGAGCCTGTTAGGTTGATATTTCAGGCAAATCTGGCATTTTGTGATCCAAGTACCAAATTTGGCACGGATGTACCATAGGATCCCTTTTTTTCAGAAAAGCACACCAAAATGGCAGCCATTTTTAAGATAGCGGCCATACACTGAATTATTACATAAATATTCAACGTGAATTTGCCTCGGTCTCAACAATATGGGCTGTTCATGCAAAAAATGCAGTCTTTAAACGTGAGGGATACCTGTAGAATACTATTATCTTATACGTATCATCCTGGATGATCTCGGAGATTACATGCTATTCTGAAAGAGGGGATTCTAAGGTACTTCCATGCCAAATTTGATACTTGTACCACAAAAGACATGATTAGTTTAACAACCTGCTCCACAGTTGTAACGAAGGCACTGAGGAGTGTGGATCCATAAGCAAACGTTTTATTTTACAGGGGCAAGACATGGCGAGGTCATAATCTAGGCAAGGGTAAACACTAGGAGCAAGGCGGGAGGCGACAAGACAGGCAAAGAAAAAAAAAAACCCAGGCAAACAGGAACATGGAACACTGGTATAAACAAGAGGGAAACCAGTTCAAGACTATGCACAGAGGAGAGGGTGAGACTGGCATTTAAGCAGTGGTGTGATGACATGATGAGGAGCAGCTGGTGAAGACAAGATGGCAGAGGTCCAATGCATGCTGGGAGTTGGAGTGTTCAGAGGAACAGAGGCTGTTAAACAATCAGAGCATAGTTTGCGTGGACATCCCACAGGCTCTTACATATCATCTGCACACCCCATGTGTGCAGCATTTGTACGGGGCCAGGATGTGCACTTCCCTAATATCTAGCGTGCGGCGTAAGGGCACTGTACAACGGCATCACCCATATGCCATACATGTGTGAAACTTGCACTAGCTTAAAAGAAAAACACGCATGCGCATGTTCCTGCGCAGTGTACAGTATATGCCAAGACCCCAGAACGTATTTTTGACAGTCTGTTAACAGGATACATTCGTATTCAAGATAAAGAGAAGTCTTATTCAAAAGAGACATGTTAAACATAAAACTACATGTTGTACTCATATTTTTTTCTGCAAAGTTGTGCACAAAATAAAAATGTGCTCACAAATTTGTATATATGAATATGACTTTTTCTTTATTAATACGTTTTCTATTGACAGCTATATATATATTCTATAACAGTTTTTCTTCCTTAAAACATCTGGAAGACAGGAATTTTGATGATTTATTAGGGATGAAATACTCATTTCAAAAAGCTTTTTTCTGGATATTGTTTTTATTATTGTATCTTGCAGCGTAAATAAACCCAGCGATAAAGGGAACAAAAGCACAAGCTCGGCAGAAATTTGAATAAATATGTTGAGTGAATGATCTACGAAGTAACAGTTGAGTTTTAAAGTCTTAGTCTTTTTGGGACAAAACTCATTAAGTTGAGAAAACGCTAAAGCTGAGGAGCTTGGAAGAAGCACTTCAAATTGTGTCAGTGTGGACAATGCAGCAGACAGCATCGATGCGGCTCCAGTGTTTGAGCGGTAAGCTTCCACAAATGGGCTTTTCTGTGCTTTCTGTGCGGGGCAAAAAGTAATAAGGCTAAAAATCTGTCTGGGAGGAAGGTCCCTATGTGACATCTTTTCTCTTTTTTGCTGATCAACACAGAAACAAGGAGAAATCCATCATAGCAGAAGCCGACACATCAATTTCCTAAACCACAGTGGATTCAATGCAGCAGAGAGCGCTGCGTCTACATGTCGAATCTTTGACTACTTGATCTTCAGTACCTAGAACTCTGATTGGAACAATAAGAAATAATTACTTCTTAAGGAAAGTCTTTGAATATAAATTCAGCAACTTATGTCATATTTAGTGACATATTAGCAGGAACGATCTGCTTAAAGGTTCAAACACGTTGCTTCACTCATCTGACTAGGCTGTTAAAGCAGCACGTTAATGGCAATAATTTGAAAACGATTTGAAAGTTTTCACAAATTTGTTTAAAATTTTCACCATTAAAAAAAAAAACTGAAGCTGAATAAAGAACAAATTGAGATTCTCTTTTTTTCTCCTTTTATGGCCTTTTCCAACTGGGAATTTAAAAGCAAAGGAAAGTGATGATTTGATCGAAGTACTCAGAAATATACTCCAAATAAACGTTTCGTTGTCAATAGTTAAAAGGTTGAACGTTTTACCATCAGGAGCTGTGCTGCAAATGCAAAGATACTGAACTAGCCTGAACAGGGATTCAAAGACCTTCCATTGTTTTGATTTTGACACAAGTCAGGAAGATTAAATGTTGCAGTTCCTCAAAAGACCACTAGAGACAGGTTGCAGAAGTGAGTAATAGTCCACTGAAGATCATTTAAAAAAGTCTTATTATAAACAAACAATTAGGATATGTAGAGCCCAGTTTAAATTTTTGTATATTTTTTCATGACAGCTGTGCTCAGATTTGTTCATCATCATGGTCCTGCCTTTTTAATTGAAATGAGGGTGGAGTCAACAAAACTCTTTTGGGGCTTACACACCGAACGCAATTCACAGAGTTAAAAAAAATCTGAACTCTGGGGAGGTGGCCGCAGCTCCTCAGCCAATCAGAGAGTCAACTTGGGGCACTGACAGTGACAGTAGGGAGAAAACATCCAATATGGTGGATCGATCCATAGTTCTCCTGAATTTCCATTCATTTTCTTAACCCGCTGTATCCCTTTCTGGGCAACGGGGTTTCCAGATCCCATCCATCCTGTTACTGTTGGGCGAAGGCGGGTACACTCTAGAGCGTCTGTCATATGCCGGCTCCCGGGAGAGGAGCTCGCAGCCAGACAGAGGGCCACTGCCGGATGGGAAAGCAGTCTGCTCAGGCCTCCTGAACTTTATGAAGTTTTTCTTATTTCACTGAGACAAAAATAATAATAAAAAAAGGTTCCCTCATTTTATTCTTGTTCTTATTTTTGCCCTCTCATATTAATGTGCGACAGTAGGCATTTGAACTCGGTCAGAGAGAGAAGGAAACACCACAGAGTTGTGGAGGCGGGCGGAGCAAACTCCATCCAACATGCCCATCCCACTTTAAGGTTCACCAATCAGAATCCAATGGGAGAGTTTCAATGGGCTTGTGGAAGAGTGTTCGCTCGAAGACTGGAGGGTCGGGAGTTCAAAACCATAGTCGAGTCATCCCAAAGACTAGAAATGGAACCTTGGTGCTTTGCTCAGCTGTTAGGGGTCGATTGAACCAAACCCCCCAACCAAGGGGATAGGGAGAACACATTTCACACACCTAAAGGGAATTTAACTTTTGGTCCAGCCCATTTTTGTCTATGATATTGACTAGCTTCTAAAAGGGGCCTCAGGAATTTATTACGCAAACGCATAATTCGATGGATTCCTAAGGCCTCTAAAAAAACAAACAAAACAAATTATCTATACTTTCACAAATAACAACCACAGAAGAAATGTTTCTGTTTGTTTGATAAAGGCGAGTCACTCAAAACCTTCAAAGTAAAACAATTTGGAAGCCTGATGGGTGAGCATCACCGGATAAAAGACATTTCATGAATGTAAAACCTGTTCAGTCTTGAATAACACACATCTATTCAATCCGTGAAATACTGATTGATATCACGATAAGGTGAGCGTGACAGTTGTGTGCCTGTGTGCGCACCGACAGGGTTGTAATCGCTCTGCTGTGCCTATTTGCATAAGTAATTAGCTCTGACAAACGCTGGTCTTTCAGACGCGCTTGATCAGTCGGCTGAAAGAGGAAGATAGCTCTGACAGCCAGAGCTGGCCGGGGTCCTAATATGCTATTAACATCTGCATGAAAAAAAAAAAGAAAAAAAAACCGAAAACACAACATTTACAGTCAACGTCGCACAAATAGTGCAATTAAACTCTCAGCCAAGAGAAAAATGGA
Source organism: Adrianichthys oophorus (assembly GCA_036245035.1). Lineage (NCBI taxonomy): Eukaryota > Metazoa > Chordata > Actinopteri > Beloniformes > Adrianichthyidae > Adrianichthys > Adrianichthys oophorus. Next base: position 4,842,928 of record BSAI01000123.1, on the reverse strand, counting down.
TCCCACAAAGGAATTTCTGCCCAAGGTTAGCTCATTTGTAGTCACTTTGGGACAAAAGTGATGAAATGAAATTAATCATGAAATTCAAAGGGTTCAGGAGGCGGCCGTGTCCTCATATAATCTGATACTTGTTAGCACCCCCCCTCGAGGAGGGACAATCCAGTTGAAACAAATGATTGAGAAAACATTGGAGTCCAGAGGGGGAGGAGTTTGGCGTCTTAAGTGAAAGAGATGAGAGTGAGGTTGCTTGTCTTTCTAAAAGCTTTTGGTTGTTCTCTGAGTTGCTGCCAGCACGATTGCACTCACCCTGAAGTGCCGAATAACATCATTGTTAATATGTTATATGCCTCCCAATTATGTCTCCGAGCTGTCAAGAGTCCACGCCCTGCCCACTGAGACCCAACCACCACTTTATTTCGGTAAGGAAGAAAATGAAAGGGAGGGACAACTTTTATCCATTTACGCATAAGAAGTGTTTCCTCAAAGTTTTTGAACCATCTTTCAAAGTCTCCCCAGAATGGGTGTCGTTCTCCTTTGGTGAAAAGCATGTTCAAATCAAGGCTGAATAATGGCCGCTATAAATCTCACAGACACTTGAGCTCTGATTGAATTCCCTGCGAGGTTTGCCTTGACACCCGCTTTCTCATCTTCACATTGTCAGGTATGAACATTTTTTTTCTCTCCACTCACCTGCCCTCAACAGCTGGATTTAATATGATGGGTGAGGAATGACTCTGACAAGAGGGACGAGGTGATTACCAGAGGTCAGCGAAGGTGGCAGAGACACAACGCCATGCTGAGAACGGATGTCAGTCGGCCTTTTGGAGATTACATCCAAACGGAAACAAATTATTCGGAGCTTGGAGGACAGCAAGGCAAACGCGGTCAGTGTGATCACAAGAGAAAAGACTTACTCAGCTAAGTTCTAAAGAGAATATACTAAAACCCAAAAGTATTCATCGATTGAATAAGTGCCAAATTACACATGAAAACTCAAAAGCCTCTGAGGCTTTGTTGTATTAAAGTTTTTAGGTTCCTACCATCAAACTCTGTCTCCTGCATTTTGGAACCCAATACCACAGGTTCCTAAAAGAAGGACCTGATGAGCCTGAACCCAAAAGGAGATTCGTTGTTTCTCACCACTGCAGTCTCTGCCAGAAGAAGGTTTGCTTGCAGGTTGCTCTTAGTCATGAGTCTTGTCCCCGAGGAGGATCACTGGTCCATCTTCTTTTTCGTGGTCTATGTACCTGAGCAGCATCACTGGGAGTACTTTTTTCATGTTTTCTGCCAATGGGGAGGGATTATGGGACTGTTCCTCTTCTCTCTGTTCTGGTTGTTTTGAAAGGGTTGTCAGGTTTTTGCAGCCCAGAATTTGGGCTTCAAGGACACAGACAGTTTTCCTGATTTTGAAGTGTTTCTGCTCCTCCAGATCCCTTTCTTCCTACTTGTGTTGTGTGTTGGGGCCTCTGGAATCTACCCTTTTGGCGGGGGGTACTGTGAGGGTTTGGACTTTAGTTTTCCTGGTGTATGTAATGTTTTCTTCCTCCTGTCACAGTTACACTTGGTTTCATGTGCTTTAATATCCACAGATGTCTTACTTTAAAGAAAATTTGGATTGAGGCTTGGTTTTCACGAAAGTTTCACTCAAATTTGAACGACAAGTCATTCAGTTTTACTGAGTCAACTTTGGTGAGCCCCACGTAACTCCAATGCCATTGGATTAGATATTGCATTCATGTTTATTTGGTAACGACTTGAATTTAAGCTGTCACACTCCTGTTGATTCAGGACTGTATTTCAAAGTTCACGAGACATGGACTAAAGAAGATCCGGGTCGTGCTTTGGCCTATCCTTGTCTGATCGGGAAGCGTTGTTACAACACCATCTGTTCTGTTAGAATCAATTCATGTCCATAAAACAGAGACATCATGAACTCAATCCACACAGGGGAATATCACCGCCAAGTCCATGAAAATGATTCTGTTATGGTGCGTGACTTTTGTGCTGTTTTCTTTGTTTGTTTTAAAAAGAATATTCTCGTTGCCTTGGTTTCTGTGGAGGATTAAACTTCTCACTTTATGAGTTTAAGATGTTTTTATTTTGTTTTGTGCTACGTGTTTCTCTTGTCATTTCATCACACCTGCTTTCCGTCTGTAATTATAGCTCCACACAGCTTTTGCTGACTGCTCGTCTGTGACTCTCTGGTTTTCTGTCATCTGCCGTTTTCAGTTTTTTGCATTAATATTGTTGGGTGTTTACTTTTCTTCAATGCAAAAGGTCATTTGCTCCAAATACAAAAAAAAAAAAAAAAACTTTTTTAGCTAAACACTCTCCACCTTGATTGACAAATACTAGTGATTGCCCTTTAAATGTCAAATATTTGTTTTCAACAGAGTTTTAGCACTCCTTAAAGTTGTGTGATGCTGACACGCACACACATACACACCGAAGGAGGAAAACCCGTTAGGAAAGACAGGGAAACCATTTTAAGACACATTGAACACAAAGTAGTGCAAGCCGTGTCCGTGCTGTTGTCATGCTGCTACGCCAGCATTGTTAGGCAATACCGACAAGGCTGAAACTTACTCGTCCGATAAAAATTGATGATGCGATACCGTTACCAAACAGTACCGGTTTCGGTACTGCATCCCTAGTTATTTAAGTATCAGCAGCAACATTTCCAGTGTTTTAAATTGATAAACCATTTTTTTTCTTTTACCAACTATATATTGTGTTTGAAATTCCAGCAAGAGCTGGAACCTGAAACATAGTATATAGACAAACATAGAACTTTTAATAGAACAACGATGCAACATTAGTCAAAGTCGCACATTCACAAAAGAGATCTTTGAAGGAAAATCAAAGTTAAGTTCCCTTCATTAAGATCACAACACAACGGTTTCCGTAAAGTGACTTCTGCTCCTCTTTTGGGCATGAAATCTGACTTGCTCTCAGAAAGCAAAAAGTCTACTTCATTGATGAGGGAGCCTGGAGACATTGAGTCTGAATGAACCATGTTCTCTACCTCTATTGTCTCTATTGTCGCTGTTCGGAGCTGTGGTTGCAAAATCTTCAATTTATTCCCAAATTTCGTCCTGGGAGGAGTTCCTTGAACCAGTTTTCTGCAACCACCATTTTCAATGGATGTTGGCTATATAAAGCAAGCTCCTGCTCCGATCAAACACAGACCAGACAGCCTTCAGTAAGGCCGCTTTGATACCATACTTGCCACCAAGGAGCTCTTGGACTACCTTGGAGACTTCAGCTTAGATGATGGATGGCTCTGTTTCCTCAAGAGGAGGCGTGTTTGCAGGACTGAGGAAAACCCAGGGAACTTTGGGAGAGTCTGACGCCAATTCAGAATCAGAACAAATATTATATATATATATATATATATTTATATGTGAATTGAAAAGTCATCTCTGTGATTTACATGTTCATTTTTTTTTTCTCTCACACAACCCCTCTGCATTTATCCAGACTTGGGACACGAGTTCACTGGAATGTGACCCCTTGTGGTTGCATTACACAAAGACGTAACACGACACAAGACACACAACACCACACAAGACACACAACACCACACACAACACACGACACAACACCACACAAGACACACAACACAACACCACACAAGACACACAACACCACACACAACACACAAGACACACAACACCACACACAACACCACACAAGACACACAACACCACACAACACATGTAGATAAATACAGAGATAGAAACACACACATATATATATATATATATATATATATATATATATATATTTACAAGATTGTGAATTTGTGATACATGCAAAGTTACACAGATACACACACATAGATAAAGACACATACACACATTTGTACAATTGTTCGTTTCTGATACATACATAATCACATGCACACATTGTCTCACACACACAAACACAGAGTATCCCCCTTCTTTGTTGACACAAAGTTAACTTTTTACAAATTTACATTAATACATGTATGTTTTAAACTTAAAAGAATTGGAGCAAAGTAAAAAGAGTAATTTTAAAACCTGAATAAATAAAAACTCAACAATATACATAAACTTCAGAAAAATATGTAAGACTTGAATAAAAAAAATCCAAAGCTAAACTGTTAATAAATGAACAAGAATTCTTTGTAACAGCTGCTGTTTTGTATTTCCAGCTTTTGTTTTTCCATTTCTCTCACTTTTCACTTTCGGTGCTGTGTCTACATTCTTCCAGTGTGTTTTTTATTTTTTTTTATATTTTACTTGAAATTGTTCAACAAATCATCTAAATTGAAGTCGTCCCAGCCATCTTGTGAAATACATTCACTGATGAGGCGAGGTAGGGATTGTGGATCTTCCTGCCATGAAGAAGTGGACTCTGTGGGTACTTCAGGAACTTTTTCTTGAAAAGCTTCAGAAGTTTGGGAGTCCAGTGATACCCCTGGGTTTTTGCTCCAAGTGTTTTCTGTATTTAATCCAAGAATGTCAAGAATGTCCTCGGGTGCAGATGGGGTTATGGAGTTCAGAAAGTCATCTAAATTGATGTCTTCAAAGACATCCTGTGAATTAGATTCACAGACGGGGCTTAGGGGGACTTAGGGGCTGTGGCTGAACCTGCTGTAACGCCGGGGATTCTTTTGGTACATTTGTTAAAGGTGGTGGCATCACAAACTGTTTTGTCTTCTTTTTCTTCTTTTTTTCAACTTTAGTATTAGCTGCCACTTCAGAAATCTGGGGCAAAGGAGCATATCTTTTCCTGCAATTCAACTGTCCTCGCATACTTTTTAGAAACAGCCATGTGGAAAGAGTGTTGTCCACTGAAGATAGGCTGGGTATTTGTTGAGGTACAGCCGGCTTGGGAGTTTTGGTAGCTTCTCCTCTGAGCCGTTTGCTTTGCGGCTGATCTTCAACATTTAATGAATCATCTCGGCGGGCTCTTTTTTGCGACTTTCCGGTTGGTGCTTGAACTTTCTCCAGAGAAGCTCCAGAAGTTTGGGAGTCCAATGAAGCTCTTGGATTTTCCTGAAGGAAGTCATTAGAATTTATACCAAGAATGTCCAGTATGTCTTCTGGTGCAGCAGGAGTTACAGAGACCAGTAAATCATCTAGAAGTGTGTCTTCAAAAGATGTCGGTGAAGTGGATTGACCGATGGGATTAGGTAGGGATTGTGGATGTCCCTCCATTGAATCAAGGTATTAGGTATTGTAGCTTGAAAAGAAAGGCTGCGTGTTCCTCAGTGGAAGTTGAAGGTACTTGACGGGAATGCAAGGCTTCTAGTGGCTGGGGAACAGAAGTGTGTGTGTGCTTGCTGGTACGAACCAAATGAGCAGGGAAGGAACTTGCTCAGGGTCCTATTTACAGACTTTAGATCAAAGACGATGATGCTGCGGATGACATCATCATGACATCATCAAGCTCAGGCAGTTTAAGGCCATTTATGGGATGCCTAAGATGATAAAGCGTATGACATCACCAGCATCGTGATGTCATGATGCATACCCCCCCCCCCCCCCCCATTATCTTTAGAATGCAACATTTTCAATCTACGCATCATCATCTTTGATTATTGGGGTGGGGAGGGGGACTTAACTCCACCTTTGGTCAGACGCTCCACAGTGGACCATTCAATCTTCTATCTCCACTACCTGGAGAGGAGCACAGAGCAGGCCTTCCTCCATGTCTTTGTGGCGGAAAAATGATCTGAAGCCTCCTTCCCCCATAGAGGGGCATCTTTAACTACAAACTGTCCGCTGCCCGTCTGGTTGTGAAGAACGCCTTTTAGATGCTCTCTGAGCAAAAAACAGGCAACATTTTAATATACTATTAAGGCTAAAATTAGTAAAAACAACGCACACATAATCAGATGGGATTTTCCCCAAAACTTGCTTACAGACAGATTTCTCCTAATGAACACATGTAATGTAAATCCTACAGATTTACAGATCTGTACACCTGCTTTTCCTTATGGCAGGTTCTTCCCAAACTGAGTTGAAATCACAGAAACAAAGTGTTGTGCTTTCAAATCCATGGAGAATATGAGACAAAATACTTGAATTTTTTGCCAATGGAGAATCTGTTTGTTTTTTTCATAGCTGTAATGTTGTGTTTATTTGACGTAAACCTTGAAACTTACAGCATGTCATAAGTTTTGAAAAACATATTAAAAAAAGGCAGTTTTTATCACTTTAAGACCAACTCTGATCATCTGATGTAAAATTGTTCCCAGTGGTTTTTCAATTAAGATTTTTTTTATTTTAGTTTATTGATTTTTTTGCCAAAATCAACAAACCTTTGTTGGTTTCTAGAACATAGTTTCTGCAGAGCGGCAGGAGTTCATTGGAAATTTCCCTCTGAGTTAGGGACAGGACTATGGGTGTGGAGCAACTCCAACCCTCCTTCCCGTCACCCATAACTGAGAGCTCTCTGTTTACACACTCTCCTGCTAGCTAACATTACCGGTCCAACAAAAATAGCAGAAAAAATAGGAGATCTTTTTCAATCTTGTTCAAACGGCCTCCTTTTGTCTGCCCCTGATTCACAATGATTTGAAGAAAGAGATACTCTAAGTTCTTCATATATGTTCCCCATCTTCAATAAGAAAGCCAAAATACCATGTGAAAAAAATGACAAAAAAATCACAATTTTCATCTGTCTTTAACCAAGTTTTGCTTTTGTGCGTTTTGAAGTAAAACAGAAAGGGAAACCTTTTATTTTGACAGAAAACTCAAGCAAATTGTGTTTCTTGAGGAGTTGCAGCTTAGCTTTCAAATTTGAATTTTTAATCGTGGGCTCCTCCTTATACACCTGTCGCTGGCAGAATTTTACCCTTTAGACAATGTGTATTTCGGTGTCAAGTCATTTTAGATATTCTTTTTGACTATTTAACCCTTATTTTGCGGGTCAAAATGGACCTCATTTTTACTCTTGAAAGCGGGTCAATTTTGACTTGAACACAATATAAGGATGAAATCAAGTATCTGAACCACTGGACTAAAACGCTAAATTGCTTCTTGTAAAAGGTCTTAGGGGTCAACTGGGTGGGAGGAGCTGTTGGGGTGATGGTGCGCTGATCAGTCGCTTTTATTTTGACAGGCACACCGTGTAAGCATTTTTTTCCTTGTGCTCACTAAAACCTTTTGGGCTGACACGTTTGCAGGAAAATTGTCAAATAACAGCAAACATGATGCAGGACTCTTTTGTTTTCTTTCCAGTATCAGTTTGTGCATTCCATGTCTGCAGAGCTACAGGAAATAGCCTTGTTTTTGTTTTTTTTTTATACACAATGAAAGTCTTGTTTTCTGTCAACAGCACAAAAACTGCCAACCACTCTCTCAGGCATCTGCCGGGGATTTCTTAAGCCTCGCCAAACGAGATGACGAGAAACTGCAGAGGAGGGAAGCAGATAGCGGAGATGGAGGCTTAAGCTTGGATTCAATTTTCAGACATGGAAGGATATTTGGAGCCAGAAAAAAGAGGGAAAAAAGAGACAAACGCGGCTGAAACATGGCTGAGTCTGTTAGGACCATTCTTGCCCACTCTGTAGTCTCTTGCACTTTATCTTTGCTGTCACTGCGAGCACGTTCCCGATGGCTGGAACACCGAAGAGCAAACCTACATTTGAGATGTGGGTTAGGTGAGATGGAGGTGGCTTTAATAGATTCATTACACTCCAAATGAGGCTGCAAAGTCCATTTAGGGCTGGTGGCTTGGAAGACAGCTGAAAGAATGTTTGAGTTTCTCCTTCAAGAACTCTTCTGTTACACTAGTGAAGCTTGAACGGAAACAACGGCAGACCAGAGGAATTAAAGCGGAGTTGTAGACGCTTCACTCAGACAGGGAGACTGAAGAAAAGTAGTTTTTTCTTTCATTGGGACGTGTGCAACGAATCATTTAAGTCGCATATCCAGAAAATTAAGCAACACAACACAGTGCAATAGTCAAATTAAGGCCAGTAAAACACGACAAAAGAAAAGACAAAAAGACTACCTTCATACTACTCCACTCATTACATTATTATTAATAATTATTTTTGTGTTTGTTTGAGTGTTGTGATGGTTGTGGGACAGAAACAGTTTTTAGTCTGTTGGAGTGTACGATTGTCACCAGAGTGACTTGTACAGGTTTGCCCATTTTTTGCTCGCAGACAGCCAGGCTTGATTAGAAAGTGTTGTGAAAAAGGGTTTGTTTTTAATTATCAAAAAACATTCAAAGGAATTTTGTTTTAAAAAGAAATAACTGACAAATTGTTGCAAAGAAGAAAAAGGCTTTTCATCCTCATGGCGTAATTGTGTTGACCTTTTTATTCTATAGATACCATAGTGTGCATTTGTCCCTATATAAGACTGTGTTTCACACGTTTTTAAATATAATGTTAAAAATGTCTAAAGAAGTTTGTGAGAAAAATCTTCAAAAAGTCTCAAACTGTTCTCAATTCAGTCTTTTGTGAGTTAGACAAAGTAGGATGTTTTCCTGAGGATTTTAATCAAATGTTGAGGAACTTAAAACTCCAATTGTGGATCAAATTGAATTAGTCACAAAATATGAATCTGGTCTGATTTTTAAGTGAAAAATGTCTCAAATGTTCCCGCTTTTTCCATTTTGTGTCTCTTTGTGACGACATAGTTGTACTTTTTAAATTTAAAATAATACTATCAACTCTTGTAAAGCAGAAAAGTATGCTTTAATACACATTTTTAAAAAACTTAAAGCAAAAAAACCCTTTAAAATGTCTGTTATTTAAAATTATTCAGATTTGAGGTGGCAAAAAAGTGCAAAAGGGTTTGGGATTTACATTTCTTATGCCTGATTTGTAAAAGCTAAGAGTTTAAAATGTGAACCCAGAGTATAATTCGTGTTGTTTTGTTTTGAAATTCCCCGTTTCTGGTTTCAGTGGAAGAAATTCACAATAAAAAGCTCTAATTAAACTCTATTTCAGTTTGAAAATCAGCTAAAAGGAAGTACTTCCTGATCCTTTGCATGGATCTGCAGAGCTGCTGAAACCTTTAGTTTGAAATCAGATTAAAGTCAGTGGAAGGATCCAGTCTCATTTGAGTTTTCTGTGTATTATTAATGATGTGCAAATTCCTGCCAGTATAACTTCACTGAATATATATTTTTTTCACCTGGAGCGACTGGTGAAAAAATGACTTTAATATCCATGTTTAAAATTACAACGGAGTTTCTGCCGTTTGTTACTGATTTTTTTTCTGCCAACAGCCACAGTCCAGTGGAGTAAATTGTCCTCATAACACTCATTAAGCTACACTGGAAATTTGATCCATGTTCAAGAACGCACATTCCTGAACGTTTAGCCCGTGGCGTTCACACCGAACAAAATGGGAGGGGCTTTTTTTTTTTCGTTTTCTTTTGCTACTGCCTACTAGCGCATGTTCGTTACCTACCGTTGGAGGAGTTTTCACGCGAAATAGTGAAGTAGTGCAAATTTCGTGAATCGCTTTTTTTCCGTTCACGGCTCTATTCTGACATATGAAAGACTTGGTGTCATAGAATACTAGCCGCTATTATTATTTATCTTTCATGATCAATTTTCAAACGGTTGGTCCTTAAATTCATCACTACCACATCAGAGTCCCCGATTGGCCAAAGTTAGACCTGGTTTAACTTGCTAGCGTGTTCAGTGGCCATGTTTTTTGTACATAAAGCCTAAAAACCATCAGCAAAACTTGCGTAGCCACGTGTGAACTGGAGAGTTTCGAACTCGGAAGCCCAAAACACACATTCACGCGTGTTCACATAGACTTTTCTTTGGATGTTGAACGCTCATTGCCGGGGGTACTGTGAACGTCGCTTCAGCCTTTATCATTATCGTGGAATGGAGACAAGACACACATCAGACTGTTACAGTTTTTGAACTGATTACATAAACTTGATTTAGGAATAAAAAAAGATTGCTGATTGTGGATTAGATTGAAAAGTTTAATCAGAAAAGATTAACATTTTGTAAATTATATACATAAGAAAAAAACAATTTGGCTAGCTTTGGCTATTTCTTTAATTTTGAACATATCACTCATATAAAAGTGGAATTCATAAAATTGGAAGAAAATATGCACTTAATCAGACTTTTTTCCCCAGATATTATTGGATGAAACGAGCTGAACAGTTTTCTTTCATGTTCACATCCGTTTGGACAAAGATTTTGACCTATTCAGTTGGAATAACAAATACAATAACATTTTGACCTTATTTGACACGGATTAGATAAAGCCTTTAAGGTCAAATTATTCAATCTAATTAAATTTTTGCAACATGGAATAAACCTATTTTTTGTTAGACTGCAGAAGCCCGTAACATCCATCTACATAGACTTTTCGTTGGAAGCGGTCGCTTGAAATTGCGTTTCCGAGCCCGGCATGAACAGTATCATTGTGTGTGTGAAGCTGTGGGTTTGAATCTGCTGTCTGACTCTAAAAATGGGAGCTTCAAAGCTTCAAAGGACCACCCCAATCTGAGATGATCCGGAAGTTTCTCCAAAAGCATGAAACGAGGCCAGGAAAAGACATCAACCCTGTCGCCAGGGCCTTGTTCCTCCACCTGCTCTCTGAATAAAACCTTCCCTCTTCTGTACCATTCATTATGACGCTCCTCTCTCATGCTAATATGCAAATATTCCCCTGAAGCTGGCGGCTGGTCATAAATATAGGGCTGCTGCCTTCAGAAGAAAGTGAAGCGGAGATCCTCCGATGCTTCCAATGGGGGGGGGATCGCCTTTCATCCGTGGACATCAAGAGTTAATTCATCGCTCAAGCAAATTCAAATTCAGCCCGGGCTCTCACACTCTTCTCCGCTGAGTGTTTGTGGTGCCCTGCCTCACGCCCTGATGTATGCTTCCAATTTAAATCCCATCTATCTGCTATGGATGACAGAAAATAATTCATGCTGCAGAAACGCTGTCATAGACGCTCTCCGCTCCTCCTGGCAGATATCAATATTAATGCCAGAAAGCCATTTTTCGGGTTATTTTACACGTCTGAGGTGCCGTGCAGAAAAGTTATCCTCCCGCTCCCGGACGTGCACGGACAAACCTCGACGCCTGCAGAAAAAGATGCGTCTGTCCTTGATGCACAGGCTGGACAGGAAGTGGAGAGCTACCTTTTTCTGCCATTGATTCGCTCTGCAGAGGAGTAATGTCAAAACAAAAAAGGATGCTCATTCACGGAGGAAGAAAAATCGACTTTTCTGATGTGTATTTATCAAGAGAGTATATCTCAGCAGTCGGGACTGAGAGTAATGACTCCCGCGCTCCTGATCACCTAGCTGCATCAAGCTTTGACTTTTGAAGGTAGCAAATAAATAAGTTTCCCGAACATTTACTGGAAATGAAGGAGCAGCAGGGTCATTGGAAAGCTCGGCGTCTTTGTGCCTCATAGAGAAGATAATCAACTCAGCTGTTAAGGTTTGACGGCAGACGGCCGTGAAATGTTCGCCACGTGTCATTTGTTGCACGTTGTTTGATGAAAATGAAAAGCTGGCTCCTATGAAATAAAGTTTGATCAATATTCCCAAATGGATTCTGGGACCGTTTCATTGTATCTGTGAAAAGCGGAAGTTTCAAGTAAAAAAACGAAGGTGTTCAGATCAGAATTTTCGCTTTAAAACATTCACGTTTAAAAGAAAAAAAAACTTTTTTGATCTAGTTGGGACTGTAATTGTGAAAAATGATGGTCTCTTTCCAGAATTTACCAACATTTCTGAAAAATTATTCAAGTGTGGTTGCAGCGTTGACCTGCATTCCGAAGCTTCCCTTTCCTGGAGGAGTCAGCGTACCGGTTCTCCAGCTGCTCCCTGTGAGCCTTCTCTTCTTACCTTGGGGAAAATGGCAGCACGCAGATGGCAGATTGCTCTTACTCATTTTGCAACTTTTTCATTAGACAAACATGCCGTGGAGGCCTCAGCGGAGGAGGCGCAGGGAGGCTGCAATTTGGAGCAAACCAAACGGTGGAGGGAATAAGGATTTGATCCCTTAATGAGTTTTTAGGTTTCCACACTTAAAAAGACTTTGACAGCCTGTCATTCTAGGTTCAAGTGAACATTGAGAGACAAAAAACAATAAATTTATCATTACGTTTTTTTTTTTTTTTTTTTTTTTGCATTTCATTGAGATAAATACGTATTTGAACCCTTTGGAAAGGCTTAGTACTTTGTGGTAAAACCCTTATCAGCACCACAGAGGTCACACAAGTTTCTGCACACATCAGTTTTGGGCCACTCAAATGACTTCTAAATCATTATTGGTGGTAGTTGCTTGGAAACTTTATTTTTTTATTTTTATGTTTTTTTAAGTTTATTTTTCTAGTTTCCAGGCTGTTGCTTGGAAACTCTGATCTTCTGCTTTCTATGAGTTTTCTATTGGACTGAAGTCCTGACACTGGTTGGGATACCCTTGATATGACCTTGATTGAAATGTCTTTATGAAGGACCGGGAAATGAAACCAATCACCTGTAGCTCTTTGAACTTTTAAATGTTTTTTTTTAAGTACTTATGAACATATAACATAAAAGTGTGTGTAACTTTTTGTCACTTGGAAAAGAGATCAATGGATGTCATTGGGACTTTCCTGGTTATGTAATGGTAAATAAATAAAAATAAACAAACATGGTTCTTCTTCAGCCATTCCTTGGTTGTCTTGGGTGTATGTTTTGGGTCATCGTCCTGTTGGAAGGCCCGTCCATCACCCATTTCAAGCCTCCCGGTGGAGGACATGAGGTTATTTTGTACTCTCCCATCCTCCTCCTCTTCTGCATTCTTTCATAAAATCCTGCTTCACTTCTAATGTCCTCAAACTAAGCAATAATAAAACAGAATTTCTACTTCTAGGCACCAAGTCCACTCTTAGTAAACTAAATAATTTGTTCATCCCTTTTGACAACTGCCTCATTTTTCCTTCCACTCAAGTTAAGAGCTTGGGTATCATCCTGGACAGACTCTTTCCTTCACTTCTCATGTCAACAACGTCACTCGGACCACTTCAACCACCGTCTTCGCCCTTCCCTCATTCCACTGCTGTACTGGTCCACAGCTTCGTCACATCCTGCCTGGATTATTGTAACTCTGCAAACTTCAACTGGTCCAAAACTCTGCTGCCCGAATCATCGCTCAGAGCCCCTCCTTCCATCATATCACACGTGTATTCAAGCAGCTTCACTGGCTACCCATCACCTACCGGAGCTGGGTTAGGCTATTTCCCAAGCTTGGAACATCCCACGAAACACTGTTCAGTCCATCATCCGCAAATGGAAAGAGTATGGAACAACTGCAAACCCACGAAACTAACAGACCGAGCAGGAGAGCACTGATCAGAGATGCAGCCTGGAGGCTGACGGTGACTCTGGATGAACTGCAGAGATCTACAGCTCAGGTGGAGGAATCTGTCCATACAACAACCATTAGTCGTGCACTGCACACATCTGGACTTTATGGAAGAGTGGCAAGAAGAAAGCCATTGTTGAAAGAAAACCACAAGAAGTCCTGTTTGTAGTTTGCCATAAGCCATGTGAGTTACCCAGCAAACGTGTGGAAGAAGGTGTTCTGGTCACATGAGACCAAAATGGAACTTTTTGGCCTAAATGCAAAGCTCTATGTGTGGCAGAAATCTAACACTGCACACCACTATGAACACACCATACCCACTGTCAAACATGGTGGTGGCAGCATCATGCTCTGGGGCTGCTTCTCTTCAGCAGCAACAGGGAATCTGGTTAGAGTTGATGGGAAGATGGATGGAGCCAAATACAGAGCAATATTGGAGGAAAACCTGTTGAAGTCTGAACAACACTTGAGACTGGAGCTGAGATTCACCTTCCAACAGGACAACCACCCTAAACATAAAGCCAAAGCTACAATGGAATGGTAAAAATGAAACACATTCATGTGTTGGAATGGACCAATCACAGTCCAGACCTAAATCCAATCCAGAATCTGTAGCAAGATCTGAAAACTACTGTTCACAAACACTCTCCATATGATCTGACTCAGCTTAAATTGTTTTGCAAAGAAGAATGGACAAAGATTTCAGTCTCTAGATGTACAAAGCTGGTGGAGACAAACCCCAAAAGACTTGCAGCTGTAAATGCAGCAAAAGGGGGTTCCACAAAGTATTGACTCAGGGGGGTTGAATACTTTTGAACACTTTTCAGTTTTTTATTTGTAAAAAAATTGAACTCTTGCAGAATTTTCTTTCCACTTCTCAAGTGTGTGACACTTTGAGTTGATCTTTCACATAAAATTCCCCAAAAATATATTTATGTTTGTGGTTATAATGTGGAGCAGGGCTGCATGGTGGCACAGTGGTTAGTGCCCTAGCCTCACAGCCCCTGGTTCATGTATGTGAAATTTGCATCTTCTCCCCGTGCATGCCTGGGTTTTCTCCGGCTTCCTCCCACCGTCCAAAAACATGCTTTATAGGTTAATTGGTTACTCTAAATTGTCCCTAGGTGTGGATGCGAGTGTGCATGGGTGCGTGACTGTGGCAACCTGTCCAGGGGTGACCCCTGCCTTTGCCCATGAGTGGCCGGGTTAGGCTCCGGCAGCCCCGTGACCCCGAAAGGGATAAAACTGGTTTAGAAAACGAATGAGTGGTCTTAATGTGAGAAAATGTGGAGAAGTTCGAGGGGTATGAAAACTTTAGCAAGACACTGTATCTCTCAGACCTCCTTCAAGTCACCACTCCCGCTCGCTCCCTCAGGTCGTTGTCCTCCCCTCAGCTTCTTATCCCCACTGTACGCCTTGTCACCATGGGGATCAGGGAATTCAGTCGCTCTGCCCCACAACTCTGACCTCCGGATGATGGACTCACTCTCTCTCTTCATCTCCAGCCTCAATACTCATCTTTTCAGACTAGCCTCCTCTTCCTGACTGCAATGCATTTTAAACTTTTACCTGAACACCTGTGTTTTTAAACTTGTGCTTTTGTCCCTGTTCGGTGACCTTGAGTTCTGAGAAAGGCACCTAGTAAAAACAAAAAAAGCACATATTATAAATGAACTGTATAGTGCATAAAGTAATTGGGATCCAGCCTTTCGAGCGGTCTAGTCCAGCAGAACGTTCGTGTCCGGAGGCGTTCCCACTCATCCAGCTCTTCTTCCTCGTTCATTATAAGCCCCGTTTACCTCACAAGCCTTTTCGCTTCCACTGTTGCCCAGCCAATTACAGAGCAGGCTTTCCATTACTCGGTGTATTGTATTGAAGTGCGTGTGCCGCTGGCGGTGATCAGAGTAAAGAGGGCAGAAGAAGCTGTGAAGAACAATTATTTCACGTGTGTAGAAAAACAGATGATGCTCGCCGTGCCTGGAAGAGCATGAATTCATTAACTGATAACATCGGGGGCAGGTGTTTTATATATTTATTTTTATATACGACAGGGCTAAAAAAACATCCCAAAATAATCCACCGGTTTTCAAATTATGTACCAAACTGCTCCAGAAATGGATCAAAAGAGGTAAAAAAAAAAAAAAAGAAAAAGGCAAACAAGCCAACAGAGAGCAGTTCTGTTCTAAGGAGTTTTTCGCCTCCAAAAATCCCAGAAGGTTTTCCAAACAAACTGTTGAAGGGAGTGGGGCGCAAAAAAAGAAGATCCTGATCGAGAGCGTCTCTGTTTGTGCAGAACAAAAGACATTTTTCATTTCTCCACCCTGGAGTCCCGCAAGACCGGTGCTGCTTCCTTCAGACGATGATGAAGCCGATGAGGTCTGCAAACAGAGAGCTCACCGATCCGACACACAAAACCACCTGTCAGGAAAAATAAAATATCAATCATCTATTCCACAACCTCTTATTATTGAGTTTAATAATTACTTACAGTATTTCACGTACTGTGGGGAACACTTAAAAGCCTTCATTTTTTTCTAAATTGACAGCTTGTCTTTTAATCCTATATGGTTTCAATCTGGTTATGTTTATGCAGTTTTGAGAGGTACGTGGCGCTCTGTCAAAATTCCACACGGCTAATGGTTAGCGTTCTCGGACAGTTTTTTTTGTGTGTGTTGCTAACAAGGTTGGAAGTTAGCGTAGTCACAGTAGCGCTTCTTCTTGCGGTATCAGACTGTTTTTTATGTGTTGAGTGTTCCAGGTGTTGCGAATACACTAACGCGTGTAGCGTGTTGGATTGTTCTTTTTTTTACGTGTTGAGTCTATTGAGAGTTAGCGTACTTAGCAGAAACATTTCTCTTTGCTGTTTCGTTTTAACATATTAAGGCTGGGAGTTACAGGTATTGTGAATCCGCTAATGTGTAGCGGTGTTGGACTATTTTTTAACTTGTTACTACCAAGTTTCGGAGTTAGCTTAGTCACTAAAGGTGAAATGATTAATTTTAACGATTCAATTCGATATCTGTTATTGACAATTTAATTTACTTTTGATTTTGTTCAATTTGATCAAATTCAATCTGGTTCACTGACCTAAAATTAATCCAGGACATCTTTAGCTAAAACTTCCTCCAGCGTAACTCAGAGATAGATACCTGAGAACCGAACAGTGCAGGTGAAGTTTTCCAGATTCCATTTCAAACACTAGAAAAAAAAAAAACTTTTTCAAACTTTCTACAAAAAAAGCCTGTAAATTTGTTGACGATTCTAAGAAAGGCTGACGAAAAATAATCTATTTTGAAAGAGGAACATGTTTAGAATATCTTGATTTCCCCAGTCTTCTCCCATCAGCTGAGAACATCTGTGTTCTAACGCAGAGACACAGCCTGCTCAAACACTGGATGCAATCCAAGAATAATTATTAGTACTTTTATCTTCGCGCAGACAATGCAAAATAAAAGACTTCTCAGCAAAGCTGGAATGGATAGAGATCCCTTCAAGCATGTATTTGGCAGCAAAAGTAACAGGAAGTCCTTAAAGCAGGAAGAAACAGAGTTCAAATCAGGGAGGGCAGCCATCTGTTTGGAATGAGGCTACGACAAGAGAGGCATGCTAGAAAGAGCTGTCACCTTTAATGATGTAACACTTGTTTTAGCTTGTGTCAGGACAAAAGGTAAAAAAAGGGAGATTTTGCCTCAAAAACCTGAAAAAACTCCAAAAAAGTTTACAAATTGTAAATTTTGTAAATTTGCTTGAAAAAAAAATGGTTTTAGATCAGATTATTTTTGGAGTCACCTAATTTCACACATGGAGTAACATTCCCACTAATATAAGGCACCTTTAAGGTAACGGAACGCTAACACACGCTACACTGTGTTTATTGTAACACAATTCTTACAGATAATTTAGGGAATTTTTTGCTCAAAGTTACATTTCCCTTCCTATAGGATCAAGGAAAATCTTTTGCTGAATGTGCCAGGGTCTCACATCTTTTCTTTTCCAAAATCAAAACAGGAAATGTCAGTAAATATCCAAATATCTATTTATAACAAAAGATAATACATGTACCTAAAAACACTTATATCTCTAACTCTTGATTAATAGACAATCAGTACATTCATTTTACAGATTTTATGACCAATCAAAATTGTAAAATGCTTTTGTTTTTTGGTGCGAAAACAAACAAACAAACAAAAAACCCTCATGGACTTACACATCCCATCTGCTAAGCCAGTTACCCTTTTAACACACCTAAAAAACAGACGCTCTTTGGCACACTGTAACTCGTTTACATAATTAACGTGAATCGGATGATTCGGCTTTTGCGACACATTACTAACGTAAAGTTAGTAACGGCTCCTTTTTTTCGTTTCAGAATGAGTTATTAGTCGCGTAAACTGTTGAAGAGTTACGGTAGTCGAAAGAACGTAACCATCTCAGGGCCAAAGGAAGTCTTATTAACAGCATTTCGCTGTTGCGGATCTGCAACGCCTGCCCTGAGAGGCTTAAAGGTTGAGACCAGTTTTAGTTTGGGACTTTTCCAAGTCTGATCCTTAACATAAACTTTGGCTTGGTCCAGCGCGCTGACGGTAAACTAGTTCACTGCATTACTTACATTTCTGTGTGACCCACTCAGATGAAAACCGTGTTTCTGGTGTTCCTAATATGGTATTGGGGAATTTTCCGATGATGGAGGACATACAGTTGTGGGAAAAAATTAGGACACCCTATGAAAGCCTGTATATTTTCCCACATATTTGGACACATACACATTTAATAATCAATTTGAACATCAAATCCAAGTGATATAACTTGACATAATTTTTGATTTTTTTCCCATTTAAAACTTACTATGAAATGTAATTTCAAAAGAATGACTTCAACATTTAAGGGAACCGGTAGATGCCGCAAAAGGGTTTCGATATTCGCCAAAGGAGCAAAAATAGCTAAAAAAAAGAGCAGAAGGTCCAAACTCTGACCTCGATTAAAATACTCATTTTTGTTCAGATATTTTTTTTCTATGAGTAGAATAATAGTAATTTTTTGTCTCATTTTTGTTAAATCACTTTTTTTGTTGGGGGAATTTTTTAAAAGAGGATTGGACATTGATCTATGAACATATATTTAAGACAGAGCATAGTATTTAATGAGGGTGTCCTAACTTTTCCTTGTTTCGCATCAGATTCAAAGAACACATAAAATTCTCACTGCAGTAATTCCTCCTGTTCAGACGAGACGACAGAAACCCCCTTTCAGCTGCTAATTACACAGACGCTGCCTTTCCCACTCCAGCATGTTTGCATAGCCACGAGGAGAGTAAAGCAATCCTTGGCATTCATTTGCTTGTGATGTGTCAGGTGTTTTGATGAGCTTCAAACCAAGCCCAGCTGCTGCAGCAAACAGCAGACATAATGAATGCTGCACTTCTGCTGCTTTTTCTTTTTTTTTTCCCTTAAACTAATTAAGCCCAACGTTCCAGGTTGTCTAAAAAAGAGAGAAAAAGATGAGCTTCCGTCAAAGGGAGTCAGGAGGGGTCGGCATTGCTTCTCCACGTTTGTCTGAGCTAGCTGGGGTGGTTTGAACTTGTAGTCAGAAGGAATTCTAGATGGCTGTCTGGTGAGGTGCTTCCAACGGAACAACAGGAGGTGATCAGGAAGAAGGTCTGGATCTTTTTCCTTAAGAACGAGCTGAACGCAGGTTAGTCTGTTGCTACATTATACTAGCACTTATACCATGGTCTGGATGAATACTTGATTCTGATTGGCTGCTGGGTGTGGATTAAAACAGTGATAATTCACCGTGCAGTTCCAGATGTTCCCAGAAGTTCCGATCACAAAGCCCAAATGCTCTATACAAATGCGCAGGCTTCTCTAAAACAAACTTTTTGCTTGATCTTCTGGACTAAAACAAGCGGTAAGAGTTTTAACTTTCTCTCTGAACTGATGCTGTTTAACCTGTTGTAACACTCAGCAAATAAAACCACTTTTCTTTGCTCCTGCAGTCGAGGTCGGTAATAAAAAGCTGTAAGAATAAAGTACTGAAAAATGAATATTTTGTTCTTTTGTAATGTTCCATTGTGAAGCGGTGAACGGTTCAGGCTTTTTGATCGTGCACACTTCGTCAGGCATTAGCCCTTACATGTATCTACAGCTGGAAGTGACTTGGGGTCAAATGTTGAAGACTTGTTCTTACACAGCTCCATTCCGATGGTGTCATAACATTTTTTGCAGTTTATAAGTGGGTATAAACCTCCAATATTAACTTCTCCCTCGCGATCAATTTTCAACCGTTGGCACTTGTGAGTTTTGAAAAAGGACGATGCCTATGCGTAACTACCATATCTTAGTCCCTGATTGATCAAAGTTCAACTGGTTTTTAATGTGAACGTGAGAGTGGTAGCCTGGAATGCGCATATGCCTGCGTTTACACAGACTTTTCATTGGAAGAGGTCACTTGAACGTGTGAATGTATCATCAGATTTTTGCCTCAAAAACTTGGATTTTAGCACTGGCTGTACATGAGAACTGGACTGAGTGACCCGCACCCCTTTGCATTCAAAACAGAAAGTACCTTCTGGTTCCAAGTTATTCAAGTTAAAAATTGACCAAACAGATGCCTCACGTCGAACAATCAAACCATTTGATTGACAGATTCTCCTGAGCTTGCTTTCAAGTGTTAGGGGTGTGGCCTTACAACACGTTTACTCCTGATGGTTACTACAGAAACAACGCCTCAGACCATTGTGGACCAATCACTGCCTACTAATGATTTCTAGTTCCAACATAGTGACGACCATATTGCAAAAAATTGGCGACCGAGTTGGCTGAATTGACCTTTTCGTTGGAGCCGGAAGTAGGCCTTTTTCTATCGATGATGTCACACTCGGTCTATTTCTCATCTACAGTCAATGGATTGTACAAACACTTGCATGCAGTTACACAAAAATCCTTCAACATTCTCTTTTGGGCCCCTATGTAGGCCATCGCTGGGGTCAATTTGACCTCACTGGATTGATGAGGACTGAATTGGGTTATGAAAATATGAAATTATTCAGAATTGATTAGATTATACCAATCATAATCCATAACTATCTTACATTCCTTGCATAGCTCCTTGAGACTCCTTTGGTTGTAAATTGGCGCTGTAAAAACCAAATTACACTAAATTACCATTGAGGCTCCACTTACCTGCCATAAAATAAGACCAAAAAACGTACCCTTCTTTCGCTTAAATCCTGCAAGAGACTTTGTATTAGGGGGATGAAGAAATAAAACACCTCCAAGGACACTTGGTTTTAGTGAATCTAGTTACACCACCAACATTTTTTTGAAACAAATTGTTATGAGAATGGTCATAAAAAAAAACATTAATTTTTTTTTTTAAAAAGCTGTTTATTTTAACCCAAGGAATGGAAAAAAAAATAGCACTCAAATGTAAGATTTGTTCTCAGTATCTCCTTCTGATACCGTCTTTGCTCTGCTCCATGTTCAAGTAGTAGAAAATAGATCCGTCTGCCAGCTGCTTACAGCACTGCCAGAGACAGCACTTTACACATTAGAACGAGTTAACATTCACGTGGGAATGACGGCAACTGGTCTCTTTGCTCGTAACCGTTTCTTTAACAAGTTTCAGTAAAAAGACCTGTGATCTGTCATAAGAAAAATCTCTAATTCTGACAGGAACGCTGCTGATTCCGCTTCAGAATGACTGCTGCAGAGTTCTCGTCATGTTCACCTCAAGTTAGAACAGAAAAATAACATGAAGAACATTCATATTTAAAGAGGTTCCAAAAGTGTGTTGTAATGTATGTCTTTACCTATGAATGTTTATGAAATAAGTCGTTGAGAAACAAACTCTGCTGGCAACGATGACCAACCGCCTTGCACATTTTGGTAATACAAAACTCCAGCTTTGATTTATTTTTGAGATACATTGGAAGCAAAAGCCTTGAAGTTTTGAAGCTGGACGGGGTCACATCAAGTAACTTGTTAAGCTTTGGCTTTTCACAGATTTCTTGCCAAGCAATCGGCAACAACAGGGCTTCATCAGGACAAACCTGTGACTGGATCAGTCCAGTATATGCCCCCCTAGGACAACAAGAGGGATTCTAATTACTCCTGTCCGTCTTGCAGGTGGATGTGCTACCAGCTCTGCTAACATTTAAGGTGCTTTTTGCTGGTCATGTCATTCCAGATGCGGTGCATCTCTTCAGGGGAGATCTGGTGGACGGTGACCACGCGGCGGTATCGACAGAGGCTGTAGGCCATCTTCCAGTGGTTGAACCCACTGTTCTGAAAAGGGTGGATGCCCAGCTTACGGAGGCAAACTCCAACATAGACGTCCTCCAAGTGGAGGAGCCTTGTGTGCAAAGAGATCTTGTATATGAGCTCGGCTACATCTGCTGAGAAGACGTAGCCGGTGCCAGAGCAGAAGGGTGGGTATTTGCTGTCAGGGTAAAGATCCCGGGGCATGTACCACTTGCTGCGTATGTCTCTGATCGGCCCCCCGTTGATGACGTAACCTGTAAAATACCTTCTCCTAGGCTTGGTGGTGGGCTTCAGGAGGTTATAGATGAGGTTCTCCATGTTGACAAAGATGTCGCTGTCTGTCTTGAGCACATACTGAGCCTTGGGGCAGAAGGTGGCCACCCAACGCATGCCCATCAGGGTTTTCAGTGTCAGGTTGTGGTACGAGTCGATAAAGTCCTCCACAACTACGTCATGAAAGATCTGACTCTCCTGCTCCACCATCTGGTTGAGGACAGCATCTGTGCTGCGCCCCAACAGGAAAAGGGTGACCACTCGCACGTCTGGAAAGGTGCTCTCATCGCCCCACGTTTCTCTTATTGCCTGCCGTGCATCAAATTCCTTGTGGGTGGTGCTGATCAGGATGACCAGGAATGGCGCCTCTGCCTCGCACTTTTTGTCTTCGTTGATGAGGTAACCAAAGTCGTGCGGGTTCAGAGAACGCGTGCGGATGTTGCTATAAGTAGCGTTCTTGTTTGTTTTGGGCGCCTTGCGTACCGGAAAAGCCATCTGCCCAACGTATGATGACGAGGGGCGGGACACGCTAAGGTACCACAGGGCGCTGGCCCAGCAAACCACTGTCAGCAAATACAGGCATGAGACCTTGGATGGCATCGCTGTTCACTTGGCTGGCGTTACCAGCAACCGTAGTGATGGAGAAGTTGAGGCCACGCCTCCATGGGTCGTGTCAGTTCCTGCAGCTTGTGGCTGCCTCTGTCACACCACCGAGATCAATTTTAGACAAAAGGATTCAGTGCTGTCCAAGTTTGGCATCTAGACGGAGCATCGTGGAGGTTTCTGTTCACGTCTACAGCCTCAGCGAGTCCCATCGCAGATCCCTGGCAGGCATGCAGTCTTCCTTACCAGCACCTGAAACGAGAAAAAAAAACAAAACGCCCTCGCTCTTTAAATGTGTAACACCACACATCAAAATTTTTGTAGAGGCATTCACTGCAGAAGAGCTGGTGACACATTTAACAGCCCTTTTATTTCCTGTTTCATTACACCCCATAAACTGAGTTGAGAGGTGCGGGCCCTGTGGTGCATCGCTCCATCAAGAGCTGACGAGAGCACGGCGGTCTAATGCTACAGACACACCAGGCATGTGTGGGGCTGTGCACACTGGACTGTCTCTACCCGGTGCTACCGCGTGTACCTACTGTCGGAAGAGCTCTGATGCGAAATGTCGAAGCGGTTTAAAATCTTGTAAATCTTGCTCCAGGTTTTTTCTTTCACAGCTCTATTCCGATATGTGAAAGACTTGATGTCACATGATTCATGATTACTTTTCTAACCTTTGGCACTTCTGTGATTTCAAGAGGATGCTACTCATACGCCACTGCGAAATCCAAGTCTCCTGATTGGTTAAAGTTCAACAGGCTTAACTTTTAACGTGCTTTCAATGGCCGCATGATTTGTTAGTAGAAGCAAAAAACAGACTTAGCAGAAAAATACTTTTCATTGGAAGTGGTCAATTGAACGAGTGGAAATGAAGCATCAAGGCTGCCTGTTCTGACCGACAACTCTGTCTGCAAACATCCAGCTTTTTTCTCCTCTGGGGGGAAAACATAGACGGACAGAGCAGAGAAGGAGAAAGCATCTTATGGGAAAAGATTAAAATCCACTTTGCCCAGTTCCTCTGTTCCTACCCTCTTCACCCAGCCTCCCCTCCCCTCAATGTCAAACCAAGCCTAGCATCTGCGTTTTACATATTTTCCTTTATAATGAGCAACCAGTGCATTAACCGAGAAACGTCGCTTTGTTAATTGAACGGGAGCCATATGGACAGCTTCAGCTAAAAATATGACAACTGCATTATGTTCTGCTGGATTCAAACGTCAGTTTGCATTCAGGGGCTGTGATTGATTAGGGGCATTTTGGTCTCCGACGGCCAGAGAAAATTTAATCTGTCTTCACAAACCGACTTATTTGCTCCAGACTTAATCTCTTGCGATGTGACAGCAGCTCAGTTCTGCTCTTGCTGATTGTTCAGCATTAGAGATGCGCAAAGAAGCCTCTGGTGCACCGGCGTACGACGGAGTAGCTGCTAAAACATTGGCCCATTCTTTTATCGGGTTGCATGATTTGACGAGTCTTGTGGGACCCAGTGGTTCTTTTCATCAGGAGCTCTTTCTTTTTCTTATCCCCCCCCCACACACACACCATCTCTGACTGAAGCAGAGTCATCAATCTCATGGTCTGGTAGAAACCATCTCATCATAGCTGCTTTTCCACGCCTCCTCCCTCTTCATGCCCTCGATCAGTCTCTTTTCTGCCAAAGATCGAGGCTTCATTTGTCTTTTCTCTGTCTCTTTTTCAGACCCTTTGGCTATACCTTCCTCATACTCCCCTCCTCTACTGTTCTTCCCCTACTTCCTAGCTTGGTAACATTCTTCTTTTTCCCACTTGCTTCTAACTCACTGACATTTACCAACAAGCACTCCATCTCTGCCTCAGCTTTTTCCTCCAAAGTCATCATTTTCACAGCTGCTCCAGGGCCAAAAAACTTTCCTGATTCCCAAACTTCAAACTTGACGCCTGGAATAACTGATTTGCTCCCTAAATGACCCCTGCGTTCACACTTCCACCGTGAATAAATTGAAGGACAGCTATATCGTTCAATGGAATGGTGTCACTTAAACATAGACCGGAGATGCCCTCTGAGGACTGCTTCAATTCCAGGAGGTTAAAGTCTGAGGTTGCATTTTGAAACTGAAAGACAAGGGCGATCCTTTCACTTCTGCTCCGTAGGATGTGAATGACAACCGTGATGTCGGCATGACTTAAAACCATCAGTTCATTAGAGTCAAAGGATTCAGATTTGCACAAAATCTTACAGTATTTCTTAAATAAGAGATTCCCACCTTTTAGTGTGGCTAC
Organism: Adrianichthys oophorus; assembly: GCA_036245035.1. Taxonomy (NCBI): domain Eukaryota; kingdom Metazoa; phylum Chordata; class Actinopteri; order Beloniformes; family Adrianichthyidae; genus Adrianichthys; species Adrianichthys oophorus. The sequence continues at coordinate 4,818,196 of BSAI01000123.1, read as the reverse complement.
ATTTGTGTCTCTTCATGTTGACAATATAAAAGATGCTGATTTTACTCCTTGATTGTTGGAGTCCAGGTGATTTGAGGCCTAGAAACAGATAAATACTTTTTTTTTCATCAGACCAACACAACACTTAATATAAAGGTTTTGTTTCAGTTTTTCCACAAAACAAATCCCCCCCAAAAATCTAGAAACCAAAGCAATAGCGGGATGGACGGATACACACCAAGTCCCCCGACCAACAAGGGGTTGATCTGTATGGGTGCTGTGGATTTTTGGGTTGTTCAGGCCCTTGGAGGGTCGTAGACGCGAGCAGCCGCATCTTAACCCACACTTGACCCTTTTTTGTTTTTTTACACTTGAAAATGGGTCAATTTTGACCCGAACACAATATAATGTTCAAGGGGAGCCCAGGCGTGTCTTGCAGTTCTCTTGAGGTTCATGCGACCACCTTAACGTACCATTGTTGAGTGTGTGGTAAGTGTATCGTGAAGTATTCGTAAGGACAACGTAAGTAACACGCACCCAGCCAGGACTTGAACCGTGAACCTTCTTGCTGTCAAGCAAGAGTGCTAACCACTGCGCCACCGTGCAGCCCCCAAACCATTTGTAATGCTTTATTTATGAGCAAATCTAGTTGGCGGCACACCACACCTAGCCTCTTCTGCTGCACCACACCAAAACATCAACAAAATCTTGCAAGAACTATCCGTTTGTAGATGATCACTCGTTAGCCTCCCGGTTGTTGCTACAGAGCTCAATGAGAAATCTTCAACTGAGTTTTAACTATGGTTACGCAAACTCTGTGCCGGTTTGATACTGGTACCGCTGCATCCAGAACTACCTGTATCACATGAAAAACGCAGATTTTGATGCTTCATTTTAGAGGAGTCAGTCACTTTCATTCTTTTCAGGTGCGCTGTACAATTCTAGCCAATAATTTCACCTTTCCAGCGAACGTGAGCGAGCTCCCATAAAAGACAATTGCCGACACAAAGCCCCGGGATTTCAGGGGGGTTGAAAACATGAACATTTGTGTTATGTGCCTGCGTCTCGCCTACTTCAATCTTACTCACCCTTGGGTGTTGTTTAAGTGCTCTCTGTGAGCTGTTGCCTGCTACCTGCATGCCCCATACAGGTTTGCCCATTTTTCACCTGCAGACAGCCGGTAAGGGCAGTTGTGACAGTCGTTTTACCTTTGAGAGTGGCTCTTTGTAATACAACCACATGAAGCCCCACGCTATGTCTAAGAGTACCACCACGTGGTTTGCAATGAGAGCCACGCTGACAGAAACTCTCTAATAACTCCAATCTGCGGCGTGAATTTGCATAAACATGCGAAGTCGGCAGGAAAAAAATTGCAGCTATTTTCATTCAAGCTGGACGTGTGCTGTTCTGAACTGCTTGTCATGAAAGCACGATGACAAACTGGAGGGGAGGCAGGGATCAGAACTAACACTACACTTTTTTATTTTTAAACAACTATAAACTTTCCAGCTCACCAAATAATGGAATAGTTTTGCCGATTCCGCACACATGCAGTCATGGCTACCACAAAGTATCAGTACTGTGTCCCAAGTAAAAAAAAAAGTAAAAGTAGACCCCAAAAAATTGTCAAAGATCAATTTAAAAGCCAATGACATGGAAACTTGCTGGAGATTTCTTTTTCTTTTTTTTTTTACAGCTTTCAGACTCAGATGTATCAACCATAAAAAAATAAAAACGTTAAAATTGAGTCAACAGAAGTGGAGAGCTTGGGTTCAATAGTGTCTTTTGATTCCACTCATCTCTTTACAAAGAACAGTGGCGGGGTACTTCTGCTCTTTCTTCAAAAGCCGCTCTCTACAAGCACCGATGCCAAACTAAAAGCTTAAAAGATTAATTGTGATTAAAGTTGCAGACGAGCGTTCTTCTGAAATCGACCTGATGCGATCAGCGACATAAATTCCACAGATACGTCGCCGCTCTTCTTATTCTGCCAAACTGCAAACTTCTCCATTTTCAACTGTGCTTTTTCTTCCCGGAAGGGTTTTATGTCTTCTTCGCTGGCTAAATATAAAAATGTAGAATGTATCTCCTCCAAGTTAGGAAACATTTTGATGATTGATTGAGTTTTTATGCGCCCCTCCCACTGGTTCTCCCAACTAAATGGTAGCGTGTCATCAAACATTTCCGTGGTGATTGATGTTTATGAGACGTGAAGAAAATGGACAAGATGAAAGACTTTTGTTAAGTTTTACCTTAGACTTTTACATTGTTTTCATTTAACTAATATTACTCATTCTTTTTAAGAAAAATGCATTTGATCAAATATTTATTTTTTGCTTTGGACTGCTATCTGCTCAAGTGAATTTGAATCGAATGATTACTTGACTTATTAGCGGATATCATTTTCCTGTTGTAATGCCAAACATCGTTAGCCGGAAGCGGAAATTCCACAAGATTTCAGCGTTTTTGCCATAATAAAACATTTTTTTTGTAAAATAGGTCATGAAAGAACGTAAATGCTTCGGTGTTCAGATTTGTAAAATTTGTTCCGACTTTTACACAAGAGCTTTAGCTCCAGACCGGTGCTTACGTTTGACCGCAGTTAACTTTACTCTACGCGATCAACGGGAATCAACTCATTCTGTTGCGTAGAAACGGCTTTGCGCTGCTTTATAAAACTATATATTAGGGACATCTTGCATTTCGTTAAAAAGCTGCTTTATAGTCTTGCTTTACCAGCGGTAAGCCGCTTTTCTCTGCAGATCAGCTAGTTCATGTTGATCGCGTTAGGAGTTACGGTGCATCAAAGAGCGTGGTTCAAAGCTTCAAACGCAACAAAAAGAAAAAAGATAACTGCAAGGGTCGCCGGTTATATTGGCCTTTTTTGATCAAAATCAAGAGAATTTTTGGATCAAAATATGCGGTGCTCGCGGAGGGGTGGGGGGTGTTCCGGTTCTTGACTTCCTTCCGGCTAATGATTTACATCCGGCATCTTGTGATGAACTTTGATCAATTAGGGAGTTGGTGGTGATGTGTGCGGAGCGCACTTTTCAAAACATGGAAGTGTGAACCGGTTGATACACATGCCTGGTGTGTACATTGCATCCGTCAAATGCGTCTTTTTTTTGGCTGTCTCTTCTGCTTTCCAAGGCTAAAAGGTGGCAAATTTCTAGCATTTGTAAATAGATAAATACATGATGACTGATTCCAAATTTGGCAAGATGTCCAACCTTTTGTGAGATGATATTGGAGATTATGGGACTTTGCCAAAAAAAGTGTACCTTTTTGCCAGTTTATGACTGACGAAACACACCCAATGCAGGTAATCTGGAGCAGGTAGGGCAGCTGCAAGAAATTCAGATCATCCAGTAATGTATTGGCTGAGCATGGACATACTATTGGAATATTTGCATGGAGTTTATGCGGGTGCAAGATCATGGAGATGCCTCTTAAGTGCTGCCCGTTTAATAGAATCTGTCATGACTCACATCTGAAAAGAAGTCCAAATCAAACCGACACACATTGATTTTTGTGCTGCATTGTGTTTTTTCATCAGTCATGGGGAAGTGGGTCATGGGAAGTTTGAGGAGGCATGAATCATCCGTCTGCTACAAGTGACCTCCATGAGGTAAAAAGCTTGGAGGCTCCTGAGATGTGGGAGTTTGAGTCTCCTTTAATGTTGCGCCCCATAATTGATTGCAGTCATTAGCGCGCTGTGGAGTGACCTTGCGTGCCACGGGCACGGCCGCCGGGACGTGAGTCAGCGAGAGCGAAAAATGTGGCGGGGTTGATGTTAACAGGCCGCCTTGTGTTTGCGCCTGTGCGGGGGTGTGTGTGCACATTTGTGTGCGTGTTTTTCCAGGCGAGCTCGCAGGGCGACACGTCTGAAGGTAAATAAATCATATTCTAATCTCGCCGCTGACATCTTACGCCCTCGCCGCCTGCTTCCACATCTGATGATTGGCAGAGGAAAACAGCCAGACTCCGCCGCCCGCCTCCATCAAGCCGCGGCTTTCATTTAAAAGTTGCTGTCAAAATGCTCATTTCTCCTCAGCTCCGCATTATGAGGCGGTAATAGTGTTTGAAAGCCCAGCATTACCTGTAAATATGTTTCAACCGCAAATAATAAACAAGTGGTTAATGGATGGAAAGCGGGGACTCCTTTAACTGGAGTGGATGAGATGTTGTTTGTAGAAAGTGAGCATGTGCTTTATGATTATAGAACAAACAGCTTTGCTGAAAGAAAAGCAAACACAACCGACTTCATTCTAGCCATCAGGCTAGCAGACGACTGATGTGCTGTCGTGTTTGCATGTCCAAAAAAGTTGGATCATCTCTGCTTTTTGTTGGTTTGTGCTATTTATTTAAACAAACAAAAAAGAAAAAAGATGTAGCACTCAGTTTGTCGCTTCTTAAAGTCCTGCTCCAATCATCTTTTGATCTATAGTGAGGTAAATAAGTATTTAAACAGCTTGTGATTTTGCAAGTTTCCCACTAAGACATCATAGAGGTTTGTATGCTAGTTCTGTAAATGAGTATTTGAACGCCTGTCTATCAGATAGAATTCTGACCCTCAAAAACCTGTTAGTTCACCTTCAACTAGTCCACCTCCACTCCACTTATCCTCCCAAATTAGAAGCACCAGGTGGTTAGGTGCATTTAGACACCTGTCCACCCCATACAATCATTAAGTCTCCAACTACTAACATGACCAGGACCAAAGAGCTGTCCAAAGACACCAGAGACTAAATTGTAGACCCCCACAAGCCTGGAAATGGCTATTGACAACTGTGGGACCAATTATTAAAAAAATATTAAATCATTAGCAATTATTATTAGAAAATGGAAGAAGCTAAACATGACTGGCATATCGGGACTCCATGCATGCCTCACCTCGTGAGGTCTCAATAATCCAAAGAAAGATGAGGACTCAGCCCAGAACTTCACGGAGGGAGCAGTTCAATGACCTGAAAAGAGCGGGTACCACCGTTTCCACGGTTACTGTTGGTAATACACTACAAACATCATGGTTTGAAATTATGCACGAAAGGTTCCCCTGCTTGATCCAGCACATGTCCACGCCTGCCTTTAGTTTACAGATAACCCTTTTTATGATCCAGAGGAGTCATAGGAGAAAGTCATGTGGTCAGATGAGATCAAAATAGAACTTTTTGGTCTTTATTCCACTTGCCGAGTTCGGAGGAAGAAGAAGGATGAACACTATCTCTACTGTGAAGCATGGGGGTGGAAGCATCATGCTATGGGGTGTTTTTCTGCATATGGGACAGAACGACGGCCTTGTGTTAAACAGAGGATTACCAGTGTCGTGTATTGAGAGACTTTGGAGAACAACCTCCTTCCCTCAGCATTGAAGATGAGTTGTGGTTAGGTCTTCCAACATGACAATGACCCGTTTCACACAGCCAGGTTAATCAAGAAGTGGCTTCGTAAGAAGCATATCCCGGTTCTGGATTGGCCTAGCCAGTCTCCAGGCCTAAACCCCATAGAAAATCTTTGGAAGCAGCTCAAACTTCTCAGCAACAGCCAAGAAACCTGACTGTTTTAGAGGAGATCTGTGTGAAGGAATGGGCCAAAATCCCTCCTGCAATGTCTGCAAACCTGATGAAAAAAACTACAGGAAACATGTGACCTGTGTAATCACAAACATAGGCTACTGTACCAAATATTAACATTGATTTTCTCAGGTGTTCAAATACTTATTTGCAGCAGTAGTATACCAATAAATCATACAATGTGATTTCCAGATTTTTTTTAGATGGCCTCTCACAGTGGACATGCATCTGAGATGAAGGTGTCAGACCCCTTTGGGATTTCTAAGAGGGAGAACTTGCAAAATCAAATACTTTTTTGCCTCATTTGTGGTTGGACATGCGCTAGTAAACAATAAAAAAAGAGGAATTCCCTCCCTGTTTGTCCAGTTTGACCAGCACGTGATGAACGCTTGTTCAAGAACGCGCTTTTAGCGTGTCTGGCGGAGAGCTTGTTACCCACCCATCTTTTTTAATACCCAACAAATACGATCTTTTTCAAATGACTTTTTTTTTTTGTCTGCTCCAGATTCACAACGATTTGAATGAAGCAAAATAAAGAAAAATGCCGCAAGAATGTGTTAAAAACACTGTTTTCATTAGAATAGGTCTTAAATAAAGGATGCAATGATTGCTGAAGAGCAGCTCATCCAGCGCTGTAATCTGTATTGCAGGCCACAGACCGGACACTCTGGGCTTAGCAGGAAGCCCCTGAATGTAAAGCAGCTTATGAGTGACAGAGGACCAGAGGACATTGGGTATCTGTCCGGGGGCCTGATGAGATAGACCCGCCTGAGTGCAGATTTGACAACACGCTGCGCTAAAGGCAGATCAGTTCGCAGCCGAAAGAGGCTCGTGGAAATTTTCACAGATGACAAGATTATTCCGACGCTAAAACGACGCGAAAAACAGTTTTGCAGCTGTGAGGAGATTCAGTCGTGTACAAAAGTTAGATCTTCAAATCCTGATTTCATATTTGTGTTTAATAAACTACGAAAACCTACAAAGTATACCCATACATTGTGCCATTCTTTTCCTCTAAATTAACAGTAACCATAGCAACAGTAAATTCACTTCGTCATGTCAAAACCTTTGGATTATGGACTTTTTGACTGAAGATTTTGAACTTTTTAGAATTCTTGATTTAACATACATTTGTTTAAGATCCAACCACTGTCTTTCCACCACATTTAGTAAAACATCAACCCTTTAACTTCCAGAATTAAACCACTTTAGAAACCAAACTAAGCATGTGCAGTTCACCAAATAACCACTAGGTTGACTTGTCAAAAAAATAAATGTAGTTTCCATTTTTTTACCAGGGTTTTTCAAAGAGATTTTTTTTTTGGCCTCATAAACTGCACTGGGGCAAATTCTATATGTTCGAATAGTAAAGTGTGCTCAAATGGGGTATGGCCTTTGTAGTGATCCGTCTCTGTCACCTGGTTGATGATTCATTCATTTATTCACGCCTTATGCTACGTTTACAACAAGCTTGGAACAAGTTCAAATGACGCTTTCAATGAAAAGTCGATGTAAATGTTGTTTATGTGCGTTTTGGGCTTCTGCGTTCAAACCTATTGCATTCGTGTTCAAGTTTTTAGGTCAATTTACGGGCTCTACATACAAAACGTACGTCAAAAAAACAGCTGAACTTAGATCAATCAGGGATTTGGTATTTGGCTTTTCAAAACCCACAAGTACCAGCCGTTTATAAAGTGATCATGAAGGAGAAATTAATAATAGTGGTTTGTGTCTGGCCGAAGTTATACGACATCAAGTCTTTCATATATCGGCTGTGAAAGAAAAAGCCAGGAACAAGATTCATGAGACTTTTACCGCTACAACACTTTGCACCAAGCCTCTTCCAACCGTGAGTACATGCAATAGTATTGGGTAGTAACTCCCAATACCCAGCACACCATAATCACTCGCCCGGTGTGTACTCGCTGCGCATAAAAAATAATTCAGTGGACATTTTGGCTCTACAGGCTCTACGATAGATGGTTCTTTAGATATCAATGGATCAAAGCTTAAGACACTGGTTTTCTCTTCTAAAAGTATCATTGTAAATACTCTTTCTTCCTCTTTATACTTTCGATTTGCTCTTGGTCACTTATATCCACTGTTTTGATTATTGTTATTTTATTTTTTGCATATATTGAAAGGCATCCTGTAGATCTGATCACAGTTCACAGGATCTCCCTTGTCAACCCGTGTTGCATGTTTCTAGAAACCTTTCAAAACCACAACTGTTGATTTGATAACAGTACAGGTGAAAATTCCCCCCCCAAAAAGCAGCTAGTGGATGCTTAAACAAAGACTTCATGACAGGGGAGATAAAGTCTTAAAAAAAGACATTGCTTGGCATCACTGTACTTTCTTTATGGAGGCTGTCGAAGCTCCCTCACCAGCCTCACCGTCACCCTGAATGCCGAGCCTCCTCCCAAACTGTATGACAACGTGATTCATGCAAATAATAAATCGCCCGGTCTCTCTGGGTGACATTGCAATTATACAACTTGGTGCAGCATCAGGGTGAACGGGGGACAATCCTCCAAGACAGAACGCAAATTACAACGCTAATGCGGCTGTGGGGACGGAGGCTCGAACATTAGGCGCTAGCAGGTGGATGACAGAAGCAGCAGGGAAACAGGTTGTTCCTCTTAAATTGGAAACAGTTCAGCACTGATGCAGAGGAGCCAGGAGAGAATGAGCCTTTAAGATAGGGCTGTAAATGTCAGACTTAAGAGTATCGGTGAAATTAATCAGCTGCAGCCGCTGGAGAGTGTGGGCAGCTCGGGCCGAGACATCACCTCCTTTTTTAAACTGCACCATCCAGGCTAGAGATTCTCTAAACAGCTCTGCTACATCCTTCCAAACATGCAGACTGCTTAGCTGCACACAAAGAGCAACAAACACAAGCCTTCTGTTTGGTTTGAGGCAGCTTTAACCAGCCTCAGATGACTGCAAGGCTAAAAAAGCAAAGAGAAGACTCCAGTCAATCTGACCCACCACCTAGTGGTGACTTGGTGAAGTGACTTGGCTCCAATTTTATTTGCACATGATTTCAAAGTGGGAGGGGTTACTCATCAGTCAATCCAACATCATCATCTCTGTCTTTCATTTAAAAATAAAGTTCCCTGAAGCTTTATTCACATACACCCGATTTTTATTTTTGGGTTGTCTGAGCTAGTGGAGGGTCATAGTGGGGAGTGGCTGCATCTTAAGTAGAGTGCAGTTCCGCTGAGGCCATAATCTTAAAGGACCTCATAAAATTGGAGCGTAACATTGTCCTGCGTCCTGTGAATGCATGTAGTTTTTGTAAAAAAAATAGATTATTCCTGAATCGATGGGAACGTTTGCATCGGCTCCATTGTGTCTGCTTCTGGTGTCCGTCCCTGTAAGTCCCAGTTCGTCAATGCCTTGATCAAACTCAAAATACCGGAGAAACGGGAAACAGGTTCAGGTTTCAAAATAAAAGCTTCTGTTGTAATTTCAAAATAAAAATGTATTACATTTTATTTTTATTTTCAAGGTGATGTCCCCATGCGATAACGCATGTTAACAGCGGATAACATTTTCGCCACGGACGACAAGAAATGACTTTTGAAATAATAGATATGAAGGCGGCAGGACAAACCACTTCTCGGGAAGTCAAGGGGTAGGTAGGTGGAAGACGATGTAAACTAACTGTTGGTTGTGAGACAGACTCACAGCGTAAATCTGTCGAAAATGTCTAAAAAATGTCCACGTGCAATTGTGGAAAAAAATTTGCAATTACAATTAAAAATGTCCACCCCTGAAGGCAGTTGTAACTAAGGCTTTAGTTTGGTGAGCACTTGTGTGAATTCTCAGGATTGCTCTTTTGGCACAAGGCTGTGAGAAAAGCCTCCAACAAGGAATCTCTCTAAAATAAAATGGAAGAGTTCAGGAACGCTTTAAACACTCCAGAACCAAAAATCCAAACTTTGTGCCAGTAAGCGGAATAGCTGAACTGATATTTATAGTGTGCTGACGAAAACATTTTGCACACATTTCATTACATTCAACATCCCATAAAAAACATCATTTTCTCCATAAACCTCTCAAATCTCTCTGTAGTGTTGTACTAAATTCCTAGAAGTTTTATAACTGAAGTTATCACAGAGTCTGATCAAAAATGGAAGTCCATTAATTTTCATTTAGGACATACCTCAGGATATGAAGGTCGGGGTTGTAGCTCAGAAAACGATGTCCGTGGGAGAAATAACTGCCTTAATCTCAGTTCATTTGGAACTTTCCGCATGCTTTGAGGAACTCAAGACTGCAGTGCTTTCTCATCTGCATGATGGAGCAAACTGGCGCAGAAACGCAAACCTGCCAGTGGGAATGAAGAGGGGTTCCCACTATCACTGAGAGAAGACAGAAATACTTTTTTTCTGTGATAGAAATTCTGGTGTAAAGCAGCTGGCCCCCACCAAATTTTAAGATCATAAATCACTTGGTGAGCCTGTAAATGTTCATGCACATTTTTTTCGGGTATGCTCTAGGTCACAGCAAAGACTTCCACAACATGTGAAGAATTGGACATGTGTTTAGTAGTAAATGTCTGACGCCTACAGTTGGAAAGAGGTTTGGGGCGAAATGTCGAAGTAGTGCACAAAACGGAAATGGTTTGGTTCATTGCGAGCGTCCTTGGACACGGATTACCATCATTCCAGGAGTGTGGTATTGGTTTATCTTTATTTGAGAAACCAACGCAGACGTTATCAGGCTCGTCACCTTGTCTAAGTTCACCAGATAATTCCGCTACGCTGAGTTTGGTGAGTTTCAATGCATCACTACTAAATCTGAGAGCTAATTGGTCAAAGTTTGACCTACTTTAACTTGCAATGTGCATTAAATGGCCACGTGATCCATACGTAGAAACACTCGTAGAAACTTGTGTAGCTTCACGAGAATTAAACGCAAAAAACACGTGAATGAACGCTTACTTTTCATTGCAAGTGGCCGCTTCAACCCCCGTTTGCCAAGGATGGTGTGTACGTAGCTTAAGAGGAGCTGTACTTTTTTTTTAACCCCTTAAAAAAAAATCACTTGTGTTTTTACTTTCGTGCAGATGCTAATTTAAGGTAATTTTGGTGGTTTGATCCATCTTTTTTTATCGATAGGCGTCAAGGGCTTAAATCAGAAAACAAAATGTGATTTTTCTGTTGCAGTAAGTCGAGTCTAGCCGTTAATTTTCATCCTCCAGGCCAGCGTGCAATTTGTCAATTAAAAGCTAATCAACTCACTAAAAATAGATTGTATACGACTGCCCTGAATAAATGACAGCTTTTTGGTGTTTGCCATGACTCGGCGAGTTTATTCCAAACACAAAGGCATCTATCTGATCTGACTTATTGATTTCAGGTGCTCGGCTCAATGTTCATCTCGCCTTTAGAAGAGTTCATTTTCTGGCATAGCAGGTAATCTGTGGATCGCATATCTCAAGAGGTGCAAAGGAACCTTTGTCTACGGCTCAATAACAAACTAAGAGGGCGATCGATGTGACAGCAGGACGCAGCCAGAGAGCCATACGGCGTCAACCTCTCCAACCTGTCTCTTCTTCTATTGTCTTTCCAACACCTCTTCCTCCTTTCTTTCCTCCATCAATGTCTGATGAGGCTATAAATTCTCCCTTTGTGCTCTCAGAACGGGTGTTTCCTTCCGATTTTGTTGTAATATTTGTCAAATTTAGCCGTAAATCGTTGAAATACTCCACCACAGTACGCAATAAGTGTCAGATCATTGTGAAAAAAACCCGACCAAATCCAAACCTGCTAATGCTCCCCGGAGGGAAAGCTGGGCGATAGACAAAGGATGCAGACATCGAAAGAATTTCTATTCGGCGGCAGAAGTGTTTACATCAACACCGTCATTACCACGTTGAGCGATCGCCTCTCTCCCATCATGCTCTCCTTCTCGTAGAGCGGCACACATAAAGGCCTCCCATCCAGCGTGCACTTAGCGACGTGAACCGCATACGGATTGCATTATTCAAGTGAGACACTTCACTCCAAAAATGAGCCAACCATCAATTGAGAAAAAAAAAGTGGCTGATGATGGATAGGAAACACAATTTGGAAAAGGGATGTTTCATTCTGGGCTCAAATGTGTAATTACAGCACTTAGCTGTTAAAATTAGATCCCGCCTAAGTACACCATCCTCTTTACTTAAAGTATCATGAATGATGAATTAAGGTATCCATTATTTGCCACAAAGGAGCCAGGATTAAGGCGGTCTGGTGTGATTTTGTGCAACACTTGACCTCTTACTTGCCCCGTGGGGCAGATGAACCGGGATTTCATCAACCCCCGATGGAAAAAGACAAACTATTTTTGGACATAAACAGTTTGTTGCCACACATGCTAGCAATGTTGACAGGCTTCTCAATAGGGTAGGGTTGTGACTGTAACATAAGAACTGGACCGTGTTAGTGTAATGTCATCTATTATAAATTACTTACTTCCGGCTCCAACTAAATCAAACCAATTCTATTTTTCGTTTTATGCACGCCACCATGTTGGAGTCGTCAGTGAGCGGTGACTGGTCCTGGTTGGTCTGAGTCAACATTTCAACCACCCTCTCCAATCAGGAGTGAGCTTGTTGGAAGTCCACACCCCTACCATTTTAACGTAAGCTCAAAAGAGTCTGTCAATAAAAATGTTTTGGACGTTTGACGGGTGACCACATACTGTAATTGAGGCCTCTGATTGGCCAGTTTATAACCCGAATAACTTCCACAACAGAAATAGATATCATGTTAAAAAAAAAGAAAGGTATCAAACCAAGAATGGTTATTCTGACAAGTAGAATGACTAATTGTTTTTCATTTCTCTGTAAAAGTCTAGGAGATTTTGGCAGGTGGGGCCAACCCAGCTATTGTTGGTACGACTTGAACAGGTGTCCAGCCTCTTGCAGGGCCTCACTAATACTTACATTCACACCGAGGGGTAATCTAAGAGGCATCAATGGACACAAAGCAAGATTATCCTATTATATGAAATTTTCTGCAGAGAGGCCCACCTTCTTAATCTCAAACACACATAATTAGCTCCTGTGAAAAGAGAGAAAACTTGTGTGGGAGCTGTCGGGGGCGGAGGATTAGCAGAGCGTCCGCGCTCAGCAGCAGCCTCCGTCAGGCCGGCGAGGAGTTATCTGGAAAACCATCAGACAGGTACAGCCTGAAACAAGCTGAGTGCGTCCCCATTATACAGCAGGTCGCCTTGTCGAGATAACGCGGATGACACCGGGCTGCAGCGGGAACACAGGCGAAGCCCCGGATCTGTGTGCGGGAAAACACTGCGCCTTTTGTATTTCGAAGGGAACGCACCCGACTGGTGAGCTGACAGCTCCTGGTAGTGAGAAACCTGGAGCTTAAAGAACAACTCTATGAGGCTCTTCAGCTAGTTACCTCGCCTGTGAGCCGCACTCCAACACTCAAATACAAAACCCGATAGGATCTCTAAGCTGAAACTGCTGATAGCAGATTTAACTCTTGTTTCTAGAAAGCAATTCACGGATTAAGAACCACATGGACTTCCATAACTGAACATAAAAAATGTACGTTTTGTTAAAAATAAGAAATTGGAGGGCTGTCAGCAAAGTCTGTAGTTTGGGAGTGTTTTTGGGGACAAATATGCTCGCGGATGCAAAGAAAACTTGGAAAGAGAAGCCATAGATTAAATCTGAACCCTCTTGTGTGCACAAAAAAACAAATCCACAAAAAAAAATGAACACAACTACGTCGTGAAGCTACAGAATGGCATGTACTGCAGCTGATGCATTCGAAGAGATTTTTTTTTTTTTTTTATAGTTCTTAAAATGCAAAAGAGCCTTCTGGTTTGAAAGACTTTTTATGAACACAATATGTGCAGATTTTCTAGTTGAGTTGACGATACATTCAAAATAGGACCTGTTGCATGAAAAATAAAGGTCCAGCTCCTTCAGTCAATACCTTGGACACCTACAGCAAACGGGTCAACATCAGGGGTGTGAAAACTCTCCTTTACAGTTACAGTTCTCTTTTCTTAGAACCTCA
>BSAI01000123.1:4726236-4804592 GCA_036245035.1 Adrianichthys oophorus | reverse complement strand
TAAACTGTGTAGATTGCAATGATCAATTAAACTGACTGGAAAAAAAAACTCTTAATTTATTGAAAAGATCTGAATTTAACACAAATATTTCGTTACATAGGACACAGTCGAGGTGTGGCAATTTGGCAAAAAAGGCCTTTAAACACCTTTGAAGTGGTTGATTCACAGATTCAGATATTCACCTAACACTTAAACTAAATTCATAGTTTGTGAATTTTTTGCAGAACTAAATGATGAGGGGTTGTGGGTAAAATACTACAAATGCACATACACGCCTAAGCATTTGCTGTCTTGCAGGAATCCCGGCAGGAGCCGCAGCCGCAGCCGCTCTGCTGGATGCAGTTCCGGTTGCCCAAAGCTTCTTCTCCGACGGTGCTACTAACATACAGTATAGTCAATAACTGATAGCATCTTTAGTCAACGCAGGTCTACGCCTTCTGCTAGAGACACTGATAAGTGAACAAATGGAGTAAAAGATTATGGTAATAATTTGGTAAAAATATGCGACCACTGAGAGTGAGTCAAACCAGGTTTAACCTTGACCAATCAGGGAGTCGGATTTGGTAGTGACGTATGGATGGCGTCCCTTTTCAATTCGAGGAAGTGCTAACCGTTTGAAAAATTATCACAGAGAAGAAATGAATGATTGCGGTTTGTGCCCGACTGGAATTATACGACACCTTTCGAGACGTATTTCGCGTGTCGGCTATGAAACAAAAACCTTGGAGAAAGATTTGCGAGATTTCACACCAAGCTTCTTCCAATTGTAGGTGGCGGACATGCGACCCTCCCTGCTTGTTTAATGTGAACACCTCAGGCCAAATACTGTTGGAGAACCTGCGTTCTTGAACGTGCATCACATATTCAGTGTGTCAGTAGATTAAATGTTCTGCAGGGTAAATGGGAAACAGGTTTTTTAAATGCTTCAGCTCAGCAAGCATTGACTAACGCTTCTAGGTTCAACACCCCGCACCCCAGACACCTGCCCCGTCTCAGTGCCTGGGCATTTGTTCAACCACAGGAGACAGAGCCAGAAACTTCATTCATTCATTTTCCAATCTGCTTTATCCCTTTCGGGGTCACGGGGTTGCCGGAGCCTAACCCGGCTACTCATGGGCGAAGGCAGGGTACACCCCCGGACTGGTTGCCAGTCTGTCGCAGGGGCCACAGTCACACACCCATGCACACTCACATCCACACCTACGGACAATGTAGAGTAACCAATTAACCTGTGAAGCATGTTTTTGGATGGTGGGAGGAAGCCGGAGTACCAGGAGAAAACCCACGCATGCACGGGGAGAACATGCAAACTCCACACAGAAAGGTCCCCCAGCCAGGACTTGAACCGGGAACCTTCTTGCTGTGAGGCAGGAGCGCTAACCACTGCGCCACCGTGCAGCACACATTTGAATATTTAAATTTAAATAAGAAAAATGTCGTTTGAACAAGTTTTTTTTTTTTTTTTTACGGGGATGTTCAATCAAACTGCCTCCTTTGGTCAGAAGGGTTGAGGGAGGACATTTGGACGTGGTCGCCTCTCAGGTGATCAGGCGACAGAGGAGACTCGATGCTGAAGGGTATCAGCGGGGACAGGAGGTGATGCAGCACTGATTCACCCTTTATGACAGCTGTAAGGCAGCAGATCCATCTGTGTGATTACAGCCAGCTCCCTGACTTTGCTCTGCCATGATCGATCTGTGGTGCCTGCCACCCCACCCGTGTTTATTTTCCTACCTCTAAATGTTTTCTTATTTTTTTAAGCAGGTTTTGATTTGAAAAACTTCTAAGACTTAACTTCATCAGCTGATGGACAAATCAGTTCTGGAGAACTTCATTGGGTTCACACAGAGCTTAGTAACTGGAGTGAACAGTCTGGGGAATAAAAAAAAATATGTTCAACCTGAAAAGGAAAAGTTGAGACTTCCTTGCCTTTTAAAAATGCTATATTTCAATCATTAGACATATCTAAAAATGTAACTTAAAGAAAAGAGGGGAGTCTTTGTATGTGCAATTAGACACGTGTGTGTGATCAGAAGTGACTGGTATTTTTTGGAAAAAAAGAATTTCAACCTCTGATTCCTTACCAAGTTTCTCCTATTTAATTTGAAACCAAATACAATTAAAGCCGTGAGCGCCGTTGGATGCCTCCGCAGGGGCTATCCGTCCTCACGCCCCTGCATCTACATATGGCAACCGCCGTCCACAACGCCTACCTCTATGCGCCACCGTCGCCCTTGGCTGTTTTGTACTTCGCCGTTTAAAAACCAGGCTGTTGTTTTCTTAGCAACACTTTTTTCCCCCCAATTGCTTCCCAAAGTCAAAAACAGGTTGTGGTCTTTTAACCTCAGACACAGCCTAACCAGTCATGTTTGGATGACAAAGCTCTTTTTTCTGTCTTTATATGTTTAGTGACTCCATATCCTGGAGCTTAAATCTACTTTTACGTGGTTCCATCACGTCACTTTACTTTTTCGAAAGCTTAGCTCCCACTTGTTTGAGGTAAAAGAAATGTTCAAACTGAATACTAAAAATGAATCAATTCTTTTTTTTTTTTTACAAAAACTCAATTTGCATAATTATAGACAGAAACATATTTATGCATGAACTGAGGAAGCAATAATTAACTTATATGGTGTCTATTTTTGGTAATTACTAAATCAAGTTCAGTTTTTCTTTGTGTACTTTTAAAACCACAACTGTTTTTTTAACTTTAAGTTGAACAGCCAATTGATAGTTTTACAGTTTTCTGCTCTAGACTGCTGGTATGAGTGACTGATGTGTCAGAAGACATAACATGATTTGAAGGAAAAAAGAATCACTAAATGTTTCTAAACCCAACCAATGAACCGTTGCGATTCTTTGAAATGCAAATAAAATCAAAACGGTGATGAAAGCCCAAGTACAATGTGACGTGAAAAAAGCACAAATGCTAAAAGCGGGCTCCTTTTTTTCTTCCAAAAGACACAAACAAACATATTTCTTCAGTGAAGACAGAAAGCTGGAAGGTGAACCAGAATCCTTTAAAATTTCACTCATTTCAAGCCAAATTATTGGGCTTTTATTTTCACACCACCTTCCTTTCATCTTCCTGCCTGTCCTCTTCTCTGCAGAATGGCGTCCATCAAAGCAGCACCATTCAGCTGCTGGTTCACGACATCCGAGTTCGCTTATTTTCCAAAAGCATCCCGTTGATGAGAGCCATTCATGGGGTTCCGTGACAGAAGAAACCAGAGCTTTTTATCCCAGTTATAAGAACAGATATTTTCCCTCTTTTCCACCCTGAAAAGTTCAATCCAAATAGTTGTGTGGTAACCATGTTTGGACTGCGCAAAAACTTACCGAAATAACAATCTATTTGGAAGCCTACAGACCCTGAATTTCTTGACTGAGTGAAAGCAAACCTGCAGATTTTATGAAGAACTCCGCAGATTTGACCGTAACTAGGCACTTTACCTAATTGATGCGGTTCTGGTTGGGTTTCAGTGGCTAAAATTGTGACGGAAAAGCGCAAAAACATCACCATCACTGACTTTTCTTATTGCAAAAAGACAAGCTTCAACTATAAATTGTCTTTTCCATAAAAAAAACAAAACAAAAACTGACAAGACAAACTGAGTTTGTACTGATTTGCTTTTGCAAAAACACTTAAAATTTAATCTCATTTTTGCACATTTTGTACGACGACGCACACCTTATCAATTACTGTTTCAATTTTTGCCATAAACAAATTTCTTGCCCTTTAAATGTATATGTATTGTCTATCGTGATAAAACTATACAAAGTTCCAGAACTTTTTTTTTGTTAAATTTGCATAAAACAAATACCACACAAACCAGTTTTTAATGAATTAATCCTTGGTTTCCAAGCAGGCTAAATACATAAACCCTATTTTGTTCCAAGTTATTCTTTACTTATTTTTAAAACTTCAACTACTTCCAAAAGATCTGCTTAATTCAGCAAGCAGTCGGAGTTGTGAAAACTTAATTGAGAACAATTTGAGACATGTAAGAGAAAACCATTAATGACTGACAACTTTGGAAGAAGAATCCGAATTGTAGGAACAGAATTGAGTTATATATCCTGTGGGTGCCACTATGTCGTCTTTGTCAATTGTAAATACACGTTAGTTGGCTAACCTCAGACAGAGGTGTTTCTTCCGAAAGGGCAAAAGGTTTTTGAACACGGATGCAGTAAGAAATGGATACATGAAAGTAGATTTAGCATTGATGATGTAAATGAAATGATCTACAAAGGCTTTCATTTTTGCTCCCTGTACAAGAAAAGACAGTTTAGTCTGAGTCGGGTCAATCAGGAGTCACACGCCTCAGTAGCTTCAAGTTGTAGACATAATTCCTATAAGAAGTGGAAATTTATAAAAATGTGAGCATGTACAAGACCTTCTAGTCCAGAATGAGCAGAGGCCCCTTCCACGAAACCCTGTGGGACTATGGTCATTTGTAGAAGACGTTTCCAGCTGTTGAAATAGGACAGTCGTCTTTGTGCCGAAGAGGCAGAATCCTTCTATAACTGTGGTAAACTGGGTCACAGCTGTGGTCCAACTGGTGTTACTGCTGAGCTGATGCAAGATGTTGTCCAGTAATAAAATGTTCCAGTGTGAAGAAAAGAGAGTGAAGCTAGTAACAAAAGTGGCCAAAGCATCCGTCTGCATAGTCTATGTTCCCATTTAGAACAAAACGTTTGTCAATGCAACCAAATATGAATGAAGTTATTCCAAAAATGAATGAGTAAATATATATTTTTGCCTATTTAATCCCTCTATTGTTTCTCTTTTCCTTGCAGTCCAACCACAGAGTCACCAGAGACTAACACTTAATGCCACAGGATTTTATTTCCAGTCAATAACCCAGACTGCATTGCAGCTTTCATTAAATCACTAATTAAAACCCCCACAGTCAATACTACAAGTTTACAGATCATCTTATCACTGGCTTCATTCAGCTAATTGCTATTTGCGACAAGACTCATTGTAATTTATTTTTAATTAAAGGTTTGAATTAATAGATTAATTCACGGCAGGAAGTACAAAGGTTGAAAAGACAGAAATCCATTCTTCCACCATTTACAAACCCTTCATCAAATGGAGAAATTGGAATAAATCCAGGTCTCTTTTATTTTCAATTGACAGAGTAAAGATAATTCAAGTAGTTGCTCCAGCAGTTTAACAAGAAAATTATACCAGAAGAAAAGAATGACAGATTTACATCCGATGTTTAAATATATATTCATACTTTAAAAGATGTGATCACACATGTGTTCAATTCCACGCAAAACCCAGTTTCAAAAACCTTCCTTTTAAAGGGTTCCAAATGTTAAGTGCTCTCATGTTACTTTTAACAACGAGTATATGACACATATTCAAGATTGTGCATTCTTGAATGCGCCTTTACCATATGGTGTTTATTGGACAAGCAGGAGGGGATTTTTCTTCTTCTATGTTTCCTACTGTTTTTTAGCACATATCCGCCAAAACATCAAAGCGACACAATTCTCGTGAATCTTGTCCAGACTTTCTTTCACAGCTCTATTCCAATATAAGAGACTTGGTGTCCAGTCGGGTACAAACTAAAATTATTACTTTACCCTGCACGATCAATTTTCAAACGGTTGGCAATTCTGTGGACAATAAGTAATGCCATCCGTACGTCACTTCCAAATCTTAGTCCCATGATTAGTCAAAGTTTGACCTTGTTTTAACTTGTAATGCACGCTCAGTGGCCGCTGAAATCAGTGGCTGAAAATGGTCGTAAAAACGTTTCTTTTTAACTGTTCTGTCCAACAGCTGAGCAAACATATATGAGCTGAGAGGCTCTTGTGTTGGAAATATTTTACTGTTACAATCAGGGCTTATAAATCTTCTGACACACAAGATGTATATTTGCATAAACCCCTTTTGTAATTTAAACAAAAGTTTATTTATATTGATTATGTTTGTATCCTTTCTTAGTTGGACCGGATGGAAAAGTAGAAGGGGGGAGAAGAGGAGAAGGGGGATGTTGGGGGTTGTGGGGGGTGGGGTCACAAAGTACAGGGGAAAAGGGTGGGTTAAAGAAATTGGAGGATATATTACAGGGGAGGGGGCGTGGAATCATAAAACAACAAGCAACAAGATGCTGGATATTTATAATTATTACAGTCAGGTGTGAATGTCTAAAATGGGCGGGGCCGGTGCACACTCTCCGATGTTACAAACATACCTGTTCAAACCCTTCACATCATGTCAACATGCACCCAATGCAACTACAAGCGCCGCCCCTGTGAGATCTCTGGTCAGCACAGCTCGAGGCAGCCCGACCAGACGAGACCCTTAGCGATAGCCTCAGTGGAGGCGTCGCCCAGGGCAACTGCGGGCCCCAAGAGGGTTGCAAGCAAAAACACCACCCCCTAACTCAAGCCAAACACCCACCCAGTTACGCCATGCCCAAACCCCAGCCCCAAAAAACCAGCAGATAGTCAAGGCGCAGCGACACCCAGGAACCCCTTAAGTCATGGGGTTAGCGATGGGAGACCAGAGAAACTGAGTTCTTTCCAAGTTAACTCTTGGCTGACATTTTTTCCAAGTTTATATGATCAAACAGCAGATTCTTGTATTGACTCACATTAATACTTTTCTTGTTTTTCCAGTTTAGTCATTTTTTTTTTGCTATACAAATAGTTGTGAAGATTACAGATACTAATCCTCCCTCTGTATCAATGGCAATGGTTGCCATTCTTCTTTAATGAGTTACGCTGTCACGCCCGAGAAGAAAGCGCACTGCACGTGTCGGCTTTAATGGCAGAGTGTTGGGAATCTGCTGTTTAAAGTCAACACACTGCACATTCATCTCAGCCCCCTGTTGTTTTAGTGCATGGAAAAAAAAAACTTTATGAACCATACATCTGCTGTATCAGATGATGGGGCAGAGTGCTTATCCATCTTCCGCACGTCACAAAGAAAGATAATGTCGGCGTTCATCGACAGCGAGGCGAGGGTGTGCAGAGAAGTGGATGTTCAGACGGGAAGAACGTTTTTAATTGTTGGCAACAGAAACAAAGAAACTTAATTCGTTTGGGCGTCAGAACAACGAAAAAAAAAAAGAAGGTCCATAAAGCTAATTCTATTAAAGGCTTGAAGTGTCTGAGAAACAGGTGTGTTCAATATCTCATAATCCAATAATTCCTTGTCTGGCTGTAAGGTTTTTATAAAGCGGAGGGGGGGCAATGTGAGTGTGAATCCATTTAGACTGCAGCACACTCATGAAAAAACCCCAGGCCAAAGAGACATTTGTTTTAATTAAGGAAAATATCTATTTTCACTATCTTTCATACGGAAGGTAATTAAAAACATCTTAAGTGAATTGTTTCTGCTTATTGAGAGCAGCCTGAGCTTGTTTTACCACGGCAGTGCACATTTAGTGAATAAACGGTCCCCATTAAAATTTCAACCAAATTCATCCTTTTTATCGAGAACTGCAGAAGGCATGAAATTCTCTGTTCTGGGTTCTGTCGTTTTATTGGTACCAGGTCCTTGATTTGAAAAAGAAATTGTATCTTTTTTTCTTGTTTTACGTGTAACTTTTTGCTGGAAGTAAAGTTTATGTGAAAATATTCTATTTCAGAGATGACGTGGTAATGAATTTCCATGGACTGGATAAACATTTAGGTATACCCACCATGAAAATGACCACAGACAGAAGATTGGCTGCACTTTTTTACCATTCTGTGGGGCGACAAGCGTAAGAAAAACCGTTCAGTGTTAGGACAACATATATATACAATATATATATATATCAGGGCTAGGGCCACAAGGGCAGTAGATACCAAAACAACCACACCTTGCTTCTGTTTGTGAGGGCAATTAGTTGCTCTTACTTTGAGCATATCTCTTTAGGTCTCTTTGAAATTTAAGAAAGCGACATAAAGAAGAGGGAGCTAAAACATGTTTTACAACCACAAAAACAGAATTTCCAATCAGGTCTGCATAGTTTAAAGATTTTGGCAATGAAATTGCATCCATACTGTGGTGGAACATACCAGGGTTTACTTGCAAGCGTTCCCTAATACTCAGTTTAACTTTATTTGGACTGCATCAGCGTTCAGGTGAATTTTCTCAAACTGAGCAGCCTGTCCGAGGTAAACATTGATGTACATTAAAGTACCATAGCTCAAACATCCCTTTATGCGCATCCACTGACCGTTGTGCTGAAACTGCTGAAAATGTGAGGATTTTGACAGAGCTTTTAATTTTTTCAGAAGTTTCAAGACGAGTGTTGTTTGGTTTCTCACAACACTTTTGAAAAACAAAGGCTGAAGCCACAGACATACCGGGCATGTTACATGCTTTCAAGAACAAACATTTAGCCCATGGTGTTCACACTGGACAAGCAAGGAAGTGACTTCTTCCTCTTACATCGTTTCTTATCGCACGTCCACCACCTACAGTTGGAAGATCATTTTTCAAAGTTCGGCACTTCTGTGGATTAAATGGGACGCCACCCATAAGCCACTACCAAACCCGAGTCCCTCATTGGTCAAAGTTCAACTTGGCTTAACTTGGAGTGTGTGGTCGATGGCCACGTGTTTCGTATACATCCACCAAGAAAGATCATAGAAACTTATCGTCAGGCCTCAGCCATCCAGCTCCACCTTCGACCACCAGAGGGAGCTCTCTCCCGAATTCTGAACCCTCACGTCTCCACCAGCTGGCTCTCATCACCCATCAGGTCTCACCGTGTATTATGCCCGCCATCCCTTCGATCGTTGCGAAGTATTGTTTTTCCCCTGCATCCAATCCTGAGCATTCTATGGCCATTGTGGTTCCTGGTTCCGACCCTAGCCTGTCTACTCGCCGCCCTGTCCTGCTCCACGTCTCTGACCCCTGCCTGGCGTCGGACTCGATCCTGACTTTGCCCTTGTCTGTTTTTGTCTTTAATGAACACCTGCCTGCACATGGATGCAAACGCCTCTGCGTTTTCATCTCATTTATGTAGCTGTGCGTCTAGGTATCCCAAAAAAAGCACTACATAGGCTTTTTTTTGAAAATCTTTTCATTGAACGCATGTTGCCAAGGACGGTGTGAACATAGCTTTAGACTGAGCCTTTAATGAAATAGTCTATTGATCAGTAGACTATTTCTACTGGTATAGGTTTTACACCAAAACTATAATTTAATGTGTCAACTCTAGATGTGGGTCTTTTATTTCTATCAGATGATTTTGAAGCTGATATCTGAAGACGAAACTTCCGCAGATCACACTTTTTTATACTTCAGTCAGTTTTCGGTGGGTTTCCAAACCTTTTCGGAAGCAGGCACTCCTTTCAGAAAGCACTTTGTTAAACAATTTGGAGGGGTCAGCGGAACAAATATAGTGGCCTACATTTGTCACCTTAAGCATAAGTAGTTTAAATGTTGCAGTCGACTCATTATGCTCGGCGTGTTTTAATTAAAATCTAACTTGTGTTATAGATTTGCTTCAGCATAGTCTTATCCTTCAAACTTTCTTATGGTTGAATGGCTGGAATAGACGGTGCCCTTTTAGATGTCTGCACAGCTCACACTGCTCGATACCGCGGTCCGCCACTATTGATCCAACATAGCTGTAAATGTTTCCTATGAGTTTCCTAGAGTATTGAAATGGTGAAGTGGATGTATAACCCTTTGATGTAAGTCAAAGGGTTCTTATTAAAAAAAACAGTTTCAGTTTTCATGGCATTGATGTACACACACACAAAAAAAAGTTTAAGATGTAAAAACACACAACAGAACTTAAACATGGTCATATAGTAAGTTAAATTAGCACAAAAATGGATTACATCGTCTTTAAAAAGCACTTTCAACTTCTTGTCTTCTTTTATGACGTGGCACTCCAGTAGCAACATCAGATCTTTGACTGGTTTCTTGGGGGACCATCCCATTTCATCAGGTTTCAAAGAGCTGGGGGGGTCCAAGGCTTTCAGAATACAGAGTTTTTGTCTATTGATAATATGGCGATGTTGCCCCAGGCAGCTTTATAGTATCTTGGTTGAAGTTTTACTTTTGATCAGAGAAGAAAAGGCCATAAAGTCAACCACAACACACATTGAAGTGTTTGGGAATTATTTAAGTGCCACCCTAGAAGAACATCGGAAATAATTTAAACCTCAAATGACTGACGTTGGCTGAGCTTTTTCCTGTGGTCCAGAGGCAGATGTAACCAAAAATGTAACTTTTTTTTCATCATGTTCTACTTTGACTCTTTGGATAATTTGTAAAACAACCTGAAAACTTTATGACTGGGTTATACTGGCATGCCGGCACTGCAGTTCACGCGCGTCACTCTTCCGGAAAACCAAAAGGCGCGGAGTGACGTGCTGAGAAGAACTCCGATTGTGGAAGGTGGAGGTCAGGAACGTTTGGATCCAAGTGCATCCTCAGCGGGAGGAGAGAGTCCATTGATCACAAAGAGGTCACGGTAAGTTACTGGTTGTGCAAAAACAAAAGACGTGCGGCGCCAGACAGGACAAGGCCAGCACCTTCAGAAAAAAAATCCCAACGTTGCATGTATTTGATTCACCGTTTAATGAGGATTTAAAGCAGTCGTTACTCATTCTTTTAAATTACAGCTGCTACAAAACAATTAGAATATTGTCTGATCTGTCTTTGCAACAGGGGCGGAGCTAAGGGGGGGGCAAGGGAAGAAAGCTGCTCTCCTTCCAGTTTTTGAGTCAATATCCGATTCATTCTAAACAAAAATAAAATAACCCTCTATTAGAATTGCAAAAAAAAATCAAAGCACTATTTTTAAACGAAATAAAAACAATAATAATAATAAAATTGTGAGAAATATGTATTTTTGATTCTTTTATTTGTAATGGCTTTCAACTCTGCTGCTTTCATTTGCAACCCTTCAAAAGTCTTCTTCGCCCCCAGTTTAAAATGCTGTAGCTACACTCTTGATTTGAAATTAATACAAATTGAATGCATTATGTTGTGATTTGCCATGCTTGACTGAATATTTCTGAATACATCACTACGGACCAAGATTATAAGATTATTCAATATTTTCTGACATTTTACGATCAACCGAGACGACGTGCGGCATAATAACCCAGAGTTTAGATAATAACTGCCGCAGTCTGGCTTTCAGATGACAGTGGGATCTGTAATTTGTGACAGATACTCCACATCTGCAAGAGGGCATTAACTAAAGATGGATCCTGCAGCTCTGCACTCGCAGAGCTGCCTGCAGGTTCTCCAAAATCCCTCCTGCATATGCAATACTGAACAACGGCCATGCAACATGAGGTAATGCGGCGTTTACAGTGTTGACTTAGTTGTATATAAACTGACAGTGTGTTATGGAAATGAGTCCCTGCAAACATTATGCAACTGGGGACAATGCAATCTGAAGTGAGGAATCCTACTGGAATTCTTGACTGACATAGATTGCACGTGTTTAACCCAATGTAAAAAAAACTGAAAGGGTAAAAAAGTAGCTCGTTCATGATCGGTGCTTAAAAAAATTAGGAGTTTGGGACTTGGACGTCAATATTAGAACCTGAATCTGGACTATTTGAAGGCGTTTGTCCGATTCCTGCAAACACCAGTGACTAAAAGTGATGCTTAAAACCTTAGGTCACGTGCACCCATTTGGGGATTGACCCGTACTGGTGCTGAGGGTTTTTGGATTGTCCCGGGACAAGGAGGGTCACAGATAGGTGTAGCTGCATCTTTAGGGAAGCGTAGAGGCTTTAACTGCCACCTCAAGAGTCATGATTAGAATTGCACGTTCAACTGTGGATGTGGTAAGTGTATTGGGAGGTATTTGAAAGGCCCCTACACCGCCCTCTAGGTGGTGCAAGACCTGGCCCCTTGCTGATTGAACTCAAATGCCAAATTCTTGGGCTGTGCAGGTGATAGTGGCCGTAGGATGCTCATAGGATCTCATGGACAGCACAAAGGAGCTCCTTCAGTCTTAGTCATAGTCACAACTTTCCTTATGGGTCCCAGGACATTGTAAGATCATAGACCATAAATATGATTCAGTAAGCCACCTAGTGGTTACTTGGTGAACTGAAGTTCATTTTTTTCAAAACCTCCTTTAAAGTTGTAGTTTCAGCCTTTGATTTCCACAGAAGCATTTACAAGTGTAAAGGTCATTATTGGCCAAGATCCAAGTGACCAGCATCTTCATTGCTACTGGTAGCAGCTAATCCGTCAGCACCTTCGGGGTGCAGCTACTGATAGATCTAAAAAACTGAAAAGAAATAGTATTCCCTCGTGATTGAAACTAAGTTAATATGACGAAAAAGATCTTCTTCGAGTTGTGATTTAAGCTAAATACCTGCACAAAGAAATACAGTCTGAGTCCCGATTCCCATGAAACTCTGCCTCTTTCTCAAACATCCTTCTTGCAAAGCTTCTGCATATTCATAGCTCAGTAAAAACATCTCCACGGCCCTGATTTCACTTTGAACCCAACTCCTAAGTGTTTCTGTTGGGGCTGACGAATGAAAGCCCAGGAGAGTCGTTTATCTTTCCCTGTGCGGTTTACATAAAACTCGAAATTAAAGCCTGTAGAGACTTTGTAAGTGCTTTTATTATTTCACAGACACGGAAAGAGCACAGGCAAAAAGTGTAAGCAGATCAGAGTGTCTGCAGTTTTATTTGCTCTGAGAAGAGATTAGACTTAACTGTAGTAAAGTCTGCAAAACTGAAGGGTTTTTGATTCCTATCACCTCCTTCTGCACAAAATGTGGTAGAGGTGTGGGCGATGCCATTCACCTGATCACTCTCTACAGGAGGATGAGTCTTTTGGAGATTACCAAGACCGGCGTTTTTCCTGCCGCTATCTTGATGGGGCTAAGAGGCTGGGCATGCTCCAGCGGCGTTGTTTCTAGAGGTAGAAGGTCCACCTTTACGACCACGTTAAAACCGCTTCTTTTAATGACAAAGCTTGGTCCACACCTTACTGAACACATGGAAGCATAGAGGCGACCGCAAGTGAGGATGTTCCACTTAAAAAAAAAAAAAAGAAAATAGCAACTGTGAAGATGTAAAACCCATTTTCCACCAGCCGGCTAGTAATTATGGCTTCTAATGTGGAACCAATTAGCAGGACCCATCAAGCCGTACTGCAGCGAGTGTGCAGTTAGATTTAATTACACGATAGAAGTGCGGCTGACAGCAAGAGAAGTTGAGATAAAAGAGGCCCGCTTATCTGCGAAAAGCTGTCCTGCCTTTGACTGATCCTCTGGGTGATCGGTGGTGTTCGTCGCTGACAAAAAAAGCGTTTGCATAGGCTGCTGAAAGAAAAAAAAAGAACAAATCTTGCCTTTTAGAGCTTTGTTTTTTAAATTTTTCTTAAAACAGTTCATTGTGTAGGGATACAGCATAGTTATACAACAAATGAACAGAAAATAGTGGTTTGCCACGTCTAAGATGATGTCTTTGTCAACCTAGAACGCACCTTTAGCATACGGTGAACACCTGGACTGTTGCTACCTCATACTAACACGTCCATCACCTACAATTGGAGGAGGCTTGGTGTGAAATGCCGAAGCGGTGCAAATCTTGCTAAGCTTTATAATTCTGATAAATGAAAGACTTGGTGTCATCTGGCGGATCACAAATGATTATTTTTCTTCCATGATCACTTTTTTAATTGGTTGGCCCTTCCGTGAATTGAAAAGTGACGCCATCCATACTAAGCCCGGATCTAGGCATGGGCAAGGAGAGGTAACGCGTGACGCCATGTGAATGCTTCAAGTTTCAAAAATCTTTTTAAAAAAATTGAGCTCTCTCTTGTCTCCCATTCAAAGTAGCTGCTAGTGCTGATTGGTAGATGCAAAGGAGGGAGTGGCCTCTTGTCTCAGGGGTTGCTCAGTCACAAGCACGGCCCCTGCTGTCCCCGTTGCTCCCAGCCCTGCAGTGGCAGCTGCAGATGATGCCGACTATGGCTTGAACAACCCACAGCTCTGGTTTTCCCCAAGTGTAACTTTGGTCAGAACACACGCTCATTCTGCCCAGGCTGGTACTGTGAGAGACCACGGCTGGAATATTCAGAAAAACGTAATGCATGCTTTTGTTTCCGGTGCCGTACATTTGGGCGGAACAATGAGGCATGAGGCAAGCCTGGACATGGATTCCTTTGTTGGGACTTTTGCACAAAAAAAAACTGATGATTAAAATGCTGTAATGACTGATATAAGCCACGCTGTGTGTTCACAGCTAAAATAACAAAAGTGATCAAAAATACCCATAAAAGATAAATGAAAAAACTCAGAAGAATAAATAGGTAAATTGAAAGACAAACTTTAAAACAAGTTAATAAAAAAGTCACAAAAACTACATGAACGATAAATCAAAAAAACTAAGCCAAAGATAAAAGTAAATAAATAAAAGTGATAGAAAGTACGTAATAAGTAAGTAAAAAAGATGCTACAAATAAAAGAAAAAAAGGGACGGAAAAACAGACAGACCGACTTAAAATAAATAAATCAAAGTAACCAAAAGTACACAAAAGGAATAAAAAAAATAATGATTCACTCACTCACAAATAAATAAAATAATTACAGGAATATGGTGCCTCAACAGGGCATAAGGTAGTATCACATTAGTGCCGGTCCCAAGTCTGGGTAAATGCCGATGGAGGTGTCAGGAATGGCATCCTACATAAAACTTTAAAGACAAATCAAGTGGATCACATAGAGAAGAGTTAAAGCACAGTTATCATTGTTTTTTAATGCATTTTAGGGGCTGGGGAGGATTTTAAACCCCGACCTCTCAGTATGCCCAAACTTGCCCCCCCCTCTGATATTCTGTCTGCAGCCCTAACAGGGGCTGGCTAGATCCGGACACGATCCATACGTCACCACCAAATCCGAGTCCCTGGTCAAAATTCAACTGTGTTTTAAGTTTCAAAAATAAAAATCTTTAACACTTAAAGAAAAAAATAACAAAAAGTAACTCGAATACTTTAAATGATCTTCCTTCAACTTGTTGCTGTTTACTTCTTCCTGTTTGACCTTCGCTCCTCTTCCAAGTTCCCTTTAATGAGATTTGTTATGCTGATTCCTCATCTGCAGCTCTCGCCAATAACCAAGAGCCACGTAAAGGTGTGCGGGCTCGGGCCGAGATCTGAACCCAGGCGCCATAATGAGCCCAGGTTCACGGGCTTCGCTGTAGGAGAGCCTAATGCGCTGCCAGCAACCCGCTGTGTGCTAATGACCGCGCACATCTCCACGAGCGCCGCTGCCTCAAACACAAACCCATACAGACACATTTATGCCCGTCTGCAGACAAACAACAAAAAAACCCCACTTCATTATGCTTTTTTCTGGACGCGCTAATGACCAATTATTTCTGATATTTTGCTCAAATCCAGGCAGAATTTTAGGAGCAAATATTGATGAGAATTTTTGTTTAACTGTCGCTTTGTTTGCGGAAAAGAAACTTTCCATCCAGCAGCAGCAGCAGCACATCGGCCAGCAGGAACAAACTCCAGAAATGTTCTGCCATTTAGATATAAGACACAAACACCGAATTACTTCTGCGCGGATTTGATGTTTCTGGTCAACTTGACTGCTCAAAACCGCAATTACAAACTCGCACTGCACAGCATCTCTTTTTAGCCAGCAAAGCCCTTCTTTACCAGTCGTCAGGGCCAATGTGTGGTTCAGGGCATTTCCCATGAGCACACTGACCTGAAAGAAAGATGATAGTGGATGTGAAAGTAATTCAGTTTATGTATGAAATTACCAACTGTCAAAATCTTCGAAAATAACAGAAATCATTAAAACACATTAAAAGAAAAGTGGATTTATGATTTGCTGGACACCGGTTTGTTCCAAATCTAAATCTGTGGTCACAACAGGAAGGAAAGCTTCGTTCAAGCAGCCGCTTTGGATTAAAAGTGTATGTGAACGTAAGTGCGTTTTGGGCTTCCCATTCAAAACTCTTCCGTTGGCGCAAGCTTCGAAGTCCGTTTTCAGGCTCTACGTACAAAACGCCATTGAAGGTTAAACCAGCTAAACTTTGACCAATCAGGGGCTCAGATTTGGCCGTGACATATTGTGCGACAAAAGAGGCTTGGTGCGAAATGCGGAAGCGGTGCAAATCTCGTGAATCTTGCTTCAGCCTTTTCCTTTCACAACTCTTTCCCGATGTATTAAAGACGATGATATCTCATTCCGTCTGGGCACAAACCGCAAATATTCATTTCTCCTTTGTTATCAATTTTCCAATGGTTGGCACTTTGTGGACAAAAAAGGATGCCATCCATATGTCAAGTCCCTGAAAGGTCAAAGTTCAACTGGTTTAACTTCAACATGGCGTTTTACACGTAAAGTCCAAAAATAAACTTAAAAACCTTCGTAGTGAGCGCATGAGTTTTGAACATAGACTTTTCATTGAAAGTGATTGTTGTGAACATAGCATTACAGTCACACTTTTATGCCTTACTCTGCTGCCAACCTATTACCACAAATAGCAACGCCCTGCTCAAAAAAGCTTTGAGACATGGACGGACAGGGCGGAAATTGAACTTGCGATCTTCTGATCAGAGGTTGAGGGTTTCTACCTCTGCACCACCACCACTCCTACAGGACGCAAAGGTTAATGACATAGCTTAGCATCAATAAGGCGCCAGAATAAGTCTATACATGCAGAGGCAGACAGAGGAAAACGCTTGTCTGCACTGAAGGATGACAGGGAGAATCAGGCGGAAATAAAGTAAGAGCCGTGGCATGGCCGTGGCGCGTGACAGAACTGCTGCTCGCCTTGCTCCGGTGTGACAATCAAACGGAACAAAGCCCCTCTGCCTTGGCTGCGTTCCGCAGTCACAAGTTTCTGGGCCTTGAGATGCATGTGGAGTCGGCGCCTCGTGGTTTCTTAGTAACCAGATAGGAAAAAAAAATGAGACGGGGAGGAATGGGGACTGTGTTACAGGGGTGTTGGGCTAATGAGCTGCTGAGCGGCCTCCCAGGATGTCTGATTGGTCTTTGAACATACTTTTCCCTATGTTTGGACTGAGGTTGACAACATCAAAGAGAATATTTGAGCATCACACCAAGGTGACAAAGCCACGCCCACAAGTGTCTTCAAAGGCTTCGAGGTTCGTTATGTAAGACAGAAAGGAAAAAAAAAGGAGGCTGTGTGTCACTGTGTTTTCTTGCTCACGCTGAAAGTTTTTTTTTCTTCTTTTATTCATTAAGAGCTGTCAGTTACGCTCCCGTGTCTTTGCTTTGAAATAACCAGAGCAGAAAGGATAACAGAGAAATGGGTTCCTGGACAGAAATGAGCCTGTCGTCGGAGCACAAGCCTGAGCTAGCAAGAACGCCAACAACTGGCTTGCCTCCGTAAATGCCGCAGGGGATTGGAGAGCAGGGGGAGAAGAAAAACACCCGAGTGTGACCTCAAACAATAAAAATTCATTTTGTAAACCTAATGGTCCCCTGCGTCTCCCCACCGCACGGGTTTCTGATCTCTTTTAGCAGAACAACCCCCCCCCTGTCTACCAGTCCTCGTCTGAATGTCAGTTTACCTGCACATCAAGGCGGAGATGTGAAAGCAGCGGCGGATTCGTGTGTGCTCTCTTGAACTCCGCTGACTCACCACTCACACAGCTGCAGCACAGCCGACCAAGAATTCTCGGGAAAACTTGATGTAAAAATGAATTTTCACAGCCGGCTTACAGCGTGGAACGCCTGGCAGAGCAGGTGCGTGGGAGCGGAAGCTTTATGAAGCCATTGTGTGTGCGTCTGAGCAATTAGTGAGCTGCTGTTGAACTACACTATACGAGTCCATTTCGGTTTTCAACATTTTGCACCATTGCCGGAC
Organism: Adrianichthys oophorus; assembly: GCA_036245035.1. Lineage (NCBI taxonomy): Eukaryota > Metazoa > Chordata > Actinopteri > Beloniformes > Adrianichthyidae > Adrianichthys > Adrianichthys oophorus. The sequence continues at coordinate 4,786,777 of BSAI01000123.1, read as the reverse complement.
TCAACAGTAGCTCGACCCTTTCAGCTCGTAGCTGTGACCCCCGCCCCACCCCCACCGCCGTCTTGTTGCAGCACTTGAACGACAACGCCGACTTCAAGCTTTGGGGGAAATGAGACGGAAAATGAACCCAGTTCTCGCAGAAGATGCATTAATGACTCTTAATTATCTTTGCTGCCAAGTGGCGCAAAAGACAGACAAGACCAGTCTGTGCAACCATGAATGAACAGGACGTGTCTCACGATGGTTATAGACCAGCTTTATTCTGGTGGAACAAAAAGTGAATCAAAAAACACCAAATAGTTTTTCACTTAAACTCTATTCCAATTGTTTCTCTATATAACAAAATAGTTGAAGAGCTTAATCTTTTTTTTTTTATTTGAACCTGATACTTTTATGCTTGACAAATCTACAAAAAACAAAACCGTTTGAGAATCTATACACACAGAAAATTCAAAATATTTAGTTGTAAAGGGATAAAAATGTAAGCTTTGAGGTTCTTTATGTTCTTAATGATTTGATAGAAAACTAACAAATCTATAGTCCAACTGGCTAACAAGTATAAATTAGGATGGACAAAAGATTCAGTCACATGACCTTTTGGTTTCTCCAGACTTAGAAAGATTATTGGAGACGGACTGTTGTTATCTTGACAAGATATGACACCAATCCATGTCTTGAAAGTAGCAGCACTCAATGCTGATTTACACTGGTGCGTCTGCGGCACGACTCCATTGTGTTGCGTTGACACGCCACATAGTACCTTCACTGATCAGTCGGAATGTTTACGTCTCCTCCGTCACGTCTGCATCTGACATTCGTCCCTAGTCGCAGCACAACGCAAGCTTTATGCATGAGGTTTTATTTCCAGTCGTCAGTTTCTCAGCAAAAAGCGAGAAAAATGGGAAACAGGTCAGAGTTTCAAAATAAAAACGTCCATTGTACTTTATGACATTTTATGAAAACTATTATGAAAGCCTACTTGGTGTTATGTTTTTTGCTGTTGTTGTAAAGTGACAAAATTAACATAAAAGCCAAAGAGAACTAACGGTTTTAAGTGAGAAATTCTACAGGTACCCCTGCGACAGACTGGCGACCAGTCCAGGGGTGTACCCTGCCTTCGCCCATGAGTAGCCGGGTTAGGCTCCGGCAACCCCGTGACCCCGAAAGGGATAAAGCGGATTGGAAAATGAATGAATGAATGAATGAATTCTACAGGTAATGTGATAAACAGAATGTGGTTGGCCTGTTAGAGTTTTTTTGTTGGAACAAACGGATACATTGAGGAATATATGAAGGTCTGAATTCATCTGTTAGTATGATAAAAAATGTTGCAAGTTAGTCGAACATTTCTTCATAAAATAGTTTTAAAAAATGAATTAATGCGTATAAAAGCACAAAGCCTGTTCCAGCTGTAAGTGGCGGACATGCGCTAGAATCAGGTAGCAATAGTCCAGTGTGAACACCATATGGTAAACGTGTGGTCAAAATCATAGTTTTGATGCTGAGGTGTGAAAGTTGTGTCAGAATCCACTGGAGTTACATTGATTGTGTAAACGGTTGAAGAGTTACAGCGGTGGAGATATCGTAAAAGACTGTAAAGTCCCGGAGCAGGTTTGTCCTGTGGTTTTTTTTAAGTGCGTCCTGTTTGTCCTCAATGTTACATAAGGAAGTCACAACTTGAGCTGAATTTTGGCTGGGCAGAGGATTGCAGTTGTTTTTTTTTTTTTTTGCAGATGATGTTGTCCTGTTTCCTTGGTCTTGCTGGGACATCAGAGAACTGTAAACCAGAGTGATTTGGTGAAAACTGGGATGAGCTGAAAGCTTTAGCTGTGGATTTAGCATCGTGAGCCAACACCAAACTGTTTTTCTGGGCTGCTCTAGAGGAGCTGAGCTCCGGTGTTCAACTGAGCATGCTCACCCCCAAGTCCTGCTGCTTCACAGCAGCCGGCGTTCATCCTTGTCCACTCACTCAGCGTATTCCGCGGGTCTGTTTGATCCATGCTGACAAGTTAGCTGCCAAACCCATTAACGGTGCCATCGTATGAAGGGGCTGATGTGGAGTGAGATAAAAGTGAAGAAAGAAAAACAACCTGAGAGTAAAAGGGTTCAAACTGCAGGGCCGGACTTTAATTCGGTGTTCATTTGAGGCCCTTTTTAACCTCAATGAAATCAGCAAACTCACCTGTTTCTTTAGTTCAACTGGACATTTTCATTTTCAAGCATCTAACCGCAAAGTTTTAAGGGACAGTTTGAAAACGAAATCAAACTTTTCGAATTCCTATTAGTCGCTCCCTCATTAAAAGCTTGGAGGAGCCTCCATGTAAAGTTCCATGCATCACCAAACCGTGAAGTGTGTGCCGCCGCGCTGGCTTTAGATTACACAGGCGTGGGAAGGCCGGTAATTACGTCGTGTGGCAGATAATTTTCCGTTGAATTCAGTCCGCCTTGTTTTTACACCACCTCTCATTTCATGCACAATAACCCTCTCAGATGAAGGGCTTATGAAGCACAAGAGCTACGACGCATTAACTAATGCTCAATATTTCATAGCAGCGTCGCATTCAAATTTGTAATTATATTTCAAATGAGCCGATATTTAAGGATTCCTCTAACAAGGAGAGATTCCAATGCGATCTGCAATTTAGTTGAGTTATTTTGGTGAAAAAAAGTCTGGTGGTTTTGTTCTCGACACAGATTTAAACACGTTTACACCGCTTCAGGCTGATGTCTTGAGTTCAAAGATGAGCTGGAGGAATTTTTAATGTTCCGTTAAGAAGAAATAATGTTTCAGTGGGTGTTGTTAGAGCTTATGCTCTTAATGGTTTTTTTATTCTAAATTTAACCGTTTTTCCAGTCATTTTTGGCTCCTGGTAATTAGATTTCCTTCAAAAGCTGAAAAGGTCAACTTTTGTACTAGTTTAAAAGTCCCCTCCTGGACATGATTCAGAGCAGAACAGCTGTGGTCCAGATTCACTCCAAACGCCAATCTGTTCAGTTTCCGAGGGGTCGTCTAGAAAGTAAGACGTTACTGCTTGTCCGGAATTAATTTATTTCACCATATGTGCTCCATCTGAAGGCAGAGACGAGGCATCGACGTCTATCCAGATTACACGATTTATTAATCAAGCAAGTGGCGAATTTAAATATACAAACGCCCAAGACACTGACCTTTTCCAAAGATACAGACCATTATCTCCCCAGATATAAGTGAAAAATGAAAATATGCACATAATTTATCAATTAGAATTCAGGAATATCACCTGTTAACATTTATTCAGCCCATATGGGATTAACAGATACACTTTGTCCATATTTTTTTATTATTTCCAACTCAACTAATAAATTCAGTTAAGTTAAGTTAAGATGTTGAGCAAACGACACCATCTTTTAACAGAAAAAGGCCTAAGCACTAGCATTTTAGGGGTAAATGCCATAGATCACATGGCCATAGATGACATTGGTTTATTTCATTTAAATGTAAAACATTGAGAGTTAATCAGGGGTTTTACTGTAAAGGGTCAGATCATTTTGGTGAACTGCAAAACTTTTACGGTTGAATTCTGCTTTGAACTTACGTATGTTAAGCCAAAACTTGAGTCATTGTTGATATTTACACTTAAGGGTTGCTTTTTGTTTTGTTGGTTTGTACCACTGAACACCAAATTTCTTTTGTTACCGTGTCCTTACCAAGCTTTTGTGCTGAAAAAAAAAAAAAAAAAAAAAAAATTGCCTGATTTAAAGGGTTGAAAAAAGAAAAGTCTGTACAACACACCTGCATACCCTTGTATGTTTTATAAGGGGTTGCTACGAACTGTCCTGTAGCCCGCAGCATACCCATAGGAAAAAATGAGCACGATCATTTTCACTCTGAGCTCACAGAGTGTTCTACGACCTTGATATTTAGTGATGGCCAACTGCGTGCCCCATACAGACAGCCCATATCCACCCATAAAGACAATTGTGACACACAAAGGTCTGGCTGAATGGAATAGTGGGGACATAAAAAAGTAAAAAAATGAAAAGTACTTTCAAAGATGTCTGAATTTTCCTGCAAACTTTGAGCATGATTTTTTTTTAAAAATGTAATTCTTTTGACTTGCTGAAATCACATAATAAAAATGAAAAGCTATTGAAACATAGAATCAACATGATCAAGTCCAAAGAAATTATCCATCCATCCTTCCACCCGTTTTAGTTCCATTTGAGGAAACTGGAGCCGACCCAACAACTGAAGGGCAAAGGTGGCAGCCATTGCAGATGAACAGCCACACACACTCACACTCAAAGTCAACCTGTGAAGCATGTTTTTGGACTGTGGGACGACGCCGGACAGAAAACCCACGCAGGCAAGATAAAGGAACATGCCAACTTCCCGCAGAAAGAACCTCGCTTGGATTTGAACCACGGCCCTCCAGCTATTAAGAAAGAGTGCTAACCACTACACCATGAAGCACAAAGATATCAGAGTTTACTAAATAAACCCTCAGAAAAATGTAAAGGTTTGGAGCTCATGGCATTAAACAAAAGGAAATCTTTGGAACTTTTATCCTCAGGTTTGCTGAAAGATTAGATTTGCAGAGGGTTTTTTTTTAAATAAAATTGCATCAGCAATATTTTTAAATTACATAAAAAGCACCAAACTGGTGTATTTGTCATGTTCGGTGTTTTGGTTAACCATTCATGTGTGGCTGGACAGCAGCGGCGTATGTTTTTGAGTTACACACAATACAAATTTCTGCCTTGCTCAGGCTCTACAGTGTTACTGTACACACCCACCTGCAGCAAGTAAAGCTGCCAGAGCAGATTACTGCCGCCCCCACATACACACACGCACACACACACGCATACTCAGGCTGAACTACTCCAAGAAATTCAGTCCATCTCTCTCATCTCTGAATAAACAACCTCAATCTTTCTCCTGGGGGCTTTATATCAAAGCTGCATGTCAGAATGGTACAAAGTAATATACAAGGCGAATTTGGAGCTGAAGGAGTTTTGACACAGGCGCCTTCAGCTCACCTGTGTGAGAATAGAATGGACTAATTATTGTACATTGATTCTGTAGCTGAGCCATACAGGCCCCTATTTATCCGGACAAAGCAGCTCAGAACAATAAAATGAAGCCAAACTCTTGCAGACTAATGCTGCTAACGTGTCGTTTTTGGCATCAAAGTCAGTACGTGGCTCCCAAACATCTTTAAAACAGTTTTATTCTCCAAACTTACACAAGGTCTGTCCTGAATTTGACTTGTGAGGTGGAATTGTGGATAAAGTGTTCAATTCTGACGAAACATATGTCGTCAGAATTGGAAAGGGACCGATTATCTTCGATGTCACCCATTGGGTTCTGATTGGCAAATATGAAGTGGGACGTAATCGATCGGGTCCATCGGAAGGGAATTGCTCCAATCGCTCCAAAATGTGTCACAAGCTGATGACTTCCTTCACATTTGGAATTTTACAACCGTAGAACAATTGGGTGCACATTGCGCCATTTAGCCTGAACGTACTTCGGGAGATTAGACGTCATGATTGCAGAGGAAACTCCATCCAGAACCCAGAGGGGTTAGACATTATTTCAGTCTGACTTAGTTCCAAAAAGAAAATCACAAAACAACTTTCTTATGAAAAGAACTTCAGCTACTTTCAATAAGTGTAGATATTTGTTTTGTACAGTTCTGGTTTGTGAAATGGTAAAAGCAGAACCCTTCACCAGACCTGAATGAAATAAAGTGACTTAAGTTTTGAATTTCTCATTGATATGAGTGGGTTTCCTAAAGGACTGGTTGCCAAGCCCATCCTATACATTACTTTTGCACATCGCCACAATAAATGACGCACTTTTTCATCTGCTTAACCCAATTAAAAAGTCAACACGGCCGCCTTTTGCTATGGCATATCACCTTCTCTACGGTGGCCATATTGACTCAAAAGGCCACTCAAAGGTTGTTAGCTTTCACTAAACAGCATTACATGACCAGAGATGCTTAAGGAACGCGAATGGGGATGACATAGAAGGGGGCAGGGTTACTCTGGTGAGGATGGTGTCAGCATGGCAAAGAGCTACTGAGATAATTCTTCGTTCAGCATTTTGCTGTGGACCGCTAATGGGTATCATAGGTAGGGTAGAAAAGTGTTGAGAGTTCCTGTGGTGGCATTCCTGAAAAGTCTGATGGGCCACAAATGGGAGACAAACCAAAGCTAGATGTTGATTTGTGTATCTCAGCTTAGGAGGCCACAGCAGGGAACGAAAAGGCGGCGGACCGGCACCTTTCATTACAAAATATTCCTACTTTTAAATCTGTTTCAAACACTGTGTTTCCTGAGGGCCCAAAGATGAGACATGCAACTCAGATTTTTAGCTTTATCACCTTTTCTAGTGTACAAATGGACCGATTGGATTTCTTAATCCAAATAGGTAATCTTTTCCAAAAGTTATTCTCAGACGGTTGAACCTCAATCTTTTCTTTGGGGAGGCTCCTACCCATGTGGTGCCGGTTTAATCCAATTTGTCGCATTGATCTGCTGTTTAACCTCATCAGTTGCCAGATGTTCCTCCACATGTTCCTATTTTATTGATGATGGCCAAACGTTTTTGAGTTTTCTTGCGACTAATAGATTCAAAGCGAAGTGGCGTTTAAAAAAAATAAAAAAGGTAAACGCATTAGTGCCAACATCTGATGTCCCTGCTGTCTTGTTTTATTAGGAACATTTTTTACTTGCATTTTACACAGCTGCTCTGCTTCTCCACGTTGAGGTTTTGCACCAGCGTCAGATTGGATCCCACCAAATTAATTATAGATGGAGATTAAAAAGAGGAAAAAGACGTGCTGCAATGATTGTTTTTGGTGACACCTGTGTTGTGTGTTTATTGGTGAGTGTGGTGTTTACCTTTGAATGTCCTCAGTGTCCTAACCTATGAGAACTCTAAAGCTACGAACACACCGCCCTCTGGAAATGAAGAGTCTGTGTAAACATGTATTTGGGTTCCTGCGTTTAAAACTCTCGTATGTGCGCGTTTGAGCACGACCATTGAACGCACATTAAAAGCTTAAGCAGTTGAACTTTGACTAATGGAGGACTCGGATTTGGTTTATCTGGAGAACACGGCAATGAGTCTGACGAGGTCTGCGTTTGTTTTTTAAAGTTTTAAACTGCAACCATCTTGATATGATCCATGTCCGCCAAAACAACGGAGCTAGCAATGAACGAAGCTGTTTCATGCCCAAATTGCGAGTTTTGCACCGTGCCAACGTTTTGCACTAACCGTAGGTGGCGGACGTGCTAGCAAACAGTCGAAGAAGAAAAGGAAGCCCCTCCCTACTTGTCCAGCAGAAACATCATTGCTAAACGAGCGTTTTAAGAATTTGCGTCAAACGCCGGGTCTGTTAAAAGCTAAGAGTCCCATTCCCACTTTGGTTTCTCTTGACAGCAGGAGGCCCCGTTCTCTTCAGTGCATTATTTTTTTGAACAAAACTAACTCTTCCCCTCACAAGAGTGCATGCACTCACTTTGCAGGATGAGCAAACACCTCTCTGTGCCTCTATCATAAGTAATAATGGGTAGCGGGCAAGCAGTTTTCCACGTAATCCCTTTCCTAACACCTTTCTTTGGAGGGCTCGGGTCGCGGATTAAATACAGAACAGGCCCAGATTGTAAATTGGTTTTGCTTGAAAGCAAGGTTGAGGGGGGGGGTCACACAGTGTCATACACTTAACCTGCTGATGGTGTGATGTGATGTGGGGGGAGGGATCAGCAGAGCGGTCTCAGGGCCGTGTTGACTACTGGACCTTGTGGTTATCGGGAGGCCCCCAGAGGATGCTGGGGACCCACATACATCGTCCCGCTGAAAATGTACTCTTCGCGAGTGCATGACTAGCGAGTGTTCACCCCCCCACCCCCACCCCCTGCAGCCGTTGTCCTCCTGTAGCTCAGAGCGAGGCAGTCAGGTGCAATCTGTAGTTCTCTGCAAGGTCAGAGCGCTTCACTGCTTCCCCGCCGTAATGGGAGACAGGAGGTAGGTGGGTGGGTGGGAGTGAGAGGAGGAGTCAACATGTTTCCTCTGGGGGTTGGGGGGGAGGCCTTGCAAGTCCTTGAAGTCCTTCACCGTGTCTTTCCAACATACAATGGTAAAGAAAATGTTCCTGACACGTGAGGAGTCACATGTATCCGACGCTGCACATTCTAAACTACAAGTGAACCAAATAGGAAATATTAACAAGGAAAATCAGAACAAAGTATCCTCGGATGTGCCCTGACCCGGTCACGGTTTAACACATCAAATATTCATGCAGCAACCAGGTCCTCTCCCTTACATTGTGGCAAACCTGTCTAAAAACATCCAGATTTCCATTCAAACTTTGATCAAACATGAACCCAAAGTCATGACCTTTGCTGTTACACCAACATGCCAATAAAAACATAGGAACTAACAGCTGCAGCTCCTTGGGATAGAATCAATAGAACCTTCTGGAAAGAGGAAAATAACCAATGAATTGAAGGTATTTTTAAAAATTTTATCTGATTAATTGTGACATAGGGCCCAAAAACTTCTTTTGGTATTTTATTGTGAAGGGCTGCATCTGTGCCATTGACTGTAAGGGTAATGGAACGACTGAGTGTAACATCACTCAAAGAAAATGCCTTACTTCCAGCTCTACGAAAGTAAAGTAAAATCAGTCGCCACTTTTCACCGCCATGTTGTGATTGGTCCAAGTCGGTCCCCCACCACTTGAAAGAGAAGGCTACACAAAGTTAGTCAATCAAATGTTTCAAATGTTGGACGTTAGACCACCTCCTTTATTGAGGCATTTGATTGGTCAGTTTATAACTTGAATAACTCGCAATAAAAAAAAAATATCAAAGAAACATGTTAAAGAGGGTATGAGAGCAAGAATGGTTGTTATGCCGTTTATTTATCTTTAGAAGTCTATGGGATTCGGGCTTCTTGGAGCCAGCAGGTACTTCCTGTTCGGGAATGGACGTCGGGAGGAACACTCCCGTCGATTCTCATTTACAGTCAATGACCTGAACGTTTTTACACTTTTCTTTCTTGTTTAAACTCTCAAACTTTTGCATCATACATCGAAAACAAAGATCTGCTCACATTTGACAATTGATGAAGATTTGGCAAATTGAATGCCTTCTCTGCAGGAGATACAGCATAAAGGAAATTGATTGACATGGTCTACAGCCGATCAGGACACAGAACACATTGAACTGTGAAAAACAACAAACACACAAACAAAACTAAAACAATCCACAAGACAGCAAGGTTGCGAAAAGTGATCTGTGTTACAGCTAGGGAACACTGAACACCAATTCAAGACCATTTTCACTTGGAACTACACTGAACTGGATTTGCACAGGTTCTATACACACCTTTTACACAGTACAGTCTATAGGTAATTTGTGTTTACGTAGATTTAGTGTAACTATTTTCATGAATGTAATCACATTGCTGAATTTCCTCCTTGTTTTCCCATTTAGTCACCATTTCTAACTTGAAGAAACCTAATGAGGAAAAGGTTTGGGAGACACTGGTGCGGAGGTGGTGGATTTGAAAAGAACCGTATTAGTAAGAACTCTGGTTACGGAGTTACAGGTGCTCCATCATGAAGCCAGGCCTTGAGAGAGGCTCACCGGTGAGAATTTGATGGTTATTCTGGTTATCAGTTGTCAGGGTTCAACCGTCCATGTCAACATCCCCATGTCCCACCCCTGTAGGAGGGGCCCTTGGGTTTGGATTGAACGTTAGCTTATGTTCCAATTATTACAAATAGATTAAACAAGTACAATTTCCCTCTTTTGGGTACATTTTGATCATTTGGATTTTCTTCTAAAATATTTCATCCTTAAACAGAGACTTTTACCAGCTTTCCCCTCCTGGCTTCTAGAGTCAAATTTCAAGCCTCAAGAAACAGCGATGAGGGGTTTCAGTAATTCAGCTTTTAGGACGGTAATCATTTCAACACATTGGAACCATCATTTGGACACATTCAAACCTCGAATCAAGATTCGAAGCAGGATTTTTCAACTTTTTCTCTCAGTTTAAATTGAATTTTTAGGCTGCCTGAGGAAAAGACGTTCCTGCAGTGAGGGCACATTGCCCTTTTAAATTCAAATTAGTTGCAGAATTATTTTTACATAATATGTCATCTACACTAAGCGCTTGGTATGCTCGGCAGCTCGCTTTGAGCCTCTAGAGCTGGATACCGAGCATCCCACGAGCAGGAGTGTAACAAGCTGCCGTGTGCAGAGAAGCATTTTCATTTATGAAAAGTTGCTAACAACCTTAAAAATACAAGTTTTTTTTTCAGTTCGTGAGTTTTTTTTCTTTGCAAGAAACCAGAAATCTACTGATATGCAAATACATGTTTGGGTGGAAACAGCTTTTCTTTTTATGTCGTTAAATGGAAAAAAAAAAAAAAAGAAATTCACTGACAAAAGCTTGACATGATGTATGGTCATCCAGATTTCTGCCGTTTGAAACCAATTCTAATTTTCCGCCACATCAGAACACCGCTGCCCAGACGTCCACGCTCCCACAATGCAGCAGAAGCTGTGCGGGCGCGTGAAAGCCGCCTATGAAGTGTACTGTTGGCGTGTGGACGGGAGGGCCCCATTCATCCACTCAGAGTTTAGCTTTATCAAAGTCACGCATGGTTAAGAGTATGCAGTCGCTCATTAACACACAAAAAGGCGAGGGGGATTGGGACGAGGGGGAAGCGGCTCGCGCTGGCTGGTTTATTTCAGACATCAAACATTCGGAGAGGAGGGCGCGCTGTTTGTGTGACAAAAACATAAAAAAAAACCACCTTCAGGAAATGGAAAGTGCAGAAGAGAAGCAGGGGGTAAACTGTCGGTGCACGAGTGGGCAAAGCAGATTTGCCATCCAAGAGGACTTGGGGATGGTTGGGCTTTGCACGCTTTCATTTCCATGTGCTTTTACCTTGATGCCTTACACTTAAACATTCTGACTTCACACGAACAGTCGAAAACTAGGCGGGTGTTTCCTTCAAGCTTAAAAGCTTTTGTTTATGTTTGTTTTTTTTTAAAGAAAAATCAATTTTTCTTTGGCAGTGTACTGCATTCAATTTAAAATAAAAATAAGAGGTAATCTTAGGCAATTTCTTTTTATTTGTTTGGTTAAGTTAAAAAAAGGGTGTTTTTTCACTTAAATCTGTTCTCTTTGTTTACATTTTTTGTATATTAATTAAAAAAAAAACGTGTTCTCTTTATTATCCATTTTTCGTATACTAAAAAATGTTCAAAAACGGGTGATCTTTGTTTACATTTTTTCGTGTATTAAAAACAGGTGTTATATTTGTTTCAATCTTTTCTGCAATTTTTGTCTCCATTTGTTAAGAACTACAAAGGCAAAACAAAAAAAGCAGCCTGGGCACTAACCTCATCTACTAATGAAAACTATAAGATGACCTCTAATTAAAAGTTGAAAAGCCACAATGTGTCTGGTCATAGACATGATCCATGACAGTTTAGTTTACGTGCTTTAGTTCTTTCTTCCTAGTTTATCCGCAAACGTTACAGAGAAAAAAGTATTAAATATTGATCAGCATGAACTGTTGAGTTTTTTTTGTTTGAGTCAATTTTTGACGACAATATTAGACACAAAGCAGCGACGTCTGTGGGTGACCTGCTGGACGCGCACGTCGTGTGTGTGTGTGGTCAACTTTGTCACACGCTGTAAGTTTTTCAAGATTTTTTTTTTAATATAATTTTTTAATATAATTAAAACAAAAAATTTACTTGTCGAGATAGTTTTTTTGGTTATGCTTTCTGTTTTTCGCTCAAAAAAGTCTGCCTTTTGCTCTAATTGTTTCAGGACTACAACAGTTGTAGTCCTAAATCGAGGTGTAAGGACACGTCGACAACTTGCATTACTCAAACACACTGGTGAGTTATGAGTACTTCTGATGTTTTTGTAATTATTTCTAATGAGTTAATGGGAAATTGCTGTTGTTTTGTGTACTTTATTGACGCTCTCTGCCTGCCTCTGTGACTTCACAAGGATAATTATCAACAAAATCCGGCTGTAACTCATTTTCTGCATTACCACAAACAAAAATAATAGCACACAAAACAAAACAGACACTGATCATGTCTATGGCTCGGACACTACTAAAATTGTCCCAGAAAGAAGGCCACTTTATTGGTTACTTTGATTAAAGATTAACCCCTACTTCTTTTAAGTATGATTTTAGTTTTTAATTGAATTTGCAATCCCTTTACTGGAAGTGCAATTTGGCTTCTACTTTTGACCCTAAATTTTAAGCTGCAAAAGGACAGTTTGTCTTGTCCAAATGTTCTTGTTTGTTTTGTAAAATGTGATGTTTTGTCATGTTTTTGGATTAAAAAGGACCCAATCCATACTTCACTACAAAATCCAAGTCCCTGATTGGTCAAAGTTCACTGATGTAACTATCAAAGTGGCTGCTAGAGCCAAAAAAAAGCCAAAGAAACGGGTGGAGGCAAGAGTTTTGAAAGCGGAAGCTCAAAACGTGCATTACACCCTTGTTCAATAGTGACACACAGGATCAGAATTCAATGGACTTAATGATTTAAAGTGATACAGAGATTAGTTTACTTGTTCTCTCTGTTATGGTTATGTTAATAACTGTTTATATGCTGCCCTAATGTATGAGATTCCTCCTCTGTTTCATTAAACTAAATATGGTTACGGCAGTAAAATGTGCGTATATTTAGTCTATCATTGCTGTCTGTTCCATTATTATGATTTGCCTTTCAAGATAAAACATCCACTCTTGTATTTTGTTAAATACATTTCTCCCAAAAATATTACATTTATGATTCATTTTTCTTCTTTTTATGCACTTTTTTTGGCTGCTGCAACTTATAGTGCGGAAAATATGGTAATGATGAAAATAAATGGGAAAAACACGTATCTATGCTAAAGGACATTTCTGTAGTATTTCATGTTTTTCTAGTAAATTTTTGTTTTGTTTTCAGAAATGTTTGTATCAACTTTTCTTAATGTGATCTACAGTATACAATGAATACATGGGCTTTAATGGGAGTTTCAAATGAGACTTGTTTTTTAGATGTGTTTAAGTAATTGACACAAAGCTACAAAGGGGTAATTCACCCTGCATTACAATACTGTAGGCACTTGAAAATCAACTTTGTTATCAACACGTTCAACACTTGAAGCTCTTTTATTTCTTTAGAAAAACTAATGAATTAGGATCCAATAGCACTTTTTTTAAGCCTGTGGCTAGAGATGAGTTAGTAGTTTAAAACTTTCAAAATAAAATGTCATCCTTTTAGCTGGAGCTCAGTCCAAATAATTACCAAATCAAATAATGTATGAAAAAAAAAATCTTTGCAGCATTTAAACCAAAAACCCATGAAGTGTAGCCACCCTTTCTGTGCATCAGTGCATCTGATTGAGGGCTGGCTGCCCTTCATAATTTGGTGTAATCTGACTGTAACAAGTTCTCTCTTTGCTGCTTAGATGTCTACAAAACAGTCACTTTGCTGATAGGAAGACCCTTGCGCCGTAAGCACCAGGAAATGGAATCCTTTCAAGCCATGGCTGTCAGTGGGCAAACCAATGCAATAAGAGCCTATTAGATTTATCATTGCCTCAGAATCACACAGCCCATCTCCTGCAGTCTCACCTCATTGGGAAAACACCCACAACTCTTCTCTCTTTGTGAATAAATTGCTATTTGTGTTGACAATCAATTCATTATGCAGAGTTTACGCAGCCGGAGCGAGGAACCCACATAGACCTTTTACTTTTCCACTCAGCCTTTCACCTCCCGCTGCTCCACAATGGATTTTCCCCCGAGGCCGGCATTCAGGGTTTACATTCTTAATGACCCTCCATGATTCAGACCTGATTGATCAGCAGAAATCAACTAATGACTTCCAACGTGCCAAGAAATGAATCTGGGGGAGATTTTTAGAGCTGTATAAACCATTGTGCTCCCTAGGATCTCGCTGGGTAGTGAAATAACTCATTGCCATTGGCCGATCTCTCACTGCGGTTGGCTCACGAAGTCATGTTTGACAAACTGCTATAAGCGCTCAAACACGGCGTTGGTTGAATTCAGCCCCAGAAGATGAACGAGCCTGTAGTTGTAATGTATTCATGGAGACAACGATGGAAAGATTGTCATTGAGACATGACAAAGTGCTTACAGTTGTGCCTTTGAAGAATTGTGATGAAAATATGTCGTGGCTCGTCGCAATTGTTCAATTATCTTGGTGGGGAGGTGGCAGCCAAGCAGTTGGGCCTTGATGAGGAAATGATGAATCATTCTATTGCGGTTACTGATGAGGATCAAACAGAATTGGCAAATTAATATTGCCCAACCCTGGTTCTCAACATTGACAAACCTATTTGTTTTGCAGAAAAATGTTACCCTACCAACTGTTGATTGAGTAATTCTTCTTTATGACTGGTCAAAAACACCTGGCAAGGACAGCAGAGAAGGCGGACGAATCGGTAGATTTTAAAGACCAGGCTTGTAACAGCTCGATACAAGTGTTGCTCCTGGGAAATATATCGTATTTTTTGGACTAAAAGTTGCTGCGGATTAAAAGTTACAGCAGGAAAAAAGCATAATAAAGAAGGAAAAAAATAATGCATGGGTCACACCGGATTATAAATTGCACTTTTGGGAGTAAAGTGCAACACTTTGGAACAAATCCGGCAAGCTCTGCGTACCGATACGGTCACATGCTCAAGTGTCAAGTTCACATCCGCTGCCTCTTTTTTAAAGTGCATCAAATTTTGCTCAACGTTTGTCCAAAACTGTGTTCATAAACTAGCGTCTTAAACTTGCTTCTTCCTTTGCGTTCCTCTCAGTTGCAAATACTGAAACATACATCTACAGTGCCCTCTAGTGGTTGTTAGTGGCAAACAACCACTAAATAGCAACTGGTTGTTGGTGGGAAAATAAAGAATACATGAGCCAATATTTTTTAATCACATTTAACCAAATTATGCAAAAATTATGCAAAAAAACATGACTCGTGCTCTGAAAAATACCATAACTACATGCATTGAGATTTTTTAGCGCAACCCCTGAGTTTGTATGCAGCAGAAACTCCTTATACCTATTTCACAGCTTTGAACCCCCAAATCCCAACCATCATCCATTGGAATGATCACGCCAGCTGGAAAATCCTCAGTATTTCAGTTTGGCTACATCTGCTGAATGAAATTCTACCTTCAAGTGTTCTTCATTGAAGGGCTTAGAAAATGGCCATTTTTTTCCTGATTTGAGCTTTGAATGGAATAAAACAATTGGGGTAAAGAAGCACTGTGTCTGGCTGCAATTAAAAAAATCACACATTAAAACACCCTTGATGGATTGAAAATGTAAATTCTATGCAAATTAGCAATGCGATTCATGCATTAATTTACCGCACCAAGTGGTGATTAGGTGAGTGGGAGTAGGCAGCAGTCATCAGCGCCCGCTAATGGCTAAAAACGTTGCTTTTTTCTTTTTTCAAGCCTGCCATTCCCTTCATTTTGTCGGGTGAGAGGTGACCTTTTCTTTCCTTGCTGTGGGTATATAGGGGATTTGAAATTGATCTAACATGAAGCATCTGTCACATGTCAGCTGTTTGTGTCTCTAGGGGTTTTTAGAAAAGGAGGCATGATCATGACAAGCACAGGAAACAACTCTTTTCATCTTAATTAGGCAGTTTGATCCAATCACGTTTGGCTGATGCTCCTGTCTACTTTTTCCCAAATGAGAAAAGGGTTTTCGTGATGAGATGGTCCACACAGCTCCCAGTGTGTAGGTTTCACCTACACCGACCTTGATAGACCACTGGGTACAAAAAAAGTTCCTGGTACTGATATGTACTGTAAATATCAACAGCTACAAAGTAAAACACGGCGAGTTTTGTCTGTTCTTTGACTGTACTATATTTTAATGTCCAGGTTTACCTACAAGATATTTTCCAGAGGTCGCTAGTACCTATCCCAGCTACTGTAAGATTCTCCCCGGAAAGGTCACCAGTCTGTAGCAGGGCCACACAATCACAGTCACTCCTATGGACAATTTGGAATCATCAACCAACTCACGAAGCATGTCATTGCACTGTGGGACTGGGATTTGAACCATGACCTTCTCGTTGTATGGCCAGAGTATTCAACACAACACCACCATGTAGCACCCAACTTTTTCCCCTGTCGTGCCAATGCAGATGCTTGGTGCGGGGCATTTCTTTTCTATGTGTAAAGCTACGTTCACACCTCCCTCGGGTTCATGCGAGCACTTCCAATGAAAAGTTAAGAACTGAACGCACGTCACATCCTCAGTGGGAACACAGCTCAATTACTCATTGTCCCCCTTTTGATTTCTTCCATTTTTATATTGTTGAATGGAGTCTCGCTTAAGTTAAGGACACAAGACTTTTTTAAAACTATATTTTACCCACAATTCTCAGCTGAGCAAAAACACATCCAATTTCACGTCTTTCACAGTTGATCAAACATGTTGGATTTTTGGCCAAATACCACCATCACTACTCTTGTTGCCAATAGCTGTTACAGAGAGATTTTGGTTGAGAAAATACAGTTTGAAAAATGGTAAACGGTGCTTTTCTAACTTTATTAAGGCTCCAAAGTGCTTTACAATCATGGGTCCCATTCTCTAATGCACACACCCTCATACACTGCCGGTGGCTGTGGTACCATGCAAGGCACTAACCCTGAACCATATAAATGGGGACACACAAGGCAAGGTCAAAATCTAACCTCCGTTCTTCTGATCCAAGGTCAACCGCGCTACCTAAAGCCACCCCAAATAATGTCAACCGTTGGGTTGAGTTTTGACTTAATGTCATCCGTGAACATTTGGTGCATCAATTCTCTTGTCTGAAGTTGTTTGAGTGTTTTTTGTTGCTTCTCTTTTTTGGCTCCACACAGCATTATCCATGCAAAAAGTTCAAGGAAATTCAGATGTTTGGGAGGCATCTAAAGATGATCCTATGAGGCTCAAACAATCTACAAACTTCAACAATCTTAACCATTTTTAAAAAAAAAAAAAATATATATATATATATATATATATATTTTTTTTTTACAGGAGTACAGATGTCCAAACAAACTAATAGCGAAACTACTGTAGCATAACAACGAATCAGTTTCAATTTTTACGAGACTTTGTCGCAGTGGTTCTTACAAGCACTTATGAAGACAACCCATTGATGAGGCCCAATGGTGTTCTGACCCATAAACAGACTGGTGTCTTTAAGACCTTTCTGATGATCTTGAAAGACAGATCTGCTGCTGCATGAACTGCTTGTGAATTCCATAGCACAGTGGAAAACATGAAACTCCTTGTGAATAACAATTAGAGCCGTGATGTTAGTTTTGGAACGAGGAGGAAACCTCCCAACATCAATCATTCAAGCAGAGACCACAGGAGCGTCTGCGGGATGAAACTGAGTGGCTCTTCAGAGTGTGGAGACAACAAAGACTTAAGAAAGGATTTGATATGAGGCAGCAGGATGCATCTGTCTTCAATTATTTATCCAGTTATTCTCTTTGATGACAAAGAGAACACCGGAGGTCTGAGCAAGTGCAGGATCACATGTAACAGTGGGCTTTATTTAAGGCATCTGGCGGTTTCTCTTTGGTCAGTGTTGGCTGCCTTCCAGCATGACGCTCTGTCAAACCTGCGTCCGCCGTGTTGGCCAATTATAAAGAGCCTTTTAAAAACCAGAAATAGGCTACACTCCTGACTGCTCAGCGATTTGACAAACGGACGGGAAGCTGGGGTCGGTGTTGCATGGCGTACCTGACACAGCTGATTCTCGTCCAGCGCAACGAGGACTTTTCATGGAATCCCTGGAAGGAAGCAGAAAGGAGACGGGTCAGGAGATCAACAAGACTCTGATGAACGTTTTTCCAAAACTGTGCATGGTTATGTGAACGGAAAACATCCCCAAATGCTTTAGTTCAGGAATAAAACAATTTCAGCTCCGTCTGTAAGTTTGAACCCATTCTGTCAGTGGAAAAACGCTTATAGAACGACACTTCTCTAAAAAGGAACATTACGTCCTTCATGTGTAGAGGCTCAGCTGAGCACGAATGCATCTTGACGCCAGTTTTAAGTGTAATCAGCCGATGGGCTCATCAGTATGCTGCAGCTGCCACCCCGTCCCTAACAAACAGCCAGAGAAGGCAGACAGATCTATCGATGCCGTGCTTTCAGGGGATCTTATCTTTCAAGACTCACTTAAGGCTCGCAAAAGGTCAAATGAAATTTTCTGGTATCAGATTGGGCTTTTTTAGCTGATTAATACACGTCTGAGGCAGACGCTGCATCAAAGCGTGATCGTTTTCACGACTGGTACGAGTTTATCCCTTCACATGCCCGGTGTGGATGGAAGGATTTCTGGGAATGCTCCGTACTGTTTCAGAGAAAAAGGTGACGGTGGAGCGAAAAACTACCTTCAAATGGAAGACATACAAGCAAAGGTTTGCAGAAGATGATACAAAAGGGGTGACCCTAGAGGTTGTTGTGTGTTGATTAAAGCAGGCATGAAAACAGCTTCTATTTCGAACCCATTCAAGAGTTTATTACAACCTGCAAGCATCACATTCTTCAGTTCTATGAAGTGAGTCCATTTTGGAGCTCATGCAAAAAATATGAGGTTTTCTACTAAAAAATATCATAGCTGCTTTACGATTTATCATTCTGTCAACACCATCCAGTACAAAATGCGGCTCCTGAGCTCCACATGTCTTGTTTTGTTAGACTAAAAGGTTAAGTCAAATCTCAAAGTAACAGCAGATGTTTTTACCAAGCAGTTCCACAGAGGCAGCTCCCCAGAGGAGGCAGAGATGCTCTGATTTTGATCAAAATGGTGGGAGGACAGACCGTCACGCTCCCGCAAACATGGTGGGAGAGCGCGCCACTCAACATCAAAAAAACGAGAGCACAGCTCCATCGCACGCTGGGAAGCGGCGGAGGCCTGCTTCCAGCGGGCTTGACCGGCACGTGGCGATCCTCTGCTCCGAAGCGAGCGCGCACCTCCAGTGACAAGCTGCTCGTGCAGCCAAAAGACTGTCAGAGAACCAGCATGGCTTATTAAAGAGATGCACACAGACGAACACTCATTAGTGCATCACAAACTGTCCTCCTGGCCTTCAGCTTCACTTTAGAAGCTAATTCAGCCGTCTCTCTGGTTCATTTACCTCACAGGAGAATGGAGCCCCTGCTCTCCATTTACATGATGTCTTTGACGGCAGGAAAACAGCTCTGCTTTTGGAAGGAATTACCCCCCTCCTGCACACACACACACCCTCGTCACAGTGCTAATCAGCATATTATGAATTATTGCTATCATTACAGTGGGTGGCTGAGAAATAACAGTAGGTCTTAATTATTCAACAAGGAGAAATAATAAAGGGAAAAGCTAATTCGCCCTTAGCTTGTGCAGCCAACAGTCATTAGAGGAAATGGGTTCAAACTTTCTGATTCTTGTGTTTGTCTGCCAGAACTAACGGGAAAAGTCTTAATAAGAGCCGAGTAAACGTACAAAATCATTATAAACCTGTTTATAAATATATGAGGTGTTGAATTGTTTGGGTTTTAATTTTGTGTGTGGGTAATTAAAGATTTCCAGTTCGTCTCTTGGTGCCAGTTTATGTAGGTTACATCATTAAATCCTACTTATTTTGGAAACGGGCATGGGAAAAAAAAAAGACAAAACTTGTGCGCGCTTTTGATGATTGGCCAAACGGGGTGGGACAAACAACCCTGATATCTGTTGGTGCGTGTCCAATAAAATGTCAGTAATTGTCAATTTGAACTGCAATAAATGCTCGTGAGAACAAAACCAGATGAATTTGGAGGTGGCCGAGAATAATGGACATGGGATCAGATAAAAATTGATGTTTTATCTTGAATCTAAACCAGTGAAGGTCGTTTATAATAAGTCAAACATACGAGGGAAACTTCACTTTATAACAATGTGTTGATTTCGGACGGATTTGATGTTCTGCAAGTGCTTACCAAATGCTAACTTTGGCAGTTTGACGGTTATTAAGCTCCAATGAGGTCAGATTTTCTTATACATATGCTAAGGACCTTTTTTTGAACGACAAAGGCAAACGACACGGCAAAGCTAAAGCTAAGTTGACCCCGCCCTTGGCGACGTGGCGACAAATCTATGTAGAGGCGTGTGTTGCATGCTTTCGCGTTCAAAACTCTTGTGATCACAAAAGTTTTTACGATCAGAAGATTGTATTTCCTGTTTAAGAAAGTCAAAGCAGTTTAGAAGGTAATCATCATGGTAACTTGTAATGCAACGGTCACACTGGTCTCGGAAACCTGTGTTTAAGCGTCCGATATTAATGAAAAGTCTATGTAAATGGCCATATGTATGCATCGCAGACTTCCGGGTTGAAAACATACAAAACACGTATCCATTCAACGAGGTTTAAAGTTAAGCCCGTTGAACTTTGACCAATCAGGGACTCAGATTTGGTAGTGATGCATGGTTATCGTTCTATGTCGTTCACAGAAGTGAAATGAGCCAAAAGCAAAATGTTTAATGTTTAGCGAAAAAGAACTACTGGATTTAAATGACTCTTTTACACACCCCTGCATGCTAAAATAGCAGAACAATGCCTGCGATAGTCATCAGGGATATAAAAGCCCAGACCACACAGCCCAGATTTTATCCTCAAATAAATAAAAAAGAATAATAATAAAAAAAAATAAACAGAAAACTAGAAATTACTCCGTTTCTTTATCTCCAATCGATTGGACTCTCTTTTTCACCTTTTCTTTATGAAACGAGTTGTTTGTGAACATTCAATACTTTTGAACCAACACAATGGAGCAAAAACCAGCCAAGTCTATTGTGCATTTTAATTTAGGATTGATCTCACACTTGGTTGAGCACGGCCATTCTCCTTATACTTTGGTCCTTTTTCTTTTTTTTTTTTTTTTTTTAATCCGGGGGAGCAAATGATGCTAGTTTATGGCCCCACTGTTGAAGTCAAGAGGCTAATTGGCCCTTGGCATTCTTGGTAGATAAGTTTTTGCCATTGCCTTTAATCAGTGTGCATCCAGTGGAGGTTAACACAATGGATCAAACCTCATTGGGTCACATTCTCAATGCTTTATTTTATATTACAATAATTTGTAAAAAAAAAAAAAAAAAAAGTTTTGAGACAATTTTGTCACAATCATAATTTGTCTTTAGGAGAGAACTTTCCTTTTGTACATAGACTAGTTTAATCTAAAACATTTTTTTTAATAACAACACACATTAATCCTAACTAACAAATACATTCGATTTAATGGTCAACAGAGAAATTGGCTTTTGCTGACCAGCACATAAGATGGTTGCCAGCCAGGTGGTCTCTTACAAAAACATTTTTTCTGTCTAAATTTTGCCTGAACGCTTGAGTTTTTAAGAAAAAAAAATGTCAAACTTAAATCAAAATGAACCTGACTGGTTTACCCATAGTTCTAGGTTATGATCTACAATGAAAATGTTTAGGGATGTGGGAGGGCCTGACTGCAGCACCCACTGCTTATTAAGGAAAGGGAGAAAAATGGTACAGCTTCCTGTCAACTTTCATGAGTCTCCAGAAACATTAGATATAATTGATGAATGGCATATACTTACAAAGTGCTTTACAATCACCTTCCAATTCCCCTGTGCACACACACATTCACACAATGATGGTGGTTCCGCTGCCAAACACTGGCCAAACACTGAACTCACGCTCACCGAAACCAGCGCATGTACTCACCATTGGAAGAGGCTTGATGTGAAATGTCGAAGCGGTGCAAATCTTGCCAATCTTTCTCCAGACTATTTCTTGCAGTTCTATTCTGATATATGAAGGACTTGGTGTTACAAAATTCCGACCGGACACGAAGTGCAATTATTCATTTCTATTTCATGATCGATTTTCAAACGGTTGCCACTTCTTTTAAATATTAAGGACGCTACCCATACGTCACTGCCAAATCCAAGTCCCTGATTGGTCAAAGTTCAACTGGTTAAATCTTCAACATGCCTTTCAATGGCATCGCGTTTTGTACGTAGAGCCCGAAACTTGCGTAAAAACTCGTGAATGCATCAGTTTTTGATCATCTACATGCTTCCTTTATTTTCGGCTTTATAAGGCAGCAACACATTTGACTTATGGTTGTGACGGTTGGGTTTTGGCGCTAAATCCACCTTAGCATCATACGTCCAGGTCTTAAGGATTGGACAACATTTCCCTTCAGAGTATTCTCCAGTATCTACAAAGCTGTTTGCGCTACAGCGCTCCTATGACCTTTCCAGAGCTGCCAATCAAATTTCCGGCCATTCACAGCAGAGACGTAGCGGTTTCAGCACAGCCGATTCATGGCTCCAAACTGCTGCCCTTCAGGAGAAAACTAGGTTACAAAACGTGGGATATTGGTCGCAGACAGAAACGATTTCACCACACTGAAGGAAATGTGCTTTGATCTAATTTAGGTTTTCAGATTGGCTTTTGTCAGAAGAGGATCTAATGGCCGACGAAGCCATTTGTCAGGCTCTCTAACAGCCCCGCGTTTCCAGAGGTTAACACAGACACCACGTGAAGCGGGATGCCCGGCAGGGCGAAAACGATAATTAATGTTCAAACTAAAATGCATGTTCCTGTCAGCTCCAGTTAGAGAGGCCTATTCAAATCACGGTGCAGGTGTGCAGCGGTCTGCCGTTCCGCCTACACTGCCAAGTTACAAAGCCCGGGGAAAAGAAAAGCAAGGTCAAAACTCATTGCCTTCTCTCTGGATTCAGCTTCAGCTGAAATTCTGCCACAAATCCAGATCACAAGATTCTTTTATAGCAGAGCTGTACTTCATACTCTGCCAGCGTTACACAAAAAAGCCCCATGAAATATCAGTAAAGCCTTTCAGATCAAGCAGGCTTTGAATTATTGTAGCCAGGAGGATATATTTACCACAAGAACAGTCTTTAAGGACATCCGGCCAACTGAAGATCTGAGGCTCTGACACAGCTTTGACATCCAACTTTTTTCATGGGGGGGAGGGTTGGTTGCTAAATCAAACTCACTTCTTGCTGGTGGGAAATATAACAGTCGACGAGAGAGAGCGCCCTTGAAAAGGTGGGTTTGATCCAAGCTTGCCGCGGTGTCGCCTAAACCCAACGGGGCAGATGGCGTTTCATGATGACAGGATGATGTGGGGATGAAAGCTTTTCACAGCACCCCCCCCCAACACACACTGGGGTTCATAAACAGTCATTAAAGCAAACCACACTGAACAGGTATGAGATCACCATCAAACAAAGTTTGTGAGTAGGTATCAAACGAATACGACTTCAAGTCTTTAATGTATTGGAATAGAGCTGAAAGTAAAAGCCTGGAGCAAGATTTACAAGATTTGTGACATTTTGCATCAAGCCTCTTCCAACTCCAAGAGCAGGCACTAGATTCAGGTTCTGACACACCTGTGTGAATCCCATATATTAAAACCGCGTTCAAGATTCAGCGTTTTAGAATACGCCACACATGCCTGGTGTGTGTGCAGCCTAACTCTTCAACCGATTGCACAATAAACCCGAAGCCCAAAGCGTAAAAAGTCGAAAAGTTACTGTAGCCAACAGAATGTCACCAGTGGCTGGTCTGGCACAAGTGATGCCCCGGGGCGAGCCACTCCAGTAGCACCCCTACTGGGCCCCCACAAATACATTACGTGAGGCCCATGTGAATTTCCTTCAGTTTTTGTGCTGGTTGCATGTAAATACATGCAAATAACATCAGCCATGTTTTAAGACACTAAAAATGTTAATTAAAAAAACATTAGCAATGAACCAAACCAGCATGCTACATGTTAGCTCCCACTTCACAAACTTCACGCTTCCCAGCTCGATTTCTCTCTATTAAAATGCGATTCCTATTTATTTTGATTTCCTAATTATTTTGTTGTTGTGGTTTTTGTAGTCGTTAGCAAAACATAGCATCCTCTTTTGTGATTCATTGAGTACTTATTCGGACCTCCATTGTTCTTTACTCGAGAATTCATAGTAATGCGGCATGTCTGTCACATCGTATGTCACATGCTGCCAATCCAGTCATCAATCCATTTTTATATCAATGGTTTGATAATTTGTCCCAACAACTCTGAATCAAGTGAAAGAGAGCTAACTCTTCTTTTGGATTTTCTGGTAGAGAGGGAAACCCTTGGTACCACCGATTATGACTAAAGGTCAGAGCATGGTCCAGAAGATGCAGAGCAGTCCCATATCATCACACTAACACCGCCGTGTTTGACAGTTGAAGCCAGTCATTTCTGGTCCTGTTCAGCCCTGTTTAAATGTCTTCTGTTGACATGTCATGTTGAGCTTCTTTGTTTTTTTTTTATTTACAAGGTCGTTTTTTTTTAGCAACGGAAAACTGAGGAGCAAACCGTTATGCTAACTCCTAAAAATTGTAAATGGTTATAACTTGAACAGCGCTTTACTACTTTAGTACAGTTCCATTCAATCACAAGTTCACACACTGCTGAACACTGGCGCCAACCTATAACAGTCGGGAGCAAAGTGAAGTTCAGCGTCTTGCCTTAGGACACCGATTAGAGGTCGACCGCTCTACCTCTGCGCCATGGCTGCTCCAAAGTAAGAAAAAAAACAAAGGCAAAAACGTGCCCATTTTCCAAACATCCTTTCAAAATAAAACAACCCCCCCAAACTGTTTTTTATATCCTCCTACCCTCCCCATTTGTCTCCACCCAACTCCATGATCACTTGTTTGGTCGCCAGTGAGGGAAACATCTGCTGGCATGTGCACTCAGAAAAATCAACAAAATAAGAGACAAATAAGGTCAGGTGGCACTTTCTCCTCTTGCCAAGTGGATTTAATGGCTTGCTCTTTCACTTCTTGTCATTTTTTATCACATTTTGACATGTCAGTGTCGTTTCTTGGATCTTACATTTAGAAAAAATAATTCTATTCTATTCTATTCCACAACTTAACCAGGCTAATATTCTGATGTCATTAGAAGGCTTTTAACAAGAATGGAGGTCTAATTGATTTAACTTTTCAGGGTGTTTTATTGTAAAAAGCCTCAATTATGGCCCCCATTAACAATCGCATATTCTGCCAATTAAATATAACACAAAGACCGCGGCCTCTCGAAACCTTTCAGCAATCAGAACCGGGGGGAGTTAGCTCAGGACTGAGAAAACAACCTCCTGAAGATGGTGCGTGTGTGAAAACTGCTTCACTTGACATGTAATTAAAATGCTAGGAATTCACTATTTTTAACTGATGAGTTGTAAACAACAAATCATGTCCAGGTGTTGGGAATCACTCTTTTAGTTTTCGGGTTAAAAGGGCAGAAAATGTTAGGATTAGAAACCTTTTTGTCTGTTTTTTTAAAAAAACCTGATTAAGGAATAGGACGAAAATGTAAAGAGATGTTGAAAGCTTGGCTCGCCGTCTGTTTGTACTCGAACTTGCATCTTATTGATGCTAAAAGAGATGTTAAAAAGATAACTCTCTTTAGTCTGAACATTTTCCAGCATAGTAAATCAAGAAAACTGCTCCTGCTTCAAATCAAACCATGATTCTGATATTTTTTTTTCTTCCCGAGTTTCCAGCGAGAGCAGATGTACTCAGCAGGAAGAAATGGGTCACGTCGCCCCACTTCCCCTCCATAACCTCTCAACTCATAATGACCCTGTTTAATGAGCAGCCTCTCTTTAGGCATTCTTTAACATGGAACTATGTCAGCTCCACTTTGCTGCACTTGCAGCCCCTCACGGGGCGGAGGTTGGCGTAAGACCAAAGGTGGAGTTTGAGCGAAGCCAACAACTCAGATCACAAAGTTTTTAAGACTTCTACAACTCAGTTCATGTTTGTTGCTTTTCTGGACAGTTTGAGTGTCACTTCAAACATCATTTGCATCATTAGATACACAAAGAATTCAGAGGAGCCATACAGCAATGGAGTGTTGGACTTACATCGTTTGTGATGCACACACTAACCCACTGCTCCACAGCCTAGGAACGTCTGCGTGCTTCTATAACTCAAGAGAATTTCACTTCAATTTTTAAAAAACAAAATCACCCAATGATCATCTTTTGATCTATTTTCAATGTGTTCCCAGTGGTCTTTTAATTATGATAATCCATATCCAAACAATTTGGATTTTAGTTCATCAGAAATTCGCCTCTGAGTTGCGGCGGGAGCGGTGATGCGGAGAAACCCCGTACCACCTTCCCCTCCCCATTGCTGAAAGCTCAAACCCAGCGTTTTTTCTACATCACAAATACTTTTTTTCTAACAATTTTTTTTTGTCTGCTCTTGATTTGCAACAAATTGAATAAAGAAATACTCAGAAATAAGATTTGGATCTTCATTAATGGATGTCCTCCATCATGAGAAAATGCCCCAAGAATGTTATAAAAACACAGAAAACACGACTTTCATCTGAGCAGGTCTTCAAAGAATTCACAGCTAAATCATTTGAAGCTTTAATGTTTTTCTACAAATATTATAATAATGGAGCTTTAATGGCTTGATAAATATCCAGAAAAAAGGACTTTCAGTCACAAAGAAAACAGAAAGGATTCAAGGTAAAACCATTTCTTTTGTCAAGCTGCCCTGTGTGGCTTTTTCTGCAAAGAAGAAAACAGGATTTGAAAGTAAAATGACAAGGAGACCATTTTTATGTATATGAGAAAAAAAAAATCACAACTCTGCAAGAAAATAAGAAACGGAGTCTGAGTGCGGTAAAAAAAAGATGTGCAGTTTTATGACTAAAGAGTGTACACACAGAGGCAGAAAGACGCGCATTGTGAGGGATGCATCTAAACAACCATGCCCACACAAACACGATTTTTGCTCACATCTGAGGCTATAAATGGATGCAGACAATTTAACACTTATTCATTTGCATATAAACCCCCCCCCGTCTGCAGAATCGAAACCGACGCACGAATGTGAGCAACCACCAAGACGAAATGCTGTTTTGTTTGCAGGGGACAAAAAGAAAACCAACAAAAAAAACAGCTGACTCCAGAGTCGCAAACAAACAGCGGAACAGAAGAATGAGCAAACAAAGTCAAGCGAGCTCTACATTCACAGCAGAGGTGAGAGGAAATGTTTAGAGGTGTCCGGAACCGGTAACCAAACAGGAAGGACGATCGGTGCCGCGTTTAGCCCTGCGTGTCATGGTCGAATGGGCAAATAAGTCAGAATGTTTGCTGTTTTCACAAACAACCTCTAGGAACTGACAGTGAAACCAAAAACAATCACAGGTGTCAGAAAAGCACACGGGTTCTTTAAACAGACATTTTCTTTCTGCATATAGTAGCCTTCTACAGTGGAGGACAAGGGCCATCATAGAAATAGAAAAATTAAAAAATTTACAAAGATAAAGTTGTAAAATTATAAGAAAAAAGTCATCATTTTACAAGAATAAACTAGTAACATAATAGGAAAAAAAAGTAAGGAAATTAACAAGATTAATGTCGAAAATTATTTGAAAAACTTAACTTTACAAGAAGAGGTCAAATTATGACAAGAAAATGTGCAACTTTACGAGAGTTAGTAACGTTAGCCTGTAAAAAAAATGGTAAATAGAAAAAAAAAGAAGAGAGAAGTTGTAATAAAAAGTCACTTTTTACAAAAATGAAGGCATAATTATGAGAAAAGGTCATAAACAAGAATAACATAATATTAGACAAATAGTAAAAATCGAAAAGAATAAAGTTGTACCGTTATAAGAAAAAAGTTGTATTCATATGGGGATGAAGTCGTAAAGTTATGAGAAAAGAGTTTACAAGATTTTACAAGAATCAAATGGTGACATTTTGAGGGAAAAAAAAGGTATAAAATTATAAAAAGGTATAAAGAAAACAAAAAGTAATTTTACGAGAATAAATTATGAGACAAAAGTCCATCTTTTTGTCAAAGAGCGGAAAAGTAAAACATTTAATAAATAAACTGAAACATGTCGAAAAGCTTTGTCACTTTGTCAACTTTATCTTACTTTGTTTACCAAGTAAAATATGAACAACATGTGGATGGAGGCTAAATATAGACAGATAGTACTACAGATATTTTTAAAATACTTGAATCAAGTTTTTTTTTCATACAGGTCAAAATAAATTAAATACTGTTACGTGATTTATGCATTTCACATAATAAAATTCAGTAACTTGTTTTTCATTTTCATGTGTTTTCAAATTTCTAAATAAGGGCGAGGTGGTTGCATTAGAACAGAGGTCCCCAAAGTATGGCGAGAATGCGGCCCGCCGCCACATTCGGCCCCCTGAACAATATCAGAGGTGCGTGATTTTTTTTTACAGTCTGGACACACAATCGACCCACATAGAACGTGATATTTCATTCTGCTCTTCTACAGTCTGTGCCCCGATCAAAAACACAACACAAACTAAATACATAAGTAAACAGGATGATTTTTTTATTGTTGTTTTGGATTTCGACTTCTTTTTTTTCCCTCAATAAGACGCTTTTAATGTTACATTTCAATGTGAAAAGTAAAAAGTTATTTTTTTTGTGTGGTTTCATGAGAAGCATTTAAAGCAGCCAGAAGATGGAGGAAACAAACATCAAATCTTGAAATCCTTTGGAGTCCTTTTCACATTCAGTCATTCATTGTGTGCTATTGATACTGAATTATGACTCAGCAAAATATTTAAAATTTAGCCTCAAGGAGCAATTTAGTCATTGATTTTGACAAAAAAAATGAAAGAATTTCTAGAACTTTTTCACCTTTAGCTGTCCTTACTCCTTCATGAGGATAACAACACTATAGAAGACAGGAACACTCTTTTCCCACTCTCATTCATGAATAGATGCAGACTCTACAACGCCCAGTGATGGACTGACGACACGTCCAGAGTGAACCTTGACTGTGCTCGGCACAAGCTGAGAAGGCTCCAGCGACCCCGTAGCCTTAGACAGGTAAAGGAGAGTAAGGACGGATGGATGGACTCAACAACTGAACACATTTTTGTGTGTTAAGGTTCAAATGGATTCACCATACTGTTCACGACTTGGTTTCAACCTCCGTCAAATATCAACTGAAACAACAATCTCTGGCTTCCATCCTGGACGGCGAATCTTCAGAAATTGGCAATTTATCGTGGGAGTTACGTTCTAAAAACATAACCCGCGAAAGGTGAAATCCGCAAAGTAGAATAAAGGCAGTAAAACTCCTCCGTACACACTCTATATACATTTATCCCTTGTCCAGTCCAGTATTATAGAATGAAAACACAATCTGTACAGGAGACACGGGACAGAGGAGATTGATTGACAAGGTCAACAGCCAATCAGGACGCAGAACAAAGTGCGATGTAAGAAAAGTAACAGTTTAAGTTTAAATTTAAAGTAACAGTGCAGATGTCAACTTCTGAATGCAAACTTATCAAGTGCAGCTGAGAACAGGTGAGTCTTTAACCTGGATTTAAATAAACTGTTTCAGCTGATCTGGAAGTCTGTTCCAGATCTGCGGAGCATAGAAGCTGAAAGCAGCTTCTCCATGTTTGGTTTTGACTCTAGGAACTGACAAAAGACCGGATCCAGATGAGCGGAGAGGCCTGGCTGATACATACTGGGTCAGGAGGTCAGTCATGTGTTTTGATGCTTAACGCTTTAAACTTGAAGGTCTATCCTCTGGCAGACAGGCAGCCAGTGTAAAGACCTGGACTGATGTGATCTACGTTTTAGGCCCACGTGAGATTTATAGAATTCTGTAGAGATGATCAAAAAGAACCAAAAGATGAAGCCGCTCTAGCTCCCACATGACGCTAAGTAGGTAGTCATGAAACCCTTTAAAATAATAAATAGTCCAATAAAAGTATTGTAAAATCTAACGATAACAAAAGTACAATATAAGTAAACGTGTATTTTTTACAGTGAACCAAATCAGTTTGACTTTGCAACAAATAAAAACAGAGTTTTGAAAAATGTTGACTGACAGAGTCCAGCCATACTCGACTGGATCATTGTCAGACGCTTTCCTAGATTCGGATTAGCTGTAAGTAAATCGGGCCATGATTGGTGGAAAACAAGCATTGTAGCGCAGAACTAAGCAGCTCCAGTTTCAAATATCAATATTTACCAGCTGCATGGAGATGTGTTTGATTAAAGCAGGGGAATGAAGTTGTCAAATGTACAGTCTTAGAAGTAAATTGTTTGAGCAGTGCTTGGGTTTGAGTACGTACCGGTATATAAAACATTTTACATTACAAAGCCATACAGCTTGCAGGGCAGAGACAATTATGTAACATTGTGTTGTAGCTTAATCAAGCCCAGCCTGAAGCCTGTTGAAAGGAGCACAGAGAGAAATAGCCACAAGTAAAAGGATTACCCCACTGTTGCAGCTCGCTGCTATCTCCGCGCTCCTCTTCTTTGACATTTTTATTGAGGCCGCCTTCCCCTCCTCCTCCGCCTCTGTCAAAGGCGAGACGAGCCCTTGATGAGCGCACCTTTGATCTCCGTGAGGTGCCCCTGCTCCTCCTCCTTTTTTTCTCTCACCATCCTCCCTCTCCTCTCCGCCAGGGAGCTGTCAAGAGTTTTAAAGGGCTCAGCCTGTCCGCCGAGCTCTTTCATCCCACCCGGCTACACCTCTAGGCTCTTTCCTCTGAGACTCCACCCAAAATCCAGAAATCTGAAGACCCGCCGCTTCCCTCTCCTTAGCTCTGTGGTTGATTGGAGTGGGCCTTTTCCCCCCCATCTCCAAGTGCTCCTATTATTCCACATGGAGGGCTTATTCCTCACTGCTAACGGCTGCAATCACTCCACTCAACGATGCGGTGTACGAACGCTGGCAACAATAAGGTGCTCCATCCTGTCACATTGATCCAGCTCCGGCATTAAATGAGCATAACAACAAGGCGAACACATCCTTTCCAGTCTTTTTTCTTTTCTTTTTTTTTTTTGGCGTATCCAACCTTCAGCGTGAAAACGGATGATCAATTCCGGGAGTGAAGGGAGTTCAGTCACAGCAAACCTTTGACTTGGAACATGTTGTTTCCATTCATCATCGCTGAGCAAATCTCAAAGCACTATTTCACTACAAAGACACGGTTTGACTTGGGATCCCCATTGTGAGGTTTGAGTCATCACTACCGTGAAGAAATTGGGCGAGTGGGCTGTGCCTCAACAAAGCAATGAGCCGAGGCCCATTCAACCCCCTTGTGCCATTACATATTCAATTAAATCCTCAGTCTGCTCACTGGTAATAGTTATGAATATGCAGGGTGTTAATTTGCTTGTGTCACAGATGAAGGAGATGTTGGGAGGTTGACAAAGCGTGTGGGTTGATTGGATCCCTGATTGCTGCAGGGCACACTGGTGCAGGTTAATGTCTTGCGAGGAAGGACAAAGTGTTCTGGAAGACGCATCGAGTAATCATTTGGACGCAGCGTGAGATGTAGAAGAGGCCTGAACAAAGGGCGTATTAACCAGCTGACACAAGAGGCAGTCGACGTGAAAGTAGCGCCTTTAAGTCTGACATAAAAGGAATCCGAGAAGGAGATGGAGATCGGGGATTTGCAGTTTTAGCTTATAAAAGGGTGTTTTTTTTTTTAAAGTCAAGTGTATCTGCATCACTCGAAACTCACTAAAACAAACATTTCTGATAGAAATGAAGGTTTTTTTTAAGTGTCAGCTTTCCAAATTATAATTATCAACTGTGCTAACAACAATGCATTCTTGTTTGTTATCATGCAGACAATCAAAGCGGGCTTAGATCCTTAAAAAAAAACAATCTTCTGACCCACAAGGTGTGTATTTGTCTAAAACAGCCTTCTGTAATCACGGCTAAACTTTATTTTCATTGATTGTTTGCATACTTTTTATGTTGGACCGGATGGAAAAGAAGAGGAGAGATGGGGGATAAGACGAAAAAAAGGAGGGGAAGGGGTTATGGAAGTTGGGGGATCATTAAAGGAGTAAGGAGGAGGTAGAATCATAAAGCAACAGGTTGCTGGAGGTTTATTATCATCCTGGCAGGTGTAAATGTTAGTCTAAAAGGGGCGGAGTCTGTCTACTCACACCCACTCAATTGTTACAAACATACCTGCTAGCTCCAAAAATCTTCACATACAAACATGTCACCATGTACACAATACAACTAAAGATCACACACTTATGCATACAAACTAACACATGTAGAGCATTTGTCACGCATACTAATTCTGCAAAGGTGAGCTGACAGCTTTGCTCAGGTGAGTGTTTGTGTTCTACAGAGGTGGCTGCTGGAACGTAAGAAGGAGAGTCCTCTGTCACGGCAAGGCTCCCTGCTGCAGCAGTACCAACCAGGGCCCCCGACACCTGTACAGGATAGCACATAGAGGAGCCGGGCAACCATGCTAGCCACCCAGACCAGGCCCTGCAGAACTGCCACAGGGTCCACAAAACCAGAGAGCCGGGGGCACAGGAGCTCTCCCGCCGTGCCAGGGGGCCCAGCACTGGGCCAGAAGATCAGTGGCCCCACCTTCTTTGTGTACTGCATGTGTGTGTTTGTGTTGGAGTGTTTGCTGTTTTGGGTAAAAGGTGTGTGTAACAAAGAGTGCATTTAAAAGTGGTAGGTAGGGTACTGAGAGGACGTCTCCTGTTAAAACCGAGAGGAGTGAGGCCTGAGTCAATGCGGCAAGCAATGGGAGGGGCACCACTGCCAAGCTTCCAGAATGACACCCCATATGGTAAAACAACCACGTCTTCCCAGCCCAGGGGCCCCATCATGAGAAAAGCCCCCCCTATCACTATCCAAAACGTCTACCAAATCCAAGTCCCTGATTGGTTTTAACGCATGTTCAGTGGCTGCGCATTTTGTATGTACAGCCTAAAAAAATGGTCGTAGAAACGCGAGTAGTTACGCGTGAGTTCAAGAGTTTTAAACACAGAAGCCTGAAATGTGCGTTTACGCACATTTAAATAGACTTTTCAATGGAAGTGGCTGCTTGAACGTGTGTCACTGAGGGCAGCTTGAATCTTAATCTTCTGAACACCAAGCTGAGCTGCAGCCAGTAACTCTGCCCCTCCCACATTAAGAAGACATAAATAAGCTCATTTGTGGATTTCTGTCATTCCACTGATTTACTGCCTTTCTCCAAATTCCTTAATGCCTCAATTTATTTTTGAAAAAAACAGAATTTACCAAAATAGTTACTAAAACTAACACGCTTAGCTGTTCAGATATTAGCTCTAAATTTGGGCTACTTTGAGCCACTTTTACTGACAATCGTCAAGTGACGCCACATGGATGACTTGTTTGGGGTATAAAGTTTGTAGCAGGTATTTTTTTTTGACAAGTGTCCCGCTGAAACCCTTGGGGGTCTTTGGGGCTAGCACCAACCAAGCTACTCTTGGGCAAAGATGGGGTACACCCTGAGCAGGTCGTCAGTCTTTCAATGTAAAAAGCTGTATTTCACTGAAAAGCTTTTGCCCTAGGCCTTTATGGAGGCTTAGTTATCCAGGTCCCTGGGTCAGAATGCCCTCAAGTTGGCTTTTAGGAATATGCTTTGGGCTGGAAAAAGGCTTTGGGGTTGACTCGAGGCTGAATGGAGGGATGTCTGTGTCAGCTGATGTAGAAATCACTCGGAAAGGCTGAGACAGCCAATTAGCCTATTGCCTAAAAGGAGGATGTCACAAAGTCTGCCAATTGGCTGTTTGTACAATTAGGTGACATGAACAGAATTAGCATAAAAAAATGCTTTTTTTTACAACTAAAACATTGGGTCTCGATCGGAGTAATGGTAATGAGGTGCAAAAATACAGAAATATTTTAGTCATGTCATAAAAAAGGAAGAGCGTTTAGAAATAATGTAAACAAAAACAAAGTTTTCACTAGAAATCTGAATTATCTGTGTTCATTTTCAGACTTATTGACCTTTTTATATAACTTTTAACATACCTCTTTAACAAAAAGATGTTTTGTTAAATGTTTGCCTTTTGATGCGCTGACGCATAGCTAAGTGGGCGAACCACCAGATTTTTTACATTAAAAAAATTAATTGTTTACCCAACTTGTGTTGGACACTTTTGGCAAACGTTTTTAAAATAACCAGACAAGCATATGACTGCACCATCCACAGTTGCCCAGCAACACTTCCAAGCAGAGCAACTAACTCAGCAATTACAGGTTTTGTTTGTAAAACCAAAGAAAAGGTTTCTGTTGAACAAATATTATAAATATCTTACAGATTCTGAAAAGTTAATTGGTAAAATGACGACCAATTTGTGGGAAAATTGCTTCTGAGAAACCATATTTTCAGCTCTTAACCAGGAAAACTTTTTACTTTTCAAAAGAAGAAACTACAAATCCCTTTTTTTCTTTCATGAAAGTTTGGGGCACTGAAAGGTTTTGAAATGAAAGTCATTCTTTAACGTTCATGACACCTTTGAGTGAGCTGCCAAACATGTTCAGTTTACCTCCTAAATAATCCTTCATCTTCTATCCTCCCTCGTAGTTTTATTTATTTTTGTCTCCGTGACATGCACTGTTGAAGTGGATGATGGTGACGGAGTGTGGGAGGAAGACGTTTGGCAGAGCCGATTCGCTCGTGTCACCTCCGTCGCGCCCTGCACCCAGAGCGCTGCCAACGTGGGTCTTTTAACTGCTGATTCAGCCAGCATGAGGGCTGGCAGCCATGGTGACAGCCATTGTGGGATGCCTCAGAGTGTCATTAAGTGACGTGGATGAGTGCCTGTCTAGGCAAGGAATAGTGAAATGCTCCAGGCCTTTGCACAGTTGTCCCAGCCGTAGATCTCAGCGGAGAGACAGCTTAACCCAATGCAACAGCTATTATGGGACAGTGATTAGTAAATAATGGTGGAGGTTACCTCAAGAAAACAGGTGAAACCTCCAAAAACAGTAAGAAATTGAGAATGAACTGTGGGCGAGTGGAGTCAACTCCTCCATGGAAACGCTCTTTGGTGATTCCACAGTGGAGCCACTATCAGAAGGACGGCCTTCAAAAGGAAAACAAATTACGGATACACAAAGAGTTGCCTCTTTCTCAGCTGATGTTCGGCCCAGAGGAGGCCAGAGCCAACAATGAAGTGCAGGAACCTCGTTTTTTCCTGCAAACAAGCTGAATTTTTTATCGGAGAACCTCACAAGCTCTCTTTCAAAGTAAAACAATGAAACCAAACCAGAAAATCCTACGCCTATGCATTAAAACATGGTTGCTATAAAAACAAAATCAGTTTCCCAAGGACCTGGAGTTGGAGAGATGCAGAGTTCTACAAGTTAGCTACGCAACCAATTAGAAACGAAGTCAGAGCCACATTCTAGGTTAAGAGGCCGGAGTGATACGCTTCACCTTTTAGAGACGTCAAGAGCCTGATATGATTTTTCAAGTGCATGTAAAGCCGCAGAGGAGATCAGTAATTACAGTAATCAAGCTGCGAGACAAGTCCCGGAAAGAGGGGTTGGGTTGCATCAACTGAATGGAGGGGTTGGATCTTCCAAATGTTGGAGAGAGCAGATTTGCACTCAGGGAAACAGATGTCTGGAAAGTATGATCAGTCCTAATAAAGGAATTCCGTTTCCTGTTTCTTTGAAGAACCTGCTAAATGCGCATTTTTGACATTTTAGCCCATGGTGTTCACACTGAACAAGCAGGGAGGGGCTTCTTCTTCCTTTTCTACTGTCTACTACTCATCTTTTATAGGCCTCCACAGTCACATTACAGTTTACTTCCATTCGCAGATGTTTCTGTTTGAGTGTGTTTTTCATCAAACTTTGGCTGAATCCCAATTCTTACCCTACCCTCCTTATTGTAGGGGTGTTTGAAGAGATAGGAGCGTCTGAAATACTATGTTTAAGGTTAAAGAGCAGGGAAGTTTACATTCTCATTGTTTAGTACCATTTTTTAACACCATTGAAGTCTTAGTCGCATGCACCTGTATGTGTCAACCCCCGCTGCATGTTTTTTTGGAAGTCTCGGCCCATGGAGCGCTGTAGAGAGGAGCGACGACATCTTAAGGGGAGCGCAGGTGTGCTTTTCAGTTCCCTTGTGCGGCCACGTTAAAGGACATCATTGATTTTGGAATGTACCATTGTTGTTTGTTTGGTAAGCGAACCATAAAGTATTTGTAAGAATAATGTAAGTTATCGTTAGACTTCCTCAGGTTGCTTGTAAGGATTGCACACTCCTCACTTGAACGGAACTAGTGACTCTGACCTAGTTTTCCCTTGCTTGTTGCTTAAGACTTTGCTTCAACTTGTTGCCTGCAGCAATATCACAAAGTGGTCCACGACCACCTGCACGCCCCGTACAGGTTTACCAATTTTTTGGCCGTAAGCACCTATAAGAAGGGTTGTTGTGACAAAGTCTTTAAGTTTCGCTTTTTCATGATTGAGGATAAGTACAGCTTGAGGTTCTGCCCTCTAGTCAATCAGAGAAGAATCACCACATGAAATCCAGTTGAAGCTCAGACTATGAAACTGCCAGAAAGAAACAACATAAACGTAACAACAGTAATAGTGCGCTTCGAATTCTGGACCTTCACAGCAATGACGTCCCGGTCTTTGATCGTTTGAAACTTGCTAAGCTGCAGCTCCACACTATTCCAGGCGTCCCAGTGCGGCACCATACTCCTAAAATTTGGGATTAAGAAAGCTCTGCTGTGCGGATCAGTGGGATTAGAGGTGCTGTTACTCCTCTGAGATAAAAGCTGAGCAACTTGCAGACCAAACAGAGGAGAAGTTTAGGTCGGGTGAAGGAGGCACAGCTCCTGCACCGCTTTATGCGTGAAAAGAAACACTAGTCAAAGCAAACAAAACTGCCCACGGCGGAGTATCAACAAAAAGCTGGAAAACCCCCAACTGTTATTGGGAGGATTTTTTGTATTTTCTACCACAAAGCTAAAATTGCTCTCTTTGAGCTTCTTTCAACTTTCTGCAACCACAAAAGCTTCTGGAAAGATTTGAAGATAACATAAAGTGCTAAATGAAAAAAAAAAAAAACAAAAGTGAGGAGTTTTATTTATTCTCGGGCCTCCTCGTTGTGCTGTTTGTTGTCGATTCGTCCGCAGAGGACACAAGGAAAATACTGGATGCCTTCTCCCAGGCCGGTTTTCAGGGATGTGATGTCTGAGCTCCCATCAGTCCCTCACCTGAAGCAGCGGCAGATGGATTCTCTGCAAATAACCGTGGAGGAAATTAAGAACAACAGCTGTTGCAGGAGTGAGTGGCAAGCGCGGGGAAAAAAAAAAAAGACAGGAATGCTGGGAACCAACCCTGCGATTTTGCTGCCACACAGGAACGCCTGGGTTGACATTCAGCGAGCAGCTTATTAGGAAATTTCATGGGAGTCTTGAAGTGATTATCCTAAAGCTGTCAGGTGCTGTGTGTCAAAATACCCCCCCTCTCAACCCCTTACCCCCCCAGCGGGCGGTTGATGCTGCAATAAAAAGTGAATGTGTCCCGGTGAGACTGACGGCTGACAGAGAGGCGGGGCCCTTCACTTGCGCACCGGAGCGTGAACAGTTCCATCCATCTGCAGGATGATTTGATGCACGGAGATGCTAATGCGGCTGGCGAACGAAAGAAAACGAACCCTCCTGACCCCCCTTCTCTCCCCGTACATCACTCCAATCATCACTTATGATCGTTTGTCTGAAAACACATTTAAGACCATGACAGGTGTAAAGTGTTTCCATTAGGAGCGCCGCACGCTGCTCAGCTGTCAACATGATTGGCTGGTAACTGGGGTACTTTACGAACTACAATAACCCCTGATTTATGCAACACGGTCAATTGATTACCTATTTTTGGGAAGCAACAACAAAGTTAAGATATTTCACCAAAAATTCTGGATGGTTTAGCCTCTAAAGTTCACATTTCCGAAGGATAGTATGGCTCGACAATAGCAAAAACAGAAGGCAACAAAGCATAAACTGAACGGAAAGTTTTGGGAAATGATGTACTGAGGAAAGACACTATTTTCAATTGGACAATGTAACGAAGATTCTAAATTAGAAAAACTCTAAGGAACGTTAAAAAAAGATAACTTTTTTACAATAGGCATGCTCCGTGTGACAAGTTGTAACGAACAATTTTACAAAAGTAATGCTACCTACGCACAGGGCATGTGATGCGCATTGCTAAATGGACTGTTGTTCACACTGGACAAGTGGGGGAGGGGCTTCTTTTTCTTTTGCTACTGTTCACTAACGCATGTCCGTCACCTGCAGGTGGAAGAGCATTGAAGGTAAATGTCAAAGTGGTGCAAATCTGGTGAATATTGCTCCAGACTTCTTCTTTCACAGCCCAAATTGATCCACCTTGGTCTCGTTTCATTCCAGCCGAGCAGAAACCACAAATATTCATTTTTCATCGTCAGTTTGTCACTACCAAATCCGATTGGTCAAAGTTCAACCAGGTACATTTAAAAGCACGTTCAACGGCTGCACATTTTGTACGTTGAAACTTTTGTTGCGACGTGCAGCCACGAGGGTTTTGGACGCGGAAGCTGGAAATGTGTATTTTACGTAGACTTTTCATTGGGAGTGGTCGCTTGAACACGCCTGTGAATGTAGCTTACGGGTGAAGTAGGTGAGACACATGCGTGTTGTATGAATTTGTCTTTCTTTTAGTCCTCCAAATTCTGCGCGCTACGCAAGGAGCTGCATGCAGCCTAACCGTTGAAGAAATGAAGAAAGTAGACAGTGTAGTTTGCGTGACGCATTGTAGCATTTGCCTGTGATCAGTAAGGACTAAAAGAATTTAAGGGCTTTGAACGACATCTTCACTTGTACAACATAAGAGAATACAACTTACATTATACTTACAAATACTTCACGATATACTTACTACATGCACAACAATCCTATGTCCGTTTTCATAATGCCATATGAGCTTTGAAGGAACTACAAGACACCCTTTTAAGTTGTGTGCGCTCATGTCTACACCCCAGAAACTCCCTTTAGCTTTTGCTAAAGTCAATAAAGAAGCTATGCAGCAGCGTAGATTAGGTTGTGAGGAAAGTGACTAGTTCTAGATCAGATGGGAACCTGTTTGACCAGCAGATTGCCAGCATTTCGGGAAAATGTTGGGAAAACTGTAAGTCAAGTTTAAAGAAAGGTTGAAATCAATATCAGGACACTTTAAGGAAAGTTTTAATAAACACTAAGTTTAAAGTAAAGCTACAAAAGACTTTTCCATCAAACACTAAAAGAGCAATTTATTGGCTGATAGAAATGCAAAAACAAAAAAAAGAAATCTGGGAAAGTTGTTAAGAAAGCTATAAAAAAAAACACTCCGCAGTGTTCATCAATTAGAAAGATTTTAAAAATCTCCGTTTAGAAAAGGTAAATGTCCTCAACAGATTGGAGCTTCTGACCCTAAATCCAAACACACGCGGCTCAGGGAAGAATATGGTGTGAATAGTGTGAAAGTCTGTAATTATTACTGAAAATATGACTATTTACTGCCCAGGTTTTTTTTCTTTTTTACACTCCCGCTGCAGGGACACCGTCTGTTCGCTCATCTGAACATGGAGATTCCCTGCAAGTAAACAAATCCCTTTTTTTTTCTCAGTTATTTTTCACTTTTAACCTGAAATTTTCTCCCAATTTTTTGCAAAGTTTGTTGGTTTTATAGACATGGCAATATTTGGACCATCTCGCTCACAACTTTTCTCTTTTAGTCACTAATGAAAGTTCCAGGAAGTCACGTCTTATATCCTTTTAATAAGAGTTAACGTCTTTTAACCCCCATTTATTCCGTCAACGGAAATCAATGAAGGCATCCAGCTAGATCCACCTAGGTCACCAGTCTAACTGCAGATGGCTTGTTCGTCAATGTCACCTGAACATTTGACAAAACTGAACTCTTTTCCACGGCAACCAACGAGAACAAAAACCGGCAAAAAGTTCATGCAAATCACATCAATTCAAAGTTTTTAGCAAACAACCTGAGAAAGGGGTCCAATTGGAGACGGAAATACAAATCAGTCAAGTAAAGTATTTGTACTTTTATAATCACTAAAAAAACAATAAAGAGACTCTTTGGGATTTGCTTTAGTAGGTTTCTACAACAAGTCAAAGATGTGTTTCCAACTCCCTACCATGTGGAATTTGCTGTCACTATCTCTCTTCTGTTCTCGTCATAAAGAAGTGTTCTGGTGAGATCTCATTACTGCCAAAAAATCAATCAATAAAGGGTCTTTTTGGGAAAAATGAACTCCGGTGCGGATCAAAGCGGCAATGTGAACACACCTTTAGTTCTTGGTTTTGTTAAGGTTTTAATATTCTTATGTCCTTAAAGGCCCTAAAAGACACTGATATTGGTGTTTTGAACTTGTTCTTGTAGCATTTTCAGATGAATGAGGACATGTTTAAAGAAAATTAAGCTTAAAATTGCATTTCTGGGTATTTATTTCTGAGTTATTCTGCAGGGTTGATTAAAAATGGCAGAAAAAAATGTAAAATAACTCAAAAGATGATCTGAGCGGGACCATTAACTGGAACCACCAAACCTGGATTTGTCTGATCGAAACATTTATTGTTAAAATCTAAGCTTTATGCGGAATGTTTCACTCTTTAAACCAAACATGCATCGACCAACCATCTAAAAAACTAAAATAATGAGCGTTAAAACTAAAAAAATCAGATGTGTCAACACAGTAGTTTTTGTAGTCTGCACAGTGATGCTAAGCAAATACTCAATACTCAACATTTCAGCTGCCAATTTTACGCAAATATGGACGCCAACACGATGGAACCGTAAATCGCCAGTTAGCAGCGATTGGTCTAAATCGGCCTGAGTCGTCGTTTCTATGGCAACCACTCTCGCCAATCAAGAGTGAGCTTGTTGGAACTCCAACCCCTGTCAATCAAACATTTCGAGTGTTTGACATGAAACAACTAACTTTTTTTGAGGAATCTGATTGGTTAGTTTATAATTTGCATTTTAGAAAATATATCAAGAAAAAAAAAAAAGATTAGCAAGAACATGTTAAAAAAAGGTATCAGAGCAAGAATGGTTATTCTGACAAATCATGTCCCTATAGAAGTCTATGAGATTTTAGTTCTCGGAGCCAGCAGGAACTTCCTGTTTGGAACACGAGGAGGGAGGGGTCACTCAGTCCAGTTCTCATATACAGTCAATGTTCAGAACACGCAACTTAAACAGGTTTATAATAGAAAATGTCTAAAAGCAGAAGCGCACCATCATGATAAAAGCTCCCTGAACAGAAGGGGTGTAAAAATGTTGAGTCAGCTCCAGTCAGTTTAGTACCAAAGTCAGTATTCGGTCTCGGAAGGCTCGATTGAAGCTCAGTTTATGGTGTGACTTATTCATAGGCCTTCAGCTTACATCCACTCTTCGACCTGCCTCACGTGGGAACAGAGTCTCGATTTATGAAGCAGAAAACACGGTTTTATCTATATATAAAAAAAAAAAATTCCCAGAGTTCCCTCTGTCACCTTTATTATTCTCGCTGAAACATCCTTGCTGGTGCCGCCTTTGGTTTTTCTGGGGTATTTTTATCCCCCTTTTTTTTTTGTGTTGACAAAACCGCTTGATTCAGATTCCGGCGGACGCAATAAAGACCTCACTGCTAATTCCTGATTTGAGATTAAGCAATAAAACACACTGTGGGAGGAGGATAGGACCAAGCCGGCGATGTCAGCACACGACACGACTGTTTCCTGTAATAAGATCCGCAGGACGTGCTTCCGCTGGAATGGTGTGGGTGATGAATGAGCAGAGAAAAGCAATTTCAAAAGAAAATGTGATGCAGAGTGATTGTTCAAGCCATTGTGACACTTGTGTGTTTGCATAGAGGGTTGGATACTGGCTGGGGGGGACTGATTAGCAGCAGCGTCTTGTGCCAAACTACACCTCAGCCGCAGCCTTTCCACTCTGCCATCTGTATTCATGTATGCACGCTGCAACCAGACGAAGAGTGATTTTTGCAAAACACAATATTTTTCTTCATATGGTTTCCTCCGTCTTTGTATTCACCCCTCGCCATCGCTCGCCTCTGTTTCCGAAGTTTTTTTTATTATGGCCGCTGTTCCACTTCCATATTATGAGAGATCTTGGGAAATTCTCGTTTTTCTTTCCTTTCAGCTTTGTAATGTTGCTGTGCGTCTTTTGCAGAAACAGCCCTCCTGAAAATAATAAGTGTGCGACGAGTAGCAAACATGACTGCCTATCATCATTAGGCTTTCAGCCTCTCCGCTCAATTATGTCCTTCACTGATGAGGTAGTTTGGAGGAGCACAGTGAACTTAAATGCCAGTCTGTGTTTCGTGGTTCTCTGGTCTCATTCTGACTGAAATGTGTCAACGTCTGTCATTCTGCGCATTTGGCTTGAATGAAAAAGAGGTCAAACTTGGAACATCATTACAACTTATAGTAGCTTTCCGTTAAATAAAAAGTGTAGGACACCAAACCCAATTTTCGCGTCGGGAATCCAGTTTTGATGTTAAATCAATGGACAGATGCAATCATAGGTCCTTTGGTGTGTTTTGGGCATTGGACTGTTACCAGCGCTTTTAAGAAATCATGATCTTTCTAGGGATCAAATATTGGAAATTTGGCAAATAATTCACATTGCATCAACCAATCAGGAACTCAGCTTTTGCCCAT
Source organism: Adrianichthys oophorus (assembly GCA_036245035.1). NCBI lineage: Eukaryota > Metazoa > Chordata > Actinopteri > Beloniformes > Adrianichthyidae > Adrianichthys > Adrianichthys oophorus. The sequence continues at coordinate 4,744,158 of BSAI01000123.1, read as the reverse complement.
GACGTGTTGATGACAGTCCAAAACCAGCAAAAGTTGCGCTTCCATTAACTATGAAATTGCGGATATTGGCTTTGCGGTAAAAAAAATTGCTCAATCGCCATGTTTCTGACTTATTGCATGAGTTGGTTTGTGTTTATTCGCACAATTGTGATTTAATGGAAACAGTGTAAGTGTGAAATTGAGTTTTTTTCAACATTTCTAGTGTCAAAACATTTTGCACATCTGTGTAATGGAAACGCAGCTTTAGAGCAGAATCTGATTGTTGCCATTTGTGCTCCTCCTTAACTTTAGACAATAACAAAAAGTTCCTCTAATTTCATTCTTATTTTCATTTTTTCCCACCTTGAAGTAATGCAAGAGGTCCAGCTGGGTCACAGAGAGATGGAAGTACCGCTGAATGCAGACTTCTTTCAGATGCAGCCTCTGCAGTGGATGGGGAACCTCAGCTCTTCAAAATAAAGAAATGTGATCTTTAAACACTGAACCTGCTTATTTCCCGTCATCCACATAGAAACAGTCCTCGCTAAAATAAATGTTGGACTCCATCTGGTCCTGAACTCTGACCAGATTTGGACATTTAATGATTTTCCCAGATTTTATTTTATGTCAAAACATAAATGTTTTTGAGGCACACATGTTTTTGAAACCAATAAATGGACGATAGATGGTCAAAAGCTCTAATGTGGGCTGTAATCTCCACATTCCATCTGGTGTGCTTAGGTATCCTATCTTGGGGACCACTTGATGTTGGTCCAGAAGGAGGGGATTCCAACGATAACATTTGAAACAACTGTTGATAGTTTTTGCTTCTTGTGCTACGCTCACATCAGGCATGTGACCCGTGTTAGGGAATCCACTAAAAGTGCGTTCTAGAATGTGCGTTTAGCATGTGGCGTTCACACTTGACAAACATTGAGGGTTTTCTGCTTTTTTTAGGACTGTTTACCAGCGTGTGTTCGCCACCTACAGTTGGTAGAGGCTTGGTGTGAAATGTCAAATGTGGTGCAAATCTCACAAAGCTCTTTTACGATATATGAAAACTTGGCGTCAAATAATTCCGGCTGGGTACTATGATCACATTTCAAATGGTTGGCACGTGACCTGGTGTTTTGTATGTAGAGCCCAAAAAATGGCAGTCAAAATGTGCGTAGCTACGCATGAACATGAGAGTTTTGAATGCAGAATTTAAATGTGTTTACTCAGACTTTTCATTGAAAGTGCTCACTTGAACGTGCGTTACCGACGGCGTGGGGACCGTAGCTCAACACAGACTTTAGGCTGTTATGATGACGAAACTCTCCCTATCCAGTGATAGGTCAGGCGTGAACGGCTCCTAACGTCAGCCCAACAAAGAAAACGATCAGAGTCAGCTCCTGATTGTTCAGCTATGCGAGCGGCGTCAGACTCTGGACTTCGATGGCCGGCATCCAGCTGGTTTTGAAGAAATCCTACCACATCTGCTGTTGATGACCTGGATCTGGTGTGTTAAGACAATAAGGAGCTTCAACAACAGGTTAGTTGGAAGACATGGAGGACACCGGCTCTAAAGGCCTGGACTTTGACACCTGTGAGCTATGCAATGGATTTTAGATGTCCTTTAACGCAAACTTTTCAGGGTGAACCCCACCTTGGCCCTTTAGTAGCTCTCATGGGATCTCAAATCCGCATGACCCCAAACGGGACTACAGCTGGTTCAGAAAATAGATGCTCTTGAAAGTCATTTCTAAGCAGGATTTGGAGATTTCCATAATTTAATAATCCATGAAGCTATCTTTCAGTTGGGAAAAACATTGTTAAACATTTGGGCATTCTTCAGTTCTGGGGTTGCCCTCAAATCCTTTGAAGTCAAATTTGGGGATGTCTGGGATGGCAGCAAATCACACAGACTGACGCTTTTATAGAAGCATTCTGTTTGTTTGTTTTTTTCAAAACTGCCGACTAAGTTAGAGGAAATGGACATTTTCTAAAACTGCACTTCCTGATAGGCACTCTGGCAGTACAAAGGCGCACGGTTAATCTTTTGTGACTTCTACTCTCAGCTGCAATTACAGAGGAGGAGGCTTTGGACAGCTGTTGATTTCTGCAGAGCCTGCAGAGCCCATAAACGGCGAACTCCATGAAGTCAATCAAGTGGATCTGCTCCACTCTGACCTGATTGCTGCAGAGCTGCTGAGCCGCTACCCATATGCCCAGCACTAAAACTGTAATAATGGCCCTAGCACAGACCTTAATGGCTGTTTACAACCAAACTGGTTAAAGTGGAAGCTCCAAATGCATCATGCAGTTGAAAGATGTTCAACTTTGGCATGACTGGAGAGCACTCGACGTCAACACACTGAAGAAAAAATATAAGATGCTTCAATTTGTCTTTTTTCCCATTTTTTTTTACTTAAAAATGTCTGCCTCTTGCACATTTTCACTTTTTCAGTAATAAAAAACAAACATTTTATTATTCATTGCCTTTTATTCAATCATTTAAAAAAAGAAAGTATTTCTTTTTAGACAATTAAAAGTAAATTTTATGAAAATGTAAGCACAGTCATTTTTTTGGAACATTCAACTGAATTTATTTTGATTTATTGTGTTTGGGTTCTAAAAATAATCCGCCATAGGTAAAGTACATTGTTCAGTAATGTATTTATTGTTATTTTTAACATGCATAGCATTTAGTAAATGAGGGCAAAAGCAGTTTTATGGATTAAATTAAGTGAGAGCACAAAGAATTGAACAACATTTTGTGGCTTGTTGAAACGTAACAGTAAAGCTGCACTGATTTCAGCTTAGCGACAGTTCAGCTTCTGTTCTGTCTTCTGACTACAAGGAAAATCTCCTCTTTGATTCAATACATTTTATAATAAGTTTTAACTTAAGCAAAGCACAGCAAAACAGCTACACAATTTTATTGTTTCAGTCTTTCCTGCAGTTGATGCTTTTTTTCCCACTCATGCCCTTTGGCGTTCTTAGCAAAGCTAATATCTGTAGTGCAGTTTTTAGCCTGTACTTTCTTGGGCGGAGGAATCAAAACAAATCAATAAATCGAAGCGTGAAACCAGAGCTGCTTTCCTGCTGCGGAAACCCTACACAGAAACTATTTTTACCCTGTAAATCTAGAGGAGACTGTCAGATTCCCTCTGCTGTGAGTCGCCCTGCTGCTGACAGACAGCTGACCTGCTGCGGGAACATCACCGTAATTGGAGACTTTCCACTCACGCAGTTGGGAAATATTCAGTTTTCGCTTTTGATTGAATGTAAACACCCGTTCCAAGCTGTCTAATGAAAGAAACCAGAACTATAATCATGTTAAGTAAAGGGAAAAAAAGTCTCACTCGTGTGTTTTTGAACATGAATCTGCTTGATCAAAGAGAATAAAGTATTTCACTTTCAAGTTTTTTGGACCAGATTTTTGGTTTCTAAAGATTTTTTATTTCAGGATGAAACGCAGAGCTGAAAAAATGTTACGCAACAATACATCATTGCTCAAACTCCTTATTAATTCATTTTGATAAGGATTTTTAACAATGCTAATGAAGGCATTTATTTTGAAATTAAGTAAACGTAATTCCTGTTTGTGCCAGAGCACCTGTAAAATGTAAAAGCAACATGCTCGGTAAAATGTACATAAAATTAATCAACATTATGTTGATAAGTCAAATTATACCAAGAGGGAAGAACTAAAACAGTTGGGATGCTTGACACGCTTTTATTATGTTCCAAAACTTTAATATTTGGGAGAAAAAGAAACATGCTTTTTGAAGTACCTGGTTCTAGTCCTTGGTTCCAACAAATGTTATTTTGTGTTATGGTCAAAATGTACTGATTTATTAATGTAGTTAGTTTTAAATATTGAGTACTTCTCAAATATGCAAGGTTTCTGGAACACTGATATTGTGTGTTTGGCTGAACAAACCTCTAGAGTACTGAAACCATCCAAAAATGTTGAGGGGCCTGTTTACTTATTGGTAGATTAATGCTTCAAATGCCAGATTGGAGACCACCCCAACCCTTGACTCATGTTATCTTCCCACAATTAGGAAAGTTGTTGCTTTGGTTAACCTTTGAACAGTTTTTTAACGTCTTTACACACTGTTGCACATTCAAGATCACGCTGTATGCGGTTTCATGAGCGCGCATTCAGCCGATGGTGTCAGCCAGTTTCTCCTCGATGATCAATTTTGAAATGGTTGGTACTTCCGCGTTTTGAAAGGGACGCCACCCACACGTCACTTCTGAGGACCTGATTGGTCAAAGTTCAGCACTGTCACGATTTACCAGTCAGAAGTTCAACTGGTTGAACTTCCGGCGCGCGTTCAATAAACGCCCGTTTTGTTCGCAGAGCCCACGACCAGATCGAAAACTTGTATGACGATGAGTCAACGCGGAAGCATGAAAATCAGGTTGACTTGTGTTTACATAGACTTTTCATTGATCGTGGCTGCTTGAACAAGAGTCGACCCGGCTGGTGTGAACGTGCTTTCAGAGATGTACGTCAGGGTTCGACCGCGCACAGCTTAGAAAGCTAAGAGTAAAATTTAAAAATCAATTTGGAATTTAAGACAACCAATGTAAAGCAGACAAAGCAGTAAAGCAGTTCCAGTAATCTAAACACAAAGAAATATAAGCATGAATAATTGTCTCCAGGTCAGATTGAGACACAATACTATTTAACTTTCCAAGTTCCTCAGATGATAAAAACTGTTTCTTATATCTATTTTGAGGTATTGTTTGAGAGAGTTTTATTTTTAGGGACAAAAAGCTCCATCTTATGGGTGTTTAGGTGTAAATGATTATTACACAGCCATGTTTTAATACTTGTTAAAAAAAATCCAACAGATTTTGTAGTTACAATAATTTTACGGGAAAGAACAGTTAAGTTGGATATCGTCTGCATAAAAATGAACTAGTAAGTCTCCCAAGAGGAATCAATTATAGGACAAATAAAAAAGGGCAAAGTACAGAACCCTGGGGAACACCACAAGATATTTGTTCAACTGCAAAAGTAAAGGAGCAAACAGCCTCATTCGAAGTTCTTCCGCTAAGGTACGAGATAAACCAATTTAAAACTGACCTGGAGAGACCATAGTCATAATGAAGACTTAAATCTGCTGAAGGTTAAGCACAGTCTCCAACTATTTCCTTAAAACTACTTACTTTGCAAATAAGGTAAGTAAAGATTAGGAAAAGAAAAACACTTTTTTGTTTGAAATTTTGATTTGTTGTGAGAAAAAAACTGTTGCTGTTCACCTTTCACCATATCTCGTCAGGGATTGAGCGAACCAGCTTTCGCTGATCCGCACCCTTTGGTTTGGCAAAGAGTTTTACTTGGGATGCCCTTCCTGACACAACCCTGTGTTTTATCTGAGCCGGGGACCGGCACAGGGAGACCCAGACATGGCCCCCAATGTGGCTACATAGTTAGGCAGTAACTGGCGTGAAAGGTCTTGCCTAGGGACCCACTGTTCCAAAAAAAAAGCTGATAGTTGAAATAGTTGATTGTAAACCATATCCTAAATAGCAAATTAGCCGCATGCATACTGAGTCTATGTTGCACCATCATGAAATATAAATTTTTAAATGCACTTGGTGTGTTCTAAAAGAACAGGACCAACGGTGATCCTCAGGCTAATGGGCACTGCTACATGATGAAGGCTGAATTCATAACCAATGTAGTTTATTGGTAACAATATTCTATCTGAGATGCCATAATCGTACATCCCGGGCGGTGTCACAGCTCATCTGGAGAATATGATATTAACAGCGGAGTCTCTAAATGATCTGATGTACGCGCCCGGAGGGAGGTATAAAAGCAAGAGTGCCAGGCTTTGTGCTCTCTGGATTTGAGATCCAAACAGATCTTGAAACGACACACGGGCCATTAGAGATGGAGCTGTGACACCGCCCCTTGCTGGTTCACCAGCATCTCTGCATCTCTTGATTTATTAATGGGCCAAGCTCCTGCTGATGTATCTCGGGAGACGCAACGCATTCAAACAAACTACTGTTTTCTCTGAGAACTATACAAATTGCCTCATCAAATCCACAACATGGGTCCTCCACCTCTAAACATCAATCTGTGAGAGCGGCAATGGTTCCACTGAGGGCTAATGTTTTTGTTTTCCTTTTTTTCTAGAACATCAGGATCATTCACCCGTTGAATCGTTCCCATGTTTGGTTTGAAGAAAGTATGGCTGTCAAGGCAGAAGTATCTGGATTTCGTAACCCCTATTTTTTCTAGGACATAGTTTCTGCAGAGCAGCAGTACTTCAAGTTGTGGACAGGACCATTGGCCAGGAGCAACCCCGTCCCCCATTCCCATCATCCATGTCTGAGAGCTGTCTGTTTACACCTTTTCCTGCTTGCCTACAGCCCCTCGCATGTTTTTATTTTTATGCTTTTATCTCTTAATACTAAGGAATTTGAACCTTGGTTTGTACCAAACAAGAAACACACCGAAACACAAGGCTAGCCATTACATTGCAAGTAAACTCTGGTGCTGTTTGGCAACAGTGTGACTGCAGATGGCTTTTTCATGAAAGTAAAAATTTTTATTCCTGTTCCTGGTCAATAGTGGTTTTATGCAATACTGCCCCAAGAAAACTGATGTTTGCCATGCTTCCAGGGTGACCTCTAAAATACGTTGTTATGGCAAACCAGGGACATCTTTTCTAGAGTTGTAAGACGTTAGCTAAACGTGACAAAAACCAAACACAGAAATGCTTGCCTTAACCCTTTAAAGACCAAAATACAAAAACCTTTGTTGTTTTCTAGGACATAGTTTCTGCAGAACAGCAGGATTTCATTAGTAATTTACCTCTGGAATAGTGGGCGGAGTCATCCTGTTCCCCTTTCCCATAACTGAGAACTCTTTGCTTACATGATCTTCTGCTGGCTTACAGCTGCTCGCAATCCCAGCCTAACATTACCAGTGCAACAAAAATTGAGAGCAACATCAGAGCTATCCACCTGTCCAGTTTTGAGCCAGATGCCAGCTCGGTAATAGAATAGAATAGAATAGAATAGAATAGAATAGAATAGAATAGAAAAGAAATGATATTCTGAGATGAAAATCCACCCCTCCCTGCATATGGAACGGATCCATAAATGTGCAACACAACTTTGGGAATAAATTAAAGGTGCTGCTGGCTGAATCCAAATGACCGTGTTAACCGTCAAATAACAAAGTTGCACTGACATTCAATTTTCAAGGAGAAGTGAGAAAAAGAGGGCTCTCTGTAATTTCCTTTTTACACCCAACTGTTCTAATAATTTCCCACCCTTGTGTTCACACATTTTCATGTCTAATTAGGAGGAGAGTTGGAGGAGGTCTGAATTTCATTAAACTACCAAAGACAGGTTTAATTCAGCTTGAGCATGTGCAGAAGAGGTGTGGTAATTCCTCAAAGTGCTGATGAATCTTGATGTGAACAATGAATCGTAAATGATTGATTTGATTCTTTCTGTGTTCTAATGGGGCAACAGAACTGCATTTGTTATGTTTGATGCAATAAAACTCAAAGACAAGAAGTTGCTTGAAACAGCTCCAAATATAAAGACATAAAGTTACCATATTTATTTGAGCAGCAACTTTTTCCTTTAACCCAGGAATCATTCATGTAAATGTTGGGTTTGCATGATTATAGTTACTCGGGACTGGTTATGGAGGGCCAGGAAAATTTGCATCACACCTAATGCACTTCTGCAACGCGCGTTCAAGCGACCACTTCCAACGAAACTTTATGTAAACGCGCAATTCGGGCTTCCTCGTTTAAAACCCTTGCATTCACACGACGTAACACAGTTTTTTAAGTCATCTTTGGGCTGTCCGCACTGAACCATTGAGTTGAAACCAGTGTGTTGAAAACCAGTTGAACTTTGACCAGTCAAGGACTCGGGTTTGGTAGTGACGTCCCTTTTAATTCACGGAAGTGCCAACCATTTGAAAATTCATCATGGAGGACAAATTGATAACTGCGGTTTGTACTCAGCCGGAATTATATAAAGTGACCTGTGTCACTACCTGTGGAACTTTATCTGTTTCATCGCTCACCCCGCATGCGCTAACCAACGTCACTTCGGCTAAAGCTTTTTATGTCACTTATGTTACGTGGTAGTGGGTGTCCGCTAATGTTAGCAACAATAATTAGCCTCTTAATGTTAATAACACTGAAAATGTTAATCACAATGAAAAATTTTACTTGAATGTTTAAAAAAAAGAAAAAAAAATATTAACCCATTTTTCCACTCCATTGAAAATCATGTTTTTGGTGTTTTTAACATGTTCTCACAGTGGAGCACACGTATAACATCATTTAAGATTAAAACTGTTATTCTAAGTATTTCTTTATTCAAATCATGTTAGATCAGGAGCCGATAAAAACCTGCTACTGTTTGAAAAAGCTGGGACGCAGCAACCGCCATCGCTTCTCAGTATCACTTCTCTGCTAGAATTCTGATGCATCCACTTGTAGACAATTAGATCCATTAACATCTTCATTTTCCTCACCTGAACTGCCACCTGACTCAAAACTGGATGACTAATTAGCTCTGATTTTGCTACGCTACTATTAGCTTAGGCTTGTGAGATGCTATAAGGTAGCTGGAGAGAGTGTAAATAAAGGGTTGATGGGAATTTAGTAGGGCGCCAACAGTCCCACCCGTAACTTACATACAAATGTCTAATGAACTCAGAAAATGTCTGAAATTTTTGCTGAAAACTTAAAAATAAGAATTAAAAGACCACTGGGAATGCTTTTACAATAGAAAAACATAGAGTTGAAGTGGGACTTTGACGTTGGAGATGTCTGTCAAAACCTACTATGCCCTTTGACATACCGTATCTCCTAATGTGATCAACATGAATCAGCTCATTTGCAGAAAAAAGCGGCTTTGTGCCAGTATGCAACACTTTAAAGCATCTTTTCTTCGATGTGCAACACATTGCTAACTCAAAAATGTCGTTTTTATTCGCAAAAGAATAGGCGGATTCACGTTGATCGCTTTAAGGATTGAAAAGTTACAGTACTTGAAGGTGATACATTCTGCAAGTTTTATTTCTAGTTTTCTTTCACTGCTTGTTCTGTGCAGGTCTGTGTTCCTTTTCTCCTCCCTCTCACCTGTGTCTCCTGCTGGAGGTGTTCACAGCTGCATCCTGTTTAGTTGATTGTGTGTTTGTCTATTTAAGCCAGTGTGTTTCTGTTTCCTGTATTGGAGTGTTTTGTGTGCTTTAGGTGATCTTGTGGTCCTGTAATTAAAACAAACTCCAAACTCACCCCCTTGTGTCCAAGCCTTCTCTGCGTCTGGGTTTCTGAACTCCACCTGTAACAGAAGGACAGTTTTACAATACACTTATGTTTAAATCTATTTTGAAAGGCAAAGAAACAGTTTTTTGTCCCATTTTAAGCTCATCTTGCTCGCTAAACCATTTAGTCACATAAAAATAGAAAAAAAGGTGCTACAATTCTGACAACTTGTGGAATTTCCTCTTCCGGCTAATGATCTCTGGGAGCCATTATAAGTCTCCATTAAATTACATGACACCAAGTCTTATATGGGAATAGAGCTGTGAAAAAAAGCCTGGAGAAAGATTAGCAATATTTGCTCCTCTTCTACAGTTGGCACCAAGCCTCTACCAACTGTTGATGTATGCGCTTGCATCGGGCGGCGACTTCCAGTGTGAACGCCGCAGACCAAAGAACGCGGGTTCTTGAAGATGCCCGTTGTGACTGCTGAAGGAGCATTTACAATTACATTTATGCCTTCATTTGAACTTTCCCTGTTGCCCTGCCATCTTAGCTTAGTCTTGGGACAATAACTGGAACATTATGCTGAAAGGTTGTCTCTTCCAGCACAACAGGCTGTTGGATTGGGATTTATCCCAGTCGTACCAGAATGAGACCAGCAAATGTGTTTGCTAAAATGGAAGCTGGTTCACAAATACTGGCACAGACATTTATGCATGCAATAAAACAAGATTAGAGAAAAAACACAAAGCTATGTCACAGTGACATTTAGAATTATAATAATTTTACAGCTATTGTATAATTTGTCATGGACACATTAGCTAATTTGTTGTATAGCGATCTGCTAGTGAGGTCACCCATGTGCCACGCCACAGTGCTTCACATAATCAAAGCAACACTGGATGCAATTCAGTTATCAGAAGGGTAAATGGAACAAAAAAAACCTTTGGTTAGGGACTAGAAGAGAGGATAAAGGTGAAAGGAAGGGGTACCACTGTGGATCATTTCTCCAGACACTCAACTTTGTATGGGCAGGTGTGAACACTCATTTTGACTCTGATCTGCTAGAAAACAGAGGTCTAAGGTCAGTCACAGGTCATCAGTACAGTGGCCAGGACTATCCAGAGTTTCTGCTCTTAACGAGATCTGGATAAATAGATATATGGAAGTTTTAAGTTTGGGTATCTGGAGTGGAGATTCTGCCACTTTAAAGAAACCGGTTACTCACATGTTTGGGGTCTTTGTTTGTTGTTTAAATTATTACTTTTAGAAATTTTGGTTTATTTTTGTTTTTTCTTTCATTAATTACAGATCAGTCACGTTCATTTCTTTTAGGTTTTAGCAATATCAAAAGCCTGTCAGCTTTATTAAAAAGTTGCTTTGATTTTTCTCTTTTTTTTGTATTTTTAAAATTATTTTTCAAATTAGGTAGAGGGAGAAAACTGTGCTTTTTTTATTACATATGACAAAAAAGTAAAAACGAATTTTGCATTTGACTAAAAGGAAAAAAAAAAAATCATCCCTCAATGCTTGAAACCCCTACGTTCTTTTCAGTGTCATGGGGCTGCTGGGGCCTATCCCAACCCGTTTGGCAAAGGCAGGGATACACCCTGGATGGGTTGCCAGTCTATCACCAAATTAAAACAATTTATTTTTACATATTTATCACATTCTAATTTCCTACCAAAACATTTTAACATACTAAAGTTGAAATCTTTAAATTTCGCTAAACTCTCTGTCTTGAATGCGAATTGAATTCCCAGGTTTTACCACTTAACCTCTCTTAGGCGCCATGGTTGTACCATCTGCAAACTAGTGGTTTATTACTTCTAATCATTCGCTGTCAGTTCTTCAAAAAACAATCTCTTGCCAAGCTTTTCAAATCAAAGAGCAATTTCCCACCAATTCATTTAATAGGAGCTGTGATGTCACCGAACGAGCATTTGAAGCTTCAGGTCCAGGCTTGACTGCTGTCCATTTCCCATAATTACTGTGTCACGCTTGTTGCTCGCAGAGCTCAGCCAGGCTCCTCTGGGGCTGTCGCCGGTCCCCCTCTACCAGCAGAAAGGGCCTCGAAATCAGCCAAGGATGCGGAGAATGATGCATTTTGCGTGCCTCCTTCTCACAGCACAGTAACTGGAGGGTGGGTGTATGCAAATGAAGGGGTTTAACAGTAGATGGTGACCTGGCTCGGAAGCTTCCGGAGCGATGTTCGGGAACCACAAACTTTATTTGGGAACTTCGAATGATTCTCTCCTGCATATTGATCAAAATGTCAAATTCCGTCCTAAAATGTCACGGCAGAAATAACATCAAATAACACTCCTGGAAGCAAGCCTTCCTGGGGTTAGAAATGAACTCCACAATGCAGTTCAGTGAAAACCAATATGGTGACAAACGTTGGCTGCCGGCACACTAAGCCTGGGATTTCTATGGCTTCTGAGTGTAACCGTGTGAAGAGCATTATAAAGGCATACACTGGAGATTAGGCTTGTAATCTTTTCTGACAACCCCACTGCCATCGATTATTAAGCTCCCAATCTATAATCCAAAAAGCGCACAAAGGAGACACCTTATAGCGGAAAAGCCTCTGTAAACATTCATTCAGTCATTGTCAACCACCTTTACACAACACATACAGGCCTCGCTAAATTTATGAGTGCGTTCACGAAGCACTTTGTCTGGTTGAGTCACTGTGTGATTTTACCTTTCTTCTTTGTCATAAACAAGCACACGCTCATTCAGATGTTGTTTGTTTCTGTTATATTGAGGCAAAGACAGAAGCATAGCTAGGATGAAATGTCAGACATGTTTTTGTCAGTCACACACAAAAGTAAGGTATATCCGTCACAATTATCGTTGCCACTTCTCAGTTGTATATGTTCTTACCGGCAGAACAAGAAGGCAAACTCTTATACCATCTTGCAACTGTCTTTGCCTTTCATAGATGAATTATACATTTGGTAAGACGGTATATGTTCCAGCCAGTCACCGACTTGACAGGTATCCCTACTGTCACGGTACAGACTTGACTGTTATTTTTTGTTATCGCTGTTCAGGCTACACTGGTATCCATACTGTCAATTGTACAGACTTGACTGATATTTTACATAGTCATTGTTCATGCTAGACTGGTATCCCTACTGTCACATTGCAGACCTGACTTGTATCGCCACCATCTTTGCACAGGATGGTCCAACATCCCTACGTCATTCAACAGACTATTCTTGTATCGCGACCCTCTATGATTTGTCTGGTTAGATGCTTTCATATTTTTAGTGCAGCCATTTCCTTTATATTTGTTCGACATGGTTTAGGCTCGTGAATACCAGGAAACTTTTTCCTTTAACACCAGAGTTATCACCGACATTCTGTAACTCGTCAACAGTTAGCATGATAAAAGTGTATCAGATGATTTTGATAAGGAGAAAAGTGCCTTTTGACATTAGCTTTGCACCTATTTGTAACTCTTTACTAATGTAAAGTAGGGCACGATGGCGTAAAATCCGCTTATTTCTGTTTCAGAATCTGCTAGAATGGCGTTAATTACCTAAACGGCTGAAGAGTTACAGTAAGCGAAAGAACGTCTACACTGGAGCCAAAGCTCCGGTATTAAAGGGCTGACAGATTGAAAGGCTGGACTTACCATTGTGACAAGAAAAGGCAAACAGGAGGGATCATCTTTATTTTCTGTAGACCTTACTTACTTTGACTGATACAGCTGCACCTGCTTTCCTGCCTTGAGTTCCGTATAAAATTAGAGGCGATCTTTTGCTGCACCTGCATCTCAAACGCAGCTACCGTCTGCCCTTAGAGAAAGGCAAACATCCAACTGCAGGAGCTAGTCTTTTACCCCCCCACACTCTTTTCAACTCTCTCGGCGGTTTCATATGTAAACACTTATTAAAAATAGATGCTTTGAATGATTCTTGCAGCACCTGCAGAGAAAGACGCGGAGAAAGCATCTACTGTGTCCCCGCTAATCGTTTCCCAAAGAAAATCTCCTATTTTGCTTTTTATAGGATACCTACCAGGAATAGCCAAAAGAACGACTCTATACTGTGATCGGTACATTGTAACAGCACTCCAGTGGCCCATCACTTTCACTTGGCCTTGAAAAAAAAAGAGACTCCTACCGACTTTTTATCGTGAAACACAAACCGCCATGAAATTGAAGAAAACACAAACGGCAGATAACACAGGCAGAGCGAGTAAATTCAATGCATGACTGCAGAAAAGCCAGAGGGGATTTATGGACAAGAGAGATGACTTGCAGCAACACTATGGTAAGTTTAATCCTTTTTGTGTTCCCTGCATGAGGAAAACGCACACCTACGGCGACTTTGTGCTGAGTTTGTGTTGGGGCAGTCCTCCGGAAGCTTTAAATCTTAGGCTGGCGGGGAAAGACAAGAAATGTGGTTAAGCCGGGGAGTGCTTGGGGTGCTACTGCTAGAAGTTTAGAAGAAAGCGTGCGTGGTTATCTCTGAGCCCTCTGATGAACGATGACCAGTTCAGACATTAATCGACTGTTTTACCTCATGATTTCGGAGCCTCTTGCCAAACAAACGATAAAAAACAAAGGATTGTCTTACTTGTTGAAATCAATTCCTTTCTATCACCTATAACATACATTTTAATGCATAACAATAACCAGTTTCCATTATTTGCATCATTTTAACATAGCTATACCTAAACCATTACTTAAAAAGCTCTCTTAAAAACTGTTTCTTAGCGTGTTGCATTAGATTGGGACGGAAAATAAAGAGTGACCATCACATGCCCCTAGTGTACATAGCATCCCTCTGGCAAAACACTTGTCCATCTATAATGTGAGATTTCCTAATCTTGTCCAAAATTAGTTACTTTTTCATTTTGCATGTCAACAAGCCTTCTAAAAGTTTTCTGACTTTTCTAGAATTTTCCATAATAAAAGTGGTTTTGAATCAATTTTTGATTCAAAAATTTCAACTGACAAACGGACCTAAGAAGTTCAACGTTATAGAAGATGATAATTTGGTTTGAAATAAAGTCAAATACCAAAAAAAAAAAAAAAAAAAGCCAGTTTTTCTGCTTCTGCCATAATTAGTTGCGGTATTCCTCAGGGTTTTGGTCCAAGACCTATTTTGTTTATTTCTAAATGTGCTCAGTTGGGGCATCAAAAGCTATGATTTGAATGTTTGGTTGCTGGGACTGTTCTTTATCTGTGGAGCCTAAAGAGACTGATAAAAAGAAAGACCTGGATGACCTGTGGGCCTCCACAGATGAATTCAAATAAAACAAAATAAATTACTTTTGGTCCCAGAAGACCTGTGAAATTGTATTTCAGCGCCTTGGTAAATACACATTTAAACAAAACCGCTCTTTTCATTCATACTTTATCTTTCCACCAAAACAATTCATAAATTCTAAATGTGGTCTCTCAAAATGAAACTGGAATCTGTTCTGTTATGACGTCTAGGCTACAACAAATTAAAGTCAGGTTTTTATCGAATACCTTAGTCATTTAGCTGATCTAAGGGTTCGAAATGCTAATACAAATCCTATTTAATACAAATCCCTTGAGGACCTCGGTCCATCATATCCCACAAATCTCAATGTCCTAAAAAGCTTCGCTTTGACCGTAGTTTCCAAAGGTCTTTTGACTTCTGACATTTCACGCTTGTCGGTAGCAGATGAGCGCACATCCACTTTGATGATTAATGGGTTGGTTTTCTACCCCGCGGTTCAGCTAAACTTGGCTTCTCTCTACTTAGTTTGCCTCTGCAGACAGT
Organism: Adrianichthys oophorus; assembly: GCA_036245035.1. Classification (NCBI taxonomy): domain Eukaryota; kingdom Metazoa; phylum Chordata; class Actinopteri; order Beloniformes; family Adrianichthyidae; genus Adrianichthys; species Adrianichthys oophorus. The sequence goes on along the minus strand of BSAI01000123.1, from coordinate 4,729,151 downwards.
AACCGTCAAGGTGGGTGGGCTCCCTTATTTATCATCGCAGAGAAGTGTGGGGGGGGGCGGCGGCACCCAACAGGGCGCCACGCTTCCCGGAGACAACAAACGACCAGCTTTTGAGGATGCAGATTGAGCAACAACTGTACAACACAGCGGCCCGGGTAAAACGGCTCTGAACGCATAATGACAAATGGAAATGGGACTGATTTCAGTTTGATTTCAACTGACTCTAAGTGCTCTTTTTTATTTGACAACACGAAAAGCTTGCTGTTGACATTTTCCAGCCCTTTGGAGAAATTACAATTACTGCAAAGCAACTGAGGTTTGACGCTGCAGAAAGTGCCTTTCTAGCATAAATAAAAAAAGTGTCAAACCTAATAAGAATTTCTAATATCTTGAGATGTCTTAATGCATTCTAAGGTATCTAAAAAATGTACTGGTCCTTTTAACATCTGCATGACCATATTTGTGAAATGAAATGTAGAAATGAAAGAGTTAGTTTAGCCTTTTTAAGGAAAAACAAGACTTTTCTCTACCTTAGGGATGTACCTTGTGGTATCCGCCACGATTTTGGCCTTGATCCAGAAGCATTTCCCTGTTCTTGGCAAAGTGCCGTGATCCCCTTTTAGAATTCGGAGCTATTTCCATCCATCTTATTTGGCATTTGGCGCACTTAACAGTCTTGTCATCTCTGTTTTGGAAGGCAGCTCGGCCAAACAAGCTGTACTGAGAGCTACCGTTTACACCCCCACCCCCCCATACACAGAAACCTGCCTGAGCTTCATGTGAACATCTCTCTGGCAAAAATGCCTCCGCCTGGAGCCTGCATGCCTGACAGTTCTGACAAAATCAAATTAAATTTGCAAGCTTTTCCCCCTCTCTTGCAAGGCTTTGTCTTTTATCCAGTCTTTCTCAATAAAATATTACAAAACACCCTTGCAGCGTGAAGAGAATACTTTAATGGCGATATAATGAGTGGGCACATGAGATTAGCATCAACAAATGTTCCAATCTGACCTTTCAATGTTTAATTCTGCACTTTTCTCTAAAACAAAGCCTTGAAAAAAAGTCTGCGTCCAAATGTGATCATTTTTCCTTTTAAACAAAGAGAAACTCCCAGAACAGCTAGTTCCCAGAGGAGAAAAGTCTTCTGGTGTAAAGGAGGCTCAAAGTCATGGTTTTCAGGCTAATATCCTAAATAATTACAGTCTCTTGAGATTTTGGTTTGTAGCTGTGGCTCAGTTGTGGTTTTGTTTGGATTTTCTTGTTGAGGTTTCTGTTTGTTCTGAGGTCTAATGGAATGCTCCTCATCACTTCCTGTCTATTTATTAGCTGCACAACATCAACATGTATTTTAAGCTTTGAAAACAACAATCCCTGCCTTCAAGGAGATGCTAAATTAAAGTAATTTTGGAGCCAAAGCGGTTCGATGCATCTTTGCACCAACAGGCATCAAGGGTTGCCGGGCCACTCCTCATCACTTCCTGTCTGTTCTGAGGTGGCTACTGGGCTGCACCTCCTCACCTATGTTCTGTGGGGGTTGCCGAGTTACCTTTGACAGTTTTAACCAATTCTAATCATTTATTTATTACACTCTTCCCCACCTACTTTTTGTTTCTCAGACTTTTGGGTCCGCTACCCTAATACACTAGACTTGATTTTCTTTCTTTCTTTTTAATGAGAAATCTCTTAAACTTGACCCCTTTAGAAAAGTTTGGGGTTCGAGTAATCAACACGTCCTGTCACAGTGATTACAAATTGAAAAAGTGGCTTAAATTGGCCCAATGTACAACCAAGGGTGACTTCATCACGTGCTCCGTCCATGAATTTATACAATGTAAAACACCTGTTAAAGAGTATATCAAATAGAAATGTCGTTAAGTCATTAGTCTCGATTCTGAAAAACTCTTGTCACGTTAAACTCTTTGCGATAAGAATAAATGATTGAGCTGAAGTGAAGGAGATGGAGTCATGGAAAGGTTCTCGCTGGTTATTAATAAACAAACGCCTGGCTGGGTATTACAACGTCCTGGCTGTACTCATCAGTATTCCGTCTTGAGAGCACCTGCTGCTGGGGTAGATGCTCTGCCAGTTATTGGATTGCTAATTTCTTCCTGGGAGGCCTTTTCAGCCAGGCGGACAGATGAGGGGTGAGGAAGCCAATAAGTCATCTATGGGGAGAAGCTGATGATAAACTTGAGTGAGGAGGCAGCAACAGAAGGACGGGTGATGGGAGGGGGCGTGAAGCAATGAGAAATGGAGGCCCGTATGCACGGCTGGGTTGGCGAAGGATGGCTGTCTGGCTCGCCAGGATGCGAGATCCTCTTGATTTCCTTCTCCACGGCCACAGAGTTATTGCCTTTATTTGAAGAGCGCTGCAGCTTTCTCCCTCAATAGATCAGAGCGTTTGATAAAGGTGTGAGCGGGGGAGGAGTCTGGGTGGCCGAGGGTGAGCGGATGAATACCGAACAGTGCACTTTGTACAGCTGAAGCTGGTCACCGGCACCACTGATTGTTCTCTTAATGGTGATGAATGATGGAGAACGGCAGCACACTGCCACGCATGTGGTGATGGAAGGGAGCAATAACTCTGCATCATCAGACCAGCCACATCACACAGGCACCAGTCACACAAAAAGCACGTCATCATGAAAGAGCTCGTGAGAAGGATGAAGTCCCATTTTAACGATGGGATGAATGGTAGCGTATCCTCAGGAACAATAAGTAAAACGATTCTTTTTTTAAGATCTTAAATACCTCTACTTTTTTACAGGAACACAGGACCAGAAAAGTTCATCAATCCAGACAACTATATGATCTTTTTACTTTGCAAAGAAATCATCTACGGAGTCTCAAAAGTGCCAAACGCATATATGTGTGTGTGTGTGTGTGTGTGTGTGTGTGTGTGTGTGTGTGTGTGT
>BSAI01000123.1:4709051-4726226 GCA_036245035.1 Adrianichthys oophorus | reverse complement strand
GTGTGTGTGTGTGTGTGTGTGTGTGTGTGTGTGTGTGTGTGTGTGTGAACACAGAGAAAAATCAAGAACAAAATCTGTTGGAAGTTTTACACTTTTTGTTGTAAGAAACATGATTTTATTCTGTTTATTTCACTATAAAAAAGTCCAAACACTTAACGTTAATTATTGCGATGTACTTTTTTTTTGTGTTGTCTTTTCTAAAGTTATTCTGGAAGTAGTTTCTGGCTAAATTTACTGTACGAACGGAGGTGCGGTTGAAAAAGGACTTGTTTATTTTATCACATCAGAAAAACTGAAATAGAGAAAGTTAAAAAAAAAAAAAAAAAAGTAAAGTTTTAGGAACCAAAGTTTATAAAGATAGAGTTAAGTCTAGAAAAAAAACTGATAAAATAAAGAAGTTTAAAAGTCCCACTCTGATCATCTTTTGATCTAGTTTCAAAGCGTTCCCAGTGGTCTTTCTATTATGATTATGCTGTTTTCAGCCAAAATTAATTAAAAAAAACTTCTGTCAGAGTTTCTGCAGAGCAGTAGTAGTTCACTAGAAATTCACCTCTGAGTTGTGGGCGGTTTCCACCATCAATCTGTTTCCACACTCTTCCGCTACCTTCAAACCCCCAACCTAACATTAGCGGTTTAACAAAAAGGCAAGCACGCAAAAAATATGATCTTTTTCATCTGCATTTTTTGTCTGCTTCTGATTCACAGGATTTGAATAAAGGAATACGAAGAAAAACAAGTTGAAGCTTAATTCTCTTTTTTTATATATATATATATATATATATATATATATATATATATATATAAATATGTCCTTGATCGTCAGAAAAATGCCACAAAAACATGCCACCATTTTCATTAAAGTGGATCATTAATAAAAAAAAGTACTTTCACTCATTCTATTCTTAGCATATTTATGAACTATATCACTACAAATATTAACCAGTAAAGGGAATTTCAGAAAAAGTTTCAAAATAAAAGTTCTCCTCTAGTTTGGGGCGAACACAATTACATCTAAGAAGGTTTTCTGCATAATTCTCTTGTGGTCCACATTATTAACGTCATCACCCCTTTTAATTATTTTTTCCATTACCTAGTCTCGTTTTTCTCATATTTCTTGTTTGGATGCAAACAAGCCACACAAAGGCAATTAGTGTTTCATTTTCTTCAGACTGAAGGTTTTATGGAACCCAGTGGAGATGGCTGTGACTCACACAGCACCCTGACTGAGTCTGTGGGAAACCACCGACAGAAACAGAACAAAGGCTTCTCTAGTTAATCCGTTGCTTTTTTAATGTGCGCTGCGGGATTTTAGCGGACACCAAATACCTTTATATTTGACTTTGTTGGCAGCCTGCCGGTGTGCTTTGCTGTCAGCCCACCACTGTGTTCCTAATGGACTGCTGCGAGACTTTTAAAGGGTCCTATGCTGCGCAGACGATAAGAGTGTTCTGGCGTCGATAACCCGAATGTCTTTCAGGTGTCACTGTTAGATTTAGAGAAGCCTTGAAAACTACCAGGTAGATTATCATCAAATCTGGCAGCGGTTAGGTTACCTGAGGGGATAACACTATGGTGGCTCTTTGAAGCGCCATTACGTCAAGATGTTTGTCCATCTACGACTGTAGATCGTGGCCAAAGGCTATTCTAGCTGGTCAGAAGCAAGCTCTTATTCTTCAATTCCCTATATTTCAAAACCACTTCATGCACAACGAGCATTTAAGGTGCGTTCAAGAATGCTTCTTTAGCCCACTGCGTTCACACTGGTCTGTTGAAGAAACTTGGAAAGCTGCGCCTGAATGGGAGAGTTTTACAGATGAAAGGCTGAAACGTGTGTTCAGTTTGACCTTTCATAGGAAGCGGTCGCTTGAACCCGAGTTCCTGAGAGCGGTGTGAAAGTAGCTTCAGATAGAATCTGGAAACACTGTTCATGAATTTGAACAGTGACTTGAACCAAACAAGAAAAGCACACAGAAAAAAGGGCTAGCCATTAACTTGCAAGTAAACTCTGGTGCTTTTTGGCTGCAGTGTGACTGGAGATGGAGTTTTTTAAGGAAACCGATGAGTGTCAGGAATTGTATTCAAATTCTTCTTCCTGGTCTCTTTTTCCACGTTTGACGCCGAAAAAAAAAGTTTTTTAGCAAACCAAATTAAAATGTCAAAAAGGAAAAAGAAAAAAACAAACGTTCCTTTCTAATGCTGCAAGTTGTTAGCTAAACCTGACCAATACAAAACACAAAAAGTGCTTAACTAAACTCTTTAACATCCGGCGACAGCAAAATAACACTATTATAACACTAAATAACACTGCTGTGACTCTTTTAGTGTTTTCGCAGTTTTCCAACTGAGTCTGATCTACAAAGCTGCTCGTCACCGTGTCAGAATCAGCTAGTTTCCGTTCGCTGCGTAAACACTCTACTGTAAGGTGTTTGCATATCAGGGTCAAGGCTGCTTTTCTCAGCTTCAGAATCTGTTGGAGTTACGTTCATTGCGTGAACGCTTGAAAAGTTACAGTATTTCAAAGAACATGAATACTCAGGCGTTTGAGAGCTAAATGTCGTTTTTTTTAGACAGCTGTAAGCCGCTAAACACAAACAGACTTCTTCAGTGTTAAAACAATACATGGCACCTGTGGACACTCGGCCACCTGCAGCACTCAAGTGGTTTTTGAAAACTCTGGTATTTCTAAATTGTTGCAGTACTGTGTAATGTTTTTAAAGAGGTGTTTGAGCCCAAAAAAAAAATACAAAGAAATGGCTTCCTCGTATTTGCTTCTAAAGTTCACGTCTGGAAACTGACATTTTTTTTCCGAACATTTTTATTTAAACTGTTCTTTTTTGACATTGACACATTTCTCTCTAGAAATGCCCTCAAACTTAACCAAAAAATAAAACATCTGCTCTGTTTCTGTTCCAGATCATCAATAAAAATTAATTCATAATGAGAGACGACAATGGCACGGATGAGAAAGCTCATTAATTCTCTAATTTCTGGTCTAATTGAATTTTGTTTTACATCGTGTGACGGAAAGTATTGAATGTGACAGCTGTGCTCTGGCCAGCCAACCCAGTGATTCCTTCTACAGACAGTACTTTTTCTTGAGATCAAGAACGTCTACAAGAAATATGACGCAAACTTTGTGTTTGCTCTGTGAGCTATGAAACGAAACTGTGACTGATAGAGGACAAAAAAGTGAATCTGAGATTTTAAATAGCAGAAAGGAGGCAACACTGACACATTTGAGACGGGTTTGTGTTTTTAAGCAGCCCGATGTATTTGGCTGCAACCTTCTAAAAAAGAGCTTGCAACTAGTTGAAAAAAAAAAAGAAAACGAGCAACACATAAAAGTTGAAGGATGCACAAAGGCTAGCTTTACTGACATTTGTGCTTAGGCAGCTTGCAAATTTTTGCAGAGTTGCATCGCATTCCTAAAATTCTTAGACTGGGTTTGAGGCATTTTTGGGACATCACAAATGCAAGAAGAAGTCTTGCAGACTCAATAGAAGGAAATTGAGAACTCTTAATTTGTCAGCTCTGTGAAATGCAGCGGTCAGATGAATTACGCTATAATGTAAACGTAGCTCGGTCTGAGAAATGGGAACCAGACCAACCCATTCTCACTCCCGCGTCGTCACATATTGACGCATGGGTAAGGACCCCTTTGCTCACTTTTTTGACGCTTTGGGTGTCCCCAACTCGTCGTTTTTTTGACGCGCCAGCTGTTCCAATTAAATCAAGGGTCCCCAACCTTCAGGTCCGGTACCAGACCCTAACCTTGACCACGTACTTCAACCCTAACCTTAACTCGTGTCGGACGCAGATCGCTACCGGACTCGGATTGGTTCCGGACGGCACCGCGTTCGACAAAACGACTGGACCCATGACACCCAAAAGGACACAAGACTAGCAAACAACGGGTCGATCGATGTTAAATGTTAACATTTTATACACATATTTAATTCATACTTGATTATCTTGCATGAAATATGAGGAATGACGAACACTTCACTTTCACTGTTCAGTACTAGATGTTCATCTAAGTCACACGAGCTGTAGTTTTGGCTAAATATGTCCTGGATCCGTTTTAGGTCAGTAAATTGGATCGTTCAAAATGAACCAAAATCAAATGTGAATCGGATCATTACCACAAATTATGATATTAATCGAATCGTTGTGACACCGAATAAGTACACCCCTCGTAAACTCTTAAAATGTATTTGATTTTTACCTAATGATCTGGTGATTCAACCACTTCAAAACATTTAGCAATAAAAGGAACTATTTCTTAACTGAACAACGTTGGTTAAAGAACAGATAAGGTGAAAACTCTGACTTAGTGAGCTTGAATTAAACCTTTAAGAAGTTCATTTGACAATGTTTGACAATTTCGAAAATTGTGTACTGATAACTCACTAAAAATGATGCTTTCTAGTTTGCAGCGCCCTCTTCTTGGAATGTATTTGATCATTGCAGACATCCAGACATGGTCTCCTGTTGCACTTTACTTGGGTTAATGCATTTAGACCCTAATAGAAAGTTCATACGTGAATAACTGTCAGCAGCTGGAGCTCATCTGGTGTCATTAGGGTTATCCGCTCCCTGAAAAAGCCCGAATGACCAGGGCAAACAGAGAAATCTGCCACTGGCAGAACTGATAATGGTGGGGCTGCAACGTCTCCGTCTTGTCGCAGTGCGCTTGAACCCTCCCGCAGCTTCTGTTTTCGTCATGAGCGCCATTCGGACGAAACAAGTCAACAGGAGGTTTCAATCTGGGGCTCCTCGTTAGCTCCGGGACTGCGGGTGATTTAGTAGACAAATGCTGCACTGATATAATAAATTAACGGCACATCTTTTCATCAGCTGATAGATCGCGGGCTCGGTGTCGATAAACTCTCCCGCGTACGCCGCTTGGCATGTGTGGGCGCAGCTGCGTTCAGCTCTGAAACCTGCAGCACTCCTGTGGCTTCTTTTGGCGTCACAGCACATCAAACACATCTCGCAGGCTGCAGGGAGTTAGAGCTGCAATCCAGCAAAAACATGAAGCAGGACCATCATCCTCTGCTTCATTTCACACAGCCCATTTGTCTGATGTGTACAGGGCGACTGTCAGCAGCAGAAAATCTGTGATGTTTTTTTTTTTTTCTTTGCCTCATTTTCACACCAGGTGACTTTTTCCTTGTGTTTTTGTCTCTGTCACACAATGGGACATAACCTAAGTCGTCCATTCACAGTGCAAGTGGAATGATTCGGCAAATAATTTTCCCTCCAAGGTGAATTTTTGTAAGAAAGGTCGCAGGTGAATAAGGAAGCCGCTATCGCCACTCGTCTACGATACACAGATGATGCTGACCAATAGATGAAAACATTTCCAGATTACTTTCCAGATTACATTTCCAGAAAATTAGAAAACACTTTGTTAATTTTTTTTTCAGCAAACACCCCAACAAGGAAGCTTTAACCTCTTTATAAAGAAGCCTTTCTCTGGAAGTTTTTTTTCAAGATGAAGTAGACCAAATTAATTGTGTGGAGGTAACACAAACAAGATTACGGCAGCAGTGTGATGACAGGTATACACGGTAACAAGTCTGGGACAATGAGGATGGCGTGAAACATTTTATTACTTCCTGAGTGCATTTTTTCATTAAATTCTGTGAATAAGTCATCTTTAAGAACTATCTTCAGAAAACCGTTAAAGCTAGGTTCCACACTGGCTTCAGCAACACACATTCAGGTGACCACTTTCAATGAAATGTATGTCTCAGGTTACAAAGCTCTTATGTAGCTACGCACGAACGTAAGCAAGGAGCAAGTCTCCTAAATATTGGACTACAGCTGTGAAAGAAAAAGCCTGCAGCAAGGTTCACCAGATTTTGCGAATTCTGCTTCAACATTTTGCGCCAAACCTCTGCCAGCAACAGGTGGCGGACATGAGCTAGTAAACCGTAGAAAAAGAAGAACAAGAAGCCCCTCCATGCTTATCCAGTGTGAACACCATGGACTAGATGCGCGTTCAAGAATGCACGTTCTTGATTGTGCTTCACAAGTCTGGCGTGTCCGTAGCATTCGAACCATTTACACAGTTTTTTGTGATTAAACTAAAGGGGTTTTTAAACATTAAAGCTGGAAAATATGTCATGCTTTGTACACACTGGGCATGTGTGGCTAAATGTGGGTGTTTGACAGCGCTTTTAACACATGGTGTTCACACAGGTCTGTCGCTACCCGATACTAGCACGTGTGATCACAGTTGGAAGAGGTTTTGCGAGACATGTCCAAGAGGGTGCAAATCTTGCTCCAGGAATTTTCTTTCACGACTCTATTCTGGTATAGACTTGACGACATAGAATTCCGACCGAACACAATTATTCATTTCTCCTTTATGATCCATTTTCCATCCATCATCACAAGCAAATCAGCGTCCCTGATTGGTCAAAGATGAAATGGTTTAGTATTTGATGCACGCTCAATAGTTGTGATTTCTGTATGTAGAGCCCAAATGTGAACATCAAATCTTGCGTAGCTACACCCGACTGTGATAGTTTTGAATACAGAAGCCTGAAACACGCATTTACATAGACTTTCCATTGAAAGCGGTCGTTTGAACTCGCGTTTTCAAGCCTGATGCGAACAAACCTTGCATTTCGAGGAATCAAACCACCAACGTTTTTGAAAAACGCACGTCAGATTCCACCATGACTCCAAATTACTTGACTTCTTTTCGGTACCAGGCTGCTAATACCAAGCGAATTAGCAAAATCTAACCTATAACAAGCACAAAAAGGGACTTAAATAAATAACCATGACTTTCATGTATTTGCAGTTTGATCTTATGATCTCTTTGGCTCGCACTGAATTTGAATTCAAATATATTTTTTATAGCACTTGCACTTCTATTTAAAACTATCCAACCAGCGGTGTAACCCTGATAAATGCCACGTAAACCACCAAGGAATAAATGTCTGAACCGCTTATACACTCGGAAATTATGTCCACTCGCTTCCAAGTGAGACCTATAATGCCTGCAGCTGGTTAAATATGAAAAACCATCTTCGGGACATAATCAGCTATATCATGAAGAATGTAGAGAGTTCACATATTAGATGGGATGCCGCGTTTGTCTCACCCAAACACGCATTAGCCCAGCCTCGTTGGATCATATTTTCTTAAAGGCAACTAGATAAGGCAGACATTCCTGAACTAATCTAGGAAGATAAAAGGATCTTCGGAGCTATAGCTCCAGAGAAGCCATTTATCATTTGCCGATCCAGCCGTTCATGTTGTAAAGCATGTATGCAAGCTGAACTGAAGGCTAATGGAGTGCCACACACTGTTTTCCAATCTATCCACAACACATTTAAAGGCTTGTCTGGAAAGATAAGTCTGCCCGGAGAATGAAATTGACAAAAAAACAAAACAAAAAAACCTTGGATGCCGGAGACTAAAGACGCTCCAAGAACTGATTATTCCAAACAAACCCTAAAATCCATTTTTTTTTTTTTATATCTTTGTGTTTTCTTTTGTGCCCAAGGGGAAGAGTTGTTTTTTTTCCTCCTGCTGTGCCACCATGGGAGTATGGCAAAACTGGAAAGAAAGGATTCCTGCTGCTGTAAGTAAAAAGGGAAAATTGATTGTGTGCACTTGCTCTGATAAACTCCCAATATTGTTTCGCATTTGTCAATTTTTCTACCGCACTGGCCTGCAAGATCAGAGCCGTGGTTTGTTTTTGCCATGTATTCCAAGCACTCCTGTATCATTCATCACATCGATTATTAGCTGGCCTTTAAAAGAAGACTTTTACAAAGAAAGACATTAAGACGGGCCCCAAGCGGTGAACCGACAACCTCTAGGCAGCCCGTTTTCATTCCAGATCACCAAAAACTGTATAGAAACTGTAATCTTGATTTAGTGCAGCTTTATGGTAGTCTGGTGCCAATAACCGGAGGCACAAAAAGGCTCTGAACAGATGTTACGGATATGTTAAATGACTCGAAAAATCTTGGATCTTTTGACTTTAGAGTGCTCTGGAGAAAAAAAAAACAAAGTGCCACAAAGGGCCATGACAATTCCTTATTTTGGCTCAAAAGTGGGGCCCTGATAGTTATTAACACATACTCGTTTTCTACTAAACTCAAGCCGGTGGTTCCACTCTCCACTACAAAAGAAAGGTCTCCTTTTCAGAGAGACAGAGCCAAGTCACTGCCATGTCGTAACACCATCAATTGGGTCTGAAAAGATCTGTTCAGAGAGAAAGAAAAAAGGCTTTTGGAGGAGAACTTTGATGTGCCCTCACAAGTACTTTTCTTCAAAGCCTATCCAATTTCCCAAGATAGAAAAATGATCTGTTTATTGCTTTACATCTTTGTTTCCTCAACATAGACTTAATCTGATTGGTTGTCATCAATTGACAGAAAACACTAAGTCAACTATTTTGTAGAGTTCAAAGCTTAGCTGATTTGAGGATTAAAAAGTCTTTTTTTAGCACTCTTTTATTTCCATGTTATGGTTCCTCCAGCTGTTTTGTATTCAACGTGATGCAAAAAAGATCAACGCGCTTTATAGTTCTCATTCACCCTTGAATGGTGGCAGAACCAGACCGCCAGGAGAGTTGTGAACCGAACCTACAACCTACCGATCAGAGGTCTACCTCTGTGTCACAGCGATCGAGGGTTGCCAAGGGTACAATGACACAAAAGTGTGGAAGAAGTGACACGAAGAAAAAGACAAAAATGATGGTGTGTGCATGTTACGCTGACAAAAATCCACATGAAATATCAATTTTGTCCCCAAACAATCCCAATTTAGTTTAATCAATTCCCAAACCATTTTAAATATATATATATATTTATATATATATTTTGACTTTCAAAAGAAAACTTGACGTGTACATTTTTCAACATAATCCTACTATTCCAGATCTTAAAATATCAATGAATAATGATATTAAACTGTAAAAAATGCTTAAGGAGATTTAAGACAAAAAACTTTCAACATTTTGTGTATGACAACCAATGTAAGCTTAAGACGAGGAATCACAAGTGCTTCAGTTTCCCTTAAATTTTGGTTTTTATGTTTTTAGACCAATGTATGCCATATATGTTTTATTAAACTTAAGGGAGTAATGCCCGCTTTTAGCAGGGAAAAGCAATTAGCAGTAGCACTTATTATTATTAAGCACTTATTTTTTTTAAAGTGTAACAAATCGTCTTTGAAGTGTTGACTAAATGCACTCTGAGATCCACTTTATTCAGACCAGGTTTAACATGTTTAACACAACGCTCAACAAGCAAGGCCAATTTAAATGACAGGAGCTCAATAGAGGCTCAGAGCTGCACGGAGAATGAAAGGTAATCTCCATAAACTGTAACCGCGGTGACACCAGCCTGATGTGGAATGAAAGTGGCTTGGTCTGTGGTGGCATTTCAATTTTTCGGAGGCACAGTCAACAGTCAAACAATGTTATTACACCAAGGCTTTATGGGAATCGTCCAGGCATCAGCTAACAAGATGTTTTTTTATATTAGGAAAATGTATTTTTGTTTGTAGTAAGTGGTCATAAAGTTTCTATTATTCTCATACTCCTAAAATTACATAAAGTCTGTTTTATCGGCTGAGTTATAGCCTTTGTATTTAGAGTGTGTTAGTTTTACAGCAGCCACCACTAGTATACAGCTCAGCCATTCGAGAGGAAATCAAGAGTACAAACGCTACTCCTCCACATGAAAAAAAAACAGTTGAGAGGTTTTATACTTTTTGCCAATCATGTCCAACCAGGGAAGGGTCCCCGCGGCAGATCCAAGACAAGCTGAAAAGATCATATCTCCCACCTGGTCTGAGAACGCCTCGGTACCCTCATAGAAGAGGTGGGACACGGTAGCCTGAGCATTCCTGCAACACAAAATAGGGACAACAGAGGTGGATGGATGGATGATTTTCCGCTCTCCTTTTATCTCTGAAGAGATGATGAAGAACACACCTTAAGCACAGTTATCAATGCGCTGTTGAGAGCACCTAAAAGCACAGAGTCAGCGGTTCAGTAAAACTAGACTCAAAAAAAACCCAACAGTTTGATGTGACACAGAGAGCAGAGATTCAAATCAGAGAAACCCTGATGTGAACTGAGGAATTGTACTGTTTCTTTGGCCAGTACTTTTTGGTACTAATTGGTAAGTAAACGTTAAATATTAATGAAGACAGTTTGACTGCTCTGCTGGTCAGATGTTGTAGCCATTGTTCAGAGTACAAAAAAAAAAAAAAAAAAAGTAGAACCAGCTTTTAGGCATGGTGGTGGTAGAGTAATCATTTGAATTGGTTATGTTAATTTAACTTAAGAAAGACATCATAAATGTACTCTTTGTTATTGAACATGCCTAAGTTTAAATTAAACTACTTAAATAACTAAACGAGATAACACAAAACAAGCGCTGTGGTATTCATACTATTCAACTTTTACTTCCCATTAAAGACAATAAGTAACTAAGGTTGGATTACTACACCAAGAAACCATTAAGCTACATTTATATCACCCTCGGCAACGCGCGTTCAAGTGGCCACTTTCATTAAAAAGTCTATGTAAACACATGTAAATGTGGGTTTCGGGCTTCCGCGTTTAAAACTATTTTTTAAGATGCCTTGTTAGAAAAACAATTCAGTTTTGTCCTTCTTTGCTAGAGTGGTTATATTTAGATGTTGCAACATATTGTGAGGTAAAATATTTAATGAAAGCGGTGCATCTTCATGGTTTAACAATGTCTCAAAGAAAACTTTTGACATTCAAGGTCAGTCAACACAACCTGAATTAACACACCTTAATAAAAGGCCAATTTTTGAGAATACTAAAGTAATTTATGTTTGTCTTTTATGATCACATTTTTCTTATAGTTAAAAAAAATCTATTGTACGAAAAATTTTCCTTGATTTTAATAAATTGAATTGACAATAATTATTCGTGTCTCAAGGCCAACCGCTCTCCATTCTAATATAATTTGACGTGATGGTTAAATAGTTTCATGGTATACTTTTTGAAGTAAAGCCACTTGCTTTGTCTTCACACTTGAGATAAATGGAAATAAATGGAGCCTGAACATGTGCTGAATGAAAAGTCTTACTTATCATTCAAGCAGCATAACTTTGTGTCATTCGACCTTTTTAAAGCTGCCTCGCGGGCGTCCAGCGAAGAAACAAAGGAGACTACTTCGAGAAGAAGACACAAACATCACTCCCGCCTCGTGTCTTTGTGCACCGGCGCTTCGTGCTCAAATTCGCCACACAAAGAAGACATTTATCCACTGTTAAGTAACCTTGCAGCTCCAGTGAGTGTGCACAATGGAAAAGTTTTGCAGCGAGAGCTCACCTCTGAGAGAGCCGCTCACTTTAGCATGACACATGTTCTCAGCACAAACACAATCCTCCCACTGCAACACTTTACTCACTTTTCAGTTATTGCTTTTTCTTGCAAACACAAGCTTCTGCTTCCAAGGACAACAAAGAGTAAAGAGAATTTTTAACCTAACAAGAAAATTTTTTCAAAAACGTATGTAACAAAACAGCAAAAGCATGATACTACGGAGCCCTGGACATTACATTAAAAAAATGAGTACATTTCTATTTTGTCTGCACAAATTGCCATTTTTTTTAGCCAAAAATTTGCAGTTTATTAGCATTTTGTGCAAACAAGTTAGCCTTCTCACTTATGCGACGTAAATTCTAACTTGGGCACATGCGATGCTCACTTGTTCGCCCAAAATGGTAATTTGTCCGAACGCAATGTTAAATTGTGCGCATGCAATGCTAAGTTGATCCAAGTGATGCTCACTTGTGTGTTGTATTTAGTAATTTGCGCGCATGCGATGCTCATTTGTGCGCCCGCGATGCTCTCTTTGTGCACACGCAGTGCTAATTTGTGCGCACATTATCCCAAATTGCTAATAAAATGTTAAATGTATGCAAAAAATAAGCAATTCATGCACAAAAATTGCTAATTTAAAGATTTTTTTAAAATTTCATGTCCATTGCTCTATAATTTTTAATGATAGTTTCCTGTTTTTAATCTGTTAAAGGTCCTATATTACCCAAAATCAACTTTTATGCCCTTTTAAGTGTATTATAATGTTACTTCCTCATGGAAAAACAACCCCAAAGTGGTATTTTAATCCATTCTCGCATCACAGAGCATTTCTCTAAAAATCTGCTCTCTGAGCACCAGCTCCTCCCAGTCCACGAAAACCAGCAGATCCTCATATTGCGAGGTAGACAAGTGAGACCAGCCCCTTCTGGGAAGAGTCTGCGCTGCCAGCACCCAGGCTAACACACAAACACACACTTTCTCGGTGGAGCTAGCTTTCTTTTTTTTTTTTTTTTGTGGGCAAAACGCAGACATGCTGCTGAGGCCGACTCTAGGACGATGTCATGAAATTGTCGGCACCCATTAGGAGGAAAAGGTGGAGCCTCAGAGATCGAGTCATCTTACTTTCGGGTAGGACAAAGAGCTCAAGAAAATAACTAATATTTCATAAATAATTCAATCGTTAGTGCGCCAAAGGTAACATATCATCATACATGTGGATGTTCTGAAAGGCTTAAGAATAGCATGATATAAGCCTTTTAAATGGGAAAAAAAGTCAAACATTCAGATTCAGCTTCAAGACAAACCCAATAAATAAACTGTTCATGTCTGAATGCTCTAATCTAATTTTCTTGAAGACCTTAATCCAAAAGGTCGTAAAATATCTTCACCACCCAAGAAAATAAATCAAGCCCGCTTCAATGGAAGCCCTTAGATTACCTGAACGAAATAAACACGTCCGACATATTTTATGTGCAGTTTAAGAGACTGGATTATTGCTAAACCCTCTGCAATGATCAGGCGCAGCTCTTTTAACACCTACGTGGCTTTCATTAACCCATTTCTCTGATTCAGCTCCATTTGTGGGCATTTGTGGGGGAAAAAAACAAAAAAACATCTAGCTCCCTTTTATCATTCAGTAGATAATAGCCAGGTAATTGAAAGATTTTTTTCCTGCCAGTGAGGAGACCTTTCAGCGTCTGATGACTCACAGAAAACCTAGTATAGAGGGAACAGAGGGCATTTCCATGCATCGAGGCAGCCTGCTTTCTACTACGCCTTTCTTAGGGGCTAATTATACTAATCATTCAGTATTGATCTAATGAGAACAAGTGTTCCTCTATTGTCCGACTTCTCCCAGTCCAGAAGTAATCTGGGCTTGACTGCATATGACATTGTTTTACCCCCATTCAGTAGGAGGCAGTATACACTATTTTCATTGATTAACCCTTCACTAATGAAGGAATGAAGTGCTTGAGGACATAAAATATAAAGTTAAAGGTCAATTTATTCGCAGAGCGAAGTGTTGTTTTGTATTTCGAGCCATGAACACACAAAAGATGTCAGGAAATGGACACCGGCACACATAACCGTCTCAGGAGATCTGTACCACGCCAGGGCCTACATACGTGAAATACTCGGACGATCATGGACGCCATATATACAGATGTGCTGCAGCAAAAACTGGACATTTTCTCTTCTTGGAGTAAAAATAACTGATTGGACTTAAATGTGTCAAAAACCAAAGAAGTTTCCACCATGGAGACTCCACCACGCATACACTCTTAAAAATCAAATCATTGAACAAGTACACTCATATAAATATCTCTGCGCCATCATGGATCACAAACACATTTCAGTTTGACAGTGAATACCTCTTTGGAAATGCCAAATTCTTCAGAAACTCCAAAAACTCCAAAACCATCCATCCATCCTTGTATGTTTTTATAAATGCCTAATTCAGTCCATCCTTTCATTCCATATTGTTGCTTGTTTTGGTTCACTCGGCATTGGTAATCGTAACACAATCGTAACACAATTAGCAGAATCAAATTAAATTCAAATCAGCAGGAAAATTGTCGGCCAAGAACAAGAGTCACTCATGACAATGTACGAGTTAAACGCAAAGGTTCACTGATTGCCACACTCCTTCTGCTAAACCGCTAAGTCAGTGGCAACTTAGGCTTTTTAATTCATATTTCGTTTAATACATTCTTATAAACTCAGCAAGTCAGTTTATATTGTGTTGTATTGATTTTACTGAAAGCTGTCTATGCTTTGTGTTCCCAGCGGCAAAAGAGGTTCCTACCGGATAAATACAGTAACTTTGATTTGTTTTGATTGCAGAAAAAAGCAACCAAACCAAGCAAATAAGCCGCACAATCAAACGTACGATAAGACACTTGGGTATGGTATAAATTTCTTGGTGAAAATGTTTTGGACAATATTATATTGGAAAATAGGATAAATGGATAAAAGTGCATAAAGCTGTACTTAAGAAATGATTCCTATGTGATAACGAGTGTTTTACTGGCAGAATTTTACGGTGTGTGGCGTGAAATGGAGTTCAAAAAAAGATGCACTGTAATTTATTTAAAATTAATAAAAACCAGTTTGTGTAATTTTTGCATACTGATGTGCTTCCTTAAGACACCCAAAGAGATCCAAACACCCAGACCTGACCCGTCAAAGTAGAATTTACTAAGCATCTCTATGGAAACACAGAGGAGTTCATCAATGGAGTCTGAGTTTAAAGCTTTAGAAAGAAAAACACTTTCTAAATCATTTGTGTTTTATTTTTCAAATATTTTATAGTTCTAATAATTTGTAGAATAATTATTCAAATCATTAAAGGTGGAAAAAAGCAATTTTTTAAAGAAAACATTCTGTTCTGCATACATCATTCAACATTAAAAATATGTCACCACTACAGGTGTGAATGATCCTCATTATTCTCGCTACACATTAATTGGTTATAATTAGAATGAGATGTTCTTTACAACAGGGAGCCTTGGGATTTCTTTATCTTTAATAAGCACAATCATTTTCTAAAATTTTCAAATACCAAAAAGAAAAAAAAAAGAGTAACTTCACAGCAACTCGTATTACCTCTACAGATGCTAAAAAGGGTTATTTAAGGACCAAATTTCAAACATATTTCTAAGATGCAGTCCTTTAACACCTTTCTACCAGATGAAACTGAATAAACTGAGCTTCAAAAAACTGGGATTGTAACTTGGACCTGGAGCTCAATGTTTGGTTGTGCACATTCATTTTGCTATGTTTAGTTCACTTGAAAAATAAACATTTTAAACGTCATTATCGGGTGGAAACTTGGTCGGCAAAAACTTTAGAGGGGAGAAAAATGTATTTTTTAAAACCAACTGAAACTTCATACGAAAAGTTTGAAAAACACATTTTTTCATTTGTTTGGCCATATTTTCTCAAATCTTGGCAGCGCTGCTTATGATTTATTGAGTCTTGTATATCAGTTCTGATTGTGTGTTCAACAATCTGCCAGTGTTTTAGTACGACTTTGATAAACTATGTTATATTTGTTACAACTGAACAATGTTAAGTTATTGTAAATAAAGTTTGACTTATCTGCTGTCTTGCAAACATGAAGAACACAGTTTCTCTAGTAAAACTTCCCATCGACCCCTCTGACCAATCACCTGCCTCTTTGCCTATCCAGGCATTCTGGGTTGTGTAGTTATTTTATTTTATAACTGTTTTGATTTCACAAAGCACCTTTTAATCAGGTGTGCTATATTGGTCCAAGGAATATGGTATATTTTGCATTTTTTTTAAGTATTTCAAAGCGAAATGCATCACTGGTAAATTGTTTTCCTGTTTTCCTCCATAAAACGCCTGATTTTTGTTGTTCACAGCAGGCGTGTGTTGCACATTTAAGAATGTGATAAACCCGAGTTCTTCAATTCTCATTTAGCCCAAGGTGTTCACACTGGATAAACAGGGAGGGGATTTCGTTTTTGTTCCAGCTGGTTTGTTGTTCAAAGCTCTTTTGTATTTGCCACACTTGATAAAGAATTTAGCTTCATTTCTAATCCTTTAACACTTCAGGTGACTCCGGCGACATCTAAATAACCCACGCTCTTTGACCTGCCGTAGCTCCTGAAATTGTTTTACGCTGTCGATGCGAATAAGCTGATTCTGACGTGCGGAAAACGTAACTTTACCAACGTAAAGTGTTGCAAGTCAGCGCAAAAGCTTCTTTCTTCTTCTTCAGAATCCGTTGGAATTACGTTAATGGAGTAAACTGCTGAAATATTATGGCAGTCAAAAGAATGTAAAAACTGAAGCTAACGCTCCAGAACGAAAGGGTTAAAAAGCAAATTTAAAAAGAAAAAAAAAGACCTCAAAGGATACTTCAATATGCATCAACTGCAACAAACTATCTTCTATAATTGATGCTGTGTCTACTTTAGCGAAGATTAATGATGCCGCGTATGCTTTTTGAGCACGGTGCATATAACATAATTAGGTCTAGAAGTCAAACCATTCAGGTGGGTTAGTGGGGTCCATGGAGGAAAGCGCGCTCATTGGGAGCAGATTGTTATCGCCGGTGCACGCAGCACGAAATTAATATCACCTGCCTGTTTATTGAAAGAGAAGCACAAACTGTAATACAAGACGAGTCCAAAATGTAATAAAAACTCCTCCAAGGCGGCTGAAGGGCAGGCTGCTCTCTGGATTTAATTAGCAAGCTGGAGAACTGAAAAGACTTCAACTTTTCATCCGATTTTCCCCCTCAAATCCTGCTGCATAATATCAGTGTGGAACCATGTGGGGCTTTTCTAAAGAGGATTAGCGTGAGGAGGGAGGAATCAGACTAAAAAATGCTTCTTAGGTTCCAGTGTGTGCCTTCAGAATGGAAAACAGAACAATGCTGCTCTTCAAAAGTCCTCTATGTGACTTTTTTTTCTAATCAAAAGCTTTTGCTCTGAAGTCAAACTGTTGTTGGGGATGGGCTTCAAGAAAAAAGGAGGAATGAACTTCTGCAGAGATGAGGCCAAAGCGTCGCCTCATCAGTTCAGAACGCCGGAGGCCAGTCAGGCAAAAGAATCACACCAGGAGACAGCGGGCGGGATCATCCCTCCACCCCATCGCTCTTTGACCACTCCAATGAAGATCCAATAATCTACTTGACCGAAGGGGAAACTGGGAGGCATGGTTGTAGCAGCCAGCTTGGCAAACCAGCAAAGCGCCATCATCAGAAGCCGATTAAAACGAAAAAAATTAAAATAAAAAACCCGGGGAGGGGGTAATTGGGTCTCTCCCTACGCCGAAATGTGGCAGCGGAAGTGTGGCAAACT
>BSAI01000123.1:4673600-4709041 GCA_036245035.1 Adrianichthys oophorus | reverse complement strand
AGTTTGCCACACTTCCGCTGCCACATTTCGGCGTAGGGAGAGACCCAATTACCCCCTCCCCGGGTTTTTTATTTTAATTTTTTTCGTTTTAATCGGCTTCTGATGATGGCGCTTTGCTGGTTTGCCAAGCTGGCTGCTACAACCATGCCTCCCAGTTTCCCCTTCGGTCAAGTAGATTATTGGATCTTCATTGGAGTGGTCAAAGAGCGGTGGGGTGGAGGGATGATCCCGCCCGCTGTCTCCTGGTGTGATTCTTTTGTGGTTCTGTGTTTGCAAAATGGCCCCAAATGTTTTGACAGTCCTTAAAACGCAAAGGTGATGTCACCTTGTTGTAACACTGACATTTATTACTTTAGCAAAGTGAAGTTTGTTTCAGCAAATAGCCAAAAACAGCTTAATTTCTTTAAATTGATTTCCTAAATTTGGTTAATCAAGTCAGGTTAGTCAAGTCCATTAAAAAAGTGTACTGTTTTTAATTCAAATTGTATTCCCTCAAACACCAAAATTGATTAAATCTAAGTGTAAAATTCAGCTTTTAGAGCCTTAATTTGGACATGTGATATTAGTTATAGCACATTCATTGTGTGAGCAGTTTGATAGTCTGACCATCAAAAGATTAAATAAAGATTTTAAAATATAACCGGTATCTCAATATATTAGGGAATTTTCAAAGATCATTATTTAGCAGAGGCCTTTGTTCCAACGAAACTCTCAGGTTTCTGATGCCATGTACACACATGTGACATCCCTTCAAGAATGTGCAAAACGCGAAGTCTTGCAAAACGCGAATGCAAGTATAATCCATGGTGTTCACACTGAACAAGCAGGGACGGGCTATAAATCACAATTAAATTTTTTTTTAACATGATCAATTTTCAAACGGTGGGCACTTCCATGAATTAAGTGACACTATCCCTACGTACGACCAAATCTGAGACCCTGATTAGTCAAAATTTAACCTGGTTAAACGGTCATGCGATGATAGCCTGAAACAGTCGTAGAAATTTGCGTAGCTATGCCTGAACTCAAGAGTTTTCTACGCAGAAGTCCGAAATGCGTTTTTACTTAAAATTTTCATTGGAAGTTGCTACTTGAAAGCGTGTTGCTGGGGGTAGTGTGAACGTAGCTTTACAGTTCAAAGAAAAATGGTTTTAAATGTCTTAAACCCCTCCCCTGTACGAGGGTTACTTTTTCATTTATTCATATTAATATCCTTCTGTATTCATGTAGGTTTTCAAATAGATTTTTTACCCTTCTTTCATTATTTAAAGTAGAAACATTGACAATTTTTAAAAATGTCTTCATTTCCCTAAATCTGTTTCAGTCAAAAACATTTAGTGTTAGAAAACTATTTATTCAAGAACTAACATTTTACTGAATAGAACTAGCCTTGATTAATAAAAAGCTTCACTTTTTAGAAAGATCTGGATATAGAAAAAAAAATAACTTGTTAGAGCAGAAACGCATATGCTTGGTGGAATTCATTATTTTATGCAAGAGAAAAAGTAGTAAAATATAATTAAAAATACAAATAAATCTAACAAGCACATTAATTAATTTGCATGAATACATTACAATACATTTTTCTTTGAGCAAAAGGTAAATTTTTGTGGGATAAAACCCACAAACACCCCGCAGACTGATTTTGGAAACTTAGAAACTGGTTTTTGGCAGTAGCTTCTTGTCTGTAAAAGCTTAAATAAAACCTTTTCATCCCTTTGTAAACTAAATATTTCATAACTTCACATTAGCTGGAGCTAATGGAGCTCAAGTGGCTTCACATTCTCACAGTTACTATGGTGGCATTTGGGCTTCAGTGATTGTCTGTGTCCACCAGGCCAGAGGTCCCTGCCACATTCAGTTTGTCCCTCCAGTCAAGACGGTCAATTTTCTGATCTAAACTAATCAGATCAAATAGATTTAAGCGTTTTTTTGATTTTTTTCTTTTTTTAAAACTATTTTTCCACTCTAGGGGCCTCAAAAGCCGTTCCAAATAAATGGTCTGTTTTCATTTGATGCAGCTGAAGGGAGAATTGGACAAATATAATGGCAGAATGGTCACAGTAGGAGCCGCCGGAGTCTATTATCTGTGCCTGCACAGATGCAAAGGACGAGAGCCGACTGCGTCCAGCCAAGAAGATTTACAAATGATCCAATTAACACAAGGCACCATCGCAAAGCACTCATAAATGACATAAACAGCTCTAAATTTGACCAAAAAATCATGAAAAGTAACCTCACCAAACCTTCAACAAGATAAAAACCTTGTATATTATAAAGTCTATTCAAACTAATGGTTTTATGATGGGATTAGATGTGGAGTGTTTGTTTTTTGGGAGATCAGGAAAAGCTAATAAAGATAAAATGCAATTTAACTGACCAGCAGAAAGGCTTCCTTCTTTAACCTATGAAAAAGTTATGAGCAAAAACAGCCTCTGAAGAGCCATTCCATTTTTTCCAACAGAGAATGAGAGCATTAATAGATAATCCTGCTGTAAAAGGATTCAGGATTCTTTTCCGATTCAGTGTAGAAAACAAACCTAGGTAAGCTTTCTGATTACTACAACCTCTAAGTACAATGAGTGGCAAGAACAGTTAATGCATCTAAAGATTGATGTATCCTACAATGATGTGTGATTGCATACAAGCTATAATATGCACTGCACAAAGAAAAGGGTTGGAACCTCTAATCAGTGAAATAGGTGTTTTTCCAATGGGACCCAATGCTCCTAATGGCTTAAAATCAATAGAATAGTGTTGATGTTAAACTCTTTATGTTTAGTAACTGGTAGTCTCAATCATCAAGACATTTGGGACAACTCTGATTTTCCACTTTTGTTGAATCAGTTAAGATTCGGTCTATTTTAGTTTTCCGTCTGCTTGCTTGTTTTAAGTTATATACATTTCCCCCCAAAAAAACAGCTAGCAATTACCCGCAACTATCTCTAGTGAAGGTACTGGAGAACATACCAGAACTATGATGTAAAGCCTTCTATTTCTTTTTCAAGAAATCTTTGAAGCACTCTGTGCTTCATCTTTTAAATGAACAAAAATGCTTAGTAAAATAATGTTAGAACGTGATTGTTTTTACTATTCTCAACAAACAGATGATAAATGCAGCCAGTGACTCTACCCCTCCCAAAGATGCAGTGACCCTACTACTACCCCCCCACTCCCACCCCCACCTCCAGAAAGCTGACGGTGGTGCCAGTGACTCTACCCCTCCCACAGATGGCTGACGGCACAGCCAATGACTCCACCTCTTGGTCAAGTTGGATTTAAGTTGCGTAATAAGGACAGACTTATGAACAACAAAAATGCATTGATGCAGACATTGAAGCCTTAAAATAGTCAAGACCTAATACTTACAAAATACTCTTTTTTTCTGGCAGTGTACATCTAAAAAATTAACACAATTTTTCCTTAAGAGTACGTCCAGTAACCCAAGTAGGAGCAAAGCAATATATGGGAAACATTCAAGCTGAAAGTCATGTGATGTTGCTACTAGATAAATTTAATTCATGGTCTATCTCTCTAAAGCTGAGGTGTATCAATTTCTGGTTTATGGTTAGTGAGGAAGGGTTTAAAACTGAGGCGCAAAAACTGGTTCTCACGACCATTGCAGATCCCTCGCTTTGAGAGTTGCTATAGATTTGCAAAATCTCTCTCCTCTCTCAGAGTCAAAGAGCAAAAGAAGAGGGCTTCTACTCCAATCCTGGCGGATCAGCTGGACTCGCTGTGTTTCTTCGAGTTTCAAAGGTTAAATCGGAGCGTTAGCGGCTAATGCGATTCTTCACATTGAGCTTCTTTGAAACATGCATCGTTTCCCGTTACTCGGAGGTGTGTGTCATCTTGAAATGACCTCTTGTTGCTTTTTGCAACAACGATCTTAACTGATGCAGATAAACAAAGGAAGCACAGTTTTCCCTGATTGGATGTCCAGACGATGAAAGCAGACCTCACAACCCACTGAGAACAGAGCGATTTCAGAGAAAAAGATTTTTTATTCTTTCTAGCAGCACAAAATAAGCAAAACGTACTGAACTCCTGGATCCAAAGGTTTTTTTAAGGCTCCAGTTAACAAGCCAAAATCAAAAATAAAAGAAGCAAAGGTGCTTTAACGTGAGATGAATATAAATGTACAAATGTTGGAGTTTTATTTAAACTAAGTGGGATCAAAAGGTCTGGTGATATTTTACTCTTTGATGCATTAGTGGCGTCAAAAGTGACCCCATGGGTTGTTATTCTTTAAAGTATTTGAAAATAAAAGTATTTCTATTTTCACACTCCAGGTATTCCTTATAAAACATGTTTATTACATGAGGCCATTGCATTTTTAAGTAAGAGCTGCAAATGACCAGATAAGAGAAAACTTTGGTGTGTTTACATGTGCGTGGACGATGCAATGGTCTCTGGTATGTTCTTTCTCTGTATAGTTGACCAGTAACACACAAAGGATTGAGATATTTCTTGACGCGAGATTGATTTTTTTTTTACCGGTACAGAGACCGCAGAACGGCAGACGCTGCTCAAATACGCCTGTCGATCTCACACTTCAATCTTCCCTAACTCATGAACATGACTCCGAAGATACTTAAAGTCCTCCACCTGGAGGGCAGGAGCACTCCACCCACCCAGAGAGGGCAAACCATTTTTCTCCAGTCAAGTACAATGGCCTTATTTTACCCCATTCGTATTGGTAAATCATGCATCTAAGAGTTAAGACATGCAGAAACTCCAGTTATTGTGTTTATGGTGTGCAGTCCAGAAGGTAACAACAGAGGCGCTACGTCTGAATCTATAAACTAGTGCCAAACTGTAAGAACGACACTTCAGTGATAAGAGTCAGCCTATGTTGGAGCTCTTGTTTTGGCGGCATGGAAGCCAAACTGTACCACCCTCAGCAAACCACTAAAACTATTATTATTCAGAGGATATTAAACATTTTGTTCTGAAACAGAAGATAAAACCAGTCTAAAAAAAGGTTTGTTTTAAACATTTCCCTCCATAATAAGGCTTTCTATAAACATCAAACTGTGTTGCTTCAAAACTATGCTTTGAATGGAAATCTCAGAAATAGAGAAGATCAAAAACTGCTTTTTGCTGAACGGAATTGTGGATGCAGGATGTCACAGAAGACAGATTTTGACACAAGTAGACAATGTCCTGTGGTCTAAATGAGATGTCTGCAACAAGATTTGGTCAAAATGTCAAAGAGAAATGGCACAACAGCTCCCTTTGTGCCCTACTTAATAAGCCTCAGTTGAGACTCAAACATATTGACATCTGTCTTTATATTTTGGATTTTTTTACTAAGCTTAATTTGCAACCTTGTTCCTCATATGTGATGAAATGTGCTGAAACCACTGACATTTACTATACTTGACTGGATTGTCAGCGACCACCATCCACTGGATTCTGCAAAGCCAAAACGAAGCCTGGAGTAAGAAAGGCGCATTGACCTATGCTGACTTTAAAAAAAAAAAAAACTCTAGGCCAAAGGCGTGGAACAAAGTGAAGTTTGAGCTTAATTTGGGTTCACTCATTGGGCAATCCACTTGCCAATCAAAAATATGTCTAAAAATGTGCACATTTGAAGGTCTACTAAAAATCAAAATGACTGATAAAAAATATATATATAAAAACATACACCAACTCCCTTAGAGTTGTCATGAATAACGAATAAATAATAAAATATAAATCAAAAAAGTTTCTGAAACCAGAATGTATTTTGATTTATTATTATTGTAAAGTTAAGTTTTAGGTAAATTTGCTATTTTGTGCAACCTGTCCCTAGTGGTCAGTAGAGGAACTATAATATTTAGTTATAACTGTTCTGGCCTGACTAGTGTGACAAAAAAAGTTTTGTTGGAATTGCGTTTTATTTTAAATCCTTTTGGATGAGCCTACATTGAACTTACATTGATTTGTCGTGTTACATTTCCGGACTAACTAAAAATAATACTATTATAATTTACTTTAATGATTTTAAGTAAGGAGCTTCAGCTAGATATATAAAGTTTTTAAAAAGAAAATTAATGCATGTGCGAATGAGCAAAACGCAAAACAGAATGTGAAGTTAATTAACCCAAAAACCACAAGAGCAGTTAAATGGAAGATGCCAAATTAGCTAATCAGAACAGCTTGATTATTGCCACATTTTTTGGGAAGATAGTACCATAAAAATTACAGCTAAAAATATCAAATTAGGCCTGGGCAATATTTTAAAGTTTGATTTCCTATTATAATAGATTTTTGTTTTTCCCTTTTCTTTCTTTAACAAAAATATGTAAATAACTACATATTTTTAACAAAATCGATGTTATTTTAACATATCCTTTGAAAGTTAGCCTGAACACTAAATGCAACTAAATACGAGCTGTAAAAATGTTTGAAAAACAATCCGGTAGGTGTACTACGAGCTACAGCTAGCTTGAGTACCTTGTAAAGAGAAACAGTTTTCGCACTTGACAGACTCTCTGTTTAAGGTGTTGAAACAAATTCTTCATACTTCCATTTTAGTATCCAAAAAGATTTTTCTTTTTTGTTGCCCCATATCTAAAATCAAACTAAACCAGTTCTATAAAACTAAAGAAACTGTTTCTGTTTTGGGAACAAGCTACTTTTGCTAGCTGCCATTTTCATGTCCGAGTGTTGTGAGGGACGAGCGGGCTGATCTTACTCCGAAGAGCAGAAGCCCAAGAAAGCTAAGTGCTGGAAAAAAAAAATTCACATTTTCCACAAAATAAATCTTCTTTGACAACAAATTCGGATTTATCGTTAAAATCGATCTATTGCTCAGCTGTACGTCAAATTACCAAAACAACAAATGCTTCAGAACATTCCACTCATTGAAATTCATTACAGACTTAAAGAATTGTCAGAAAATTTATTTGAAAGTTAAAGTGCAACAACATAAAAATCGCAAAGATTTTTAAAATGCAAAACAATCTTTCATGCTAAAAAGGTTCAGAGGATCCCACAAAGTCTGGTAAAGAGGTTTAAGTAATTCCTTTTTTATTTCTAATTACCATAAAATCAATGTAATACTTGGAAAAAATAAAGATGAAAAACAAAAGCACAAATAAGTCTCCTGAGAGTGCTAAACGTTTCTGATGTTTCTACACGCTGTAAATTGTCAAGCTAAACCATCACAATAACTTTTGAGTGTTCCATTTGGAGCTCTGACTCCAGAACACAACAGAACTTTATTTGTGTCGCTCTGAAAAAACAAGAAGCAACGAAAAAGACGGAAAAGACCTCAAAACCAATAAATCACTGGATCCTTCAATTCTAGCACATCAGATGTAGTTCCTCTCACTTCCGGAAGGTGTCAAAACAATCAGCTGTAAACTCTCCCCTCTGGCTCCACTCGAGGAAGTAGGAGGCAGTGGTGAGGAGCAGCAGAGCGCGCATCCACACAGCACACCAAACTGATGAAATGAAAATGGTCCATATTCAAAGTGATGGTCTTCATAAACTGGCAGCTCGGAAAGAAGATTATGGGGGGAAAAAAAACTACACAAACACAGCTGTCATTTGACGGGAAAAGCTCCCCACTTGTGAGAAGTTCTGTTCCCCCCAGAAGCAACAAAACGGCATCACAACACAGCAGCGACAAAGCAGATCCGAACCGACAGTTTTCCTTTAAACCGTGTTTACACGTCAGAAGCTTGAACAGATTTCTACCTCAGATGAGTTGACAGTCTGTAATCCACTTCTCAATTCGTAGAGTATGTTTGTTTGTTTTTTGAAAACTACTACAAAACTTTGTCGGATCTACTCAATCAAAATGATTTCCAGAACTGGAATGTGATGAAATTAAGGAAATCTTACTGTGTCTGGAGCTTTATGTACAACCTATAAGCGGAGCAAACAAAGAAACGCTTTAATTTTTGGCAACAGTACAAAACAATTCCGTGTAAACATCTCAAAATTTCAATTCCATCATGTGTTTAAATAATAAGTCATTGACTTTCGGAATATCGTTCGTTTCTGAGGTCCAACCGGAAAACCAAAAACGAGATTGTGAACGGATGGAAGGGCAAAATCACATCCACCAAAATCGGATTTTATCTAATCCCCACTTCCAAACTCTGTATTCTATTGTCAAAACTTCTAATAAATCTCTGCGTTCCGAGTCGGAGGAGATTACCTTCTCTGCCAGCAGCATCACTTCTGCTGCTGAGTCTGAGTGATGAGGCGGAGTGTTGGCATTCACCCGACCCACGCTATGAAACAGAAGGCTGATGGATTATTCCAGTTTGGGTTGGATGGCATGGATTAACAGATAGATTAATCCCTGTGGGGCTGGAAGAGCACAACAATGGTTTTAAAAAACTTCACCCACATGTAAAGGCAATAATCCTGTTCATTGGGGTAAAAGGAGGCGGTGTTGCTGCATCCCTCAAAGCAGAAGATAAGAAAAAAGGTTTAAAAAAAGGGTAAAAAAAAAAACACTGGTTGATGATGAGCCCCCCAACAGCCCCCCATATGAGCTCATTTTCGCACAAACCCGAACTCAACGTTTTGGGGTTTTTTTCCAAAACATTTTGAACACCTACCCTCGCTCTCATCCCGCTCCTGTTCCTCCAAACTCGTGCTACGTCCGCTCCACGCGCGCGGATTCCTCCTCTGGCTTCTCTGTCTCGCGCTGCCTGCCACACCGCGCTCGTGCAGCGCAGAGGGGTGGGAGGGGGGAGGGAGAGCGGCCAATCAGCGCGCGGCTCCCGCGGAGGGAGAGAGCCACGGACCCGCGTGAAAGACACAGCCAGGGTCCAAGTTCAACGACGGAGGAGTCCACTCTGTACGAGAGAGGGGGGCTGCCCTCCTCCCCAAAAAAGGTGCCGTTTGTTCAGATATTTTTTTTTAAACATAACAAAGATATGTCCTTTATTACAAGTCCTAAATAGGCTACCTGCAGGAAATGGGTCATTTCTTCCACCTTGCTTCCTTCCTGGTCCTGATTTTTTCCAGTTTTTGCTTATCCCTCGGGGCATCGCCCTTATTAGGGAGGGACCAACCCCCAGTCCCTGAATTTCAAAATGTGAGGCTGCAGTTTTTCCAATGACCACTAGAGGCAGTTTCCAGGGAGAAACTTCTAACTGGTTACGTACGAATTCTCTCTCTGCTCCTTAAGTGCTAAAACACGATATAGTGCAGGACTATAGTGCCCAGGATTTAAAAACAAACAAAAAAATAAATAAATCAGAAACTAAGGTAACTTCCTTTGTTTTTAATAAAAAACATATATGATGTGACCGATTTAGCAAAGTAAAAACCTAATGCAACATTCACACCAGACTCAAAATCATGCACTCAAGCGGCCACCACCGATTGAAAGTCTACGTAAAAGCACCAATGTGCGCGTTTTGGGGTCCAGTGTAAGAAACCAAGTAAGTTTTTAAGTCCGTTTTCAGGTTTGTGCAATGTGCAACCACTGAACATACGTTGAAACGTACCGTTTTAATTCATGGAAGCGCCAAGCATTTTAAAATCAATAATGAAGAATAAATGAGTCATTGCTTTTTGTGCCAGAATTACATGACACCAAGGCTAAATTTGAATTATTTCCGTCCCTCCAGCTTCTACCTTCCCTCCTATTGTAGGAGCGTTTAAAGCTTTAGTTACTATTAATTAATCTATTGTGGTCTAATGATGAAAACTTGGATGGTTAATTAAAAATAAGTTAAAATAATTTTTTTTATTAGCATGAAAAATTGTTAAAATGCAGTGCATTGTGGTCTATATTTGCCAATCTGGTGAGCAACAGTGCACACTGGTTTTGATGGGATGGGAATTTCTAGGGCACTGGATTTTGGAGTTGTAGATTTGAACAGAACTACAATATGGCAAACGCACTATATAATGCACTCAGTAGTGAGTAGTAAAGGATTTCAGACATTGACTCCCGTGTAAAAGTCAGAACTTTCTCCAATTATACGTATTTACAGTTTTTTATATATATATATATATATATATATATTTATTTATGGGTTTTATTGATTTGTACAAATTTGTCATTTTTAACAATTTTAGAGCTTAAATGTACTCCAAGGGATAGTTTTTTTATTTGATTGGCAGGTTGTTATGAGAATTGTACTCATTGGTTGTCACTTTTATGTCCATGGTTTTTGTCATGTTCTGTTTCCAATTTCTCCTCCGGTCAGTCACACCAGGTTAAGATGGACAATTATACACAGCTGTATTTGTTTGGTTAATTAGCCTCAGTGTAATTCAAGGTGTAGTTTTCTTTTCTCCATTGTCAGGTCATTTTGTTTGTCAGCATCTTGTTGCTCTCTAGTTTTTATCATGTTCAAGTTATTTTAATAAATAATAAAGTTTCCTGTTCCTGACAGTAAGTTGACAAATTGCTGGACTAATAGCTTTGACCATCCTACCTGTTGTTAAAGTGGGCGGAGCAAACTCAGATCAATGTTTCCCCCACCTTTTTATAGGTGTCATATTCACCATTCAGAACCCTACTGATGGAGTTTGGTAAAGATGCTTCATTGATCCCGTACTGGGAAATTTAACTGTGGCAGCAGCACTGTATATGTATTTGTTAGTACAAACAATTCAGTTCAATTAAAATGGACTGTAGCAACTGTATTGCTTCACTAAACACCAGAGACACCAAGGCAAGTTCATTGTTTGTAATGACAAAGTTCCTGCATTTATTCTTGAGCATAAAAAATAAATAACAACAACAAAAACGGCTCATTTTCAAGGTTTTCAAAATCATTCCATGGAATCTGTTAAATGATTTGGGAAACAAAAATACAAGGACCTGCCCACCCTCTCCTTACACAAACCACCACAACAAACCGAAACGGCAGGTGAACAGGTGCACTGAATCAACCCTGATCATGTGACATAATAACAACAATGGCGACTATATGGAGTATCTTTCAAGGTTTTGGTGGCGCATTTTATGATTGGCAGGCAGATCCATTTGCTGTTCTCAAGCTACGTTCACACCGCCCTCGTGGTCAAGCGACCATTTTCAATTAAAAAAAAGTCTATGTTAACGGACGGACGTACACATTTCGGGCTTCCGCATTCAAAACTCACATTCATGCATGGCAGTTGTATGACCGTTTTCGGGCTCCATGTAGGAAACACGGCTTAAAAGTTAAAGTAGGTCAACTTTGACCAATCAGGGACTCGGATTTGGTCGTGACAAATTGATGTTTTTCTTTTTTATCAAATTCACGGAAGTACCAACCGTTTGAAAATTGATTGTGTGGAAGAAGTGAGTAATTGCAATTTTTGCCCAGTCGGAATTATATGACACCAAGTCTTAAATATTGGAATGGAGCTCTGAAAGAAAAAGCCTGGAGCAAGCCTTTGGGGATTTGCACTGCTTTGATGTTTTAAATGAAGCTTCTTCCAACCATTGTACATGTGCTAGAAATGCGTAGTGACACGCTAAACGCTTGTTCTTGAATTGCGCGACACATGGTCGATGTGAACGTAGCTTTAGAATACTGTTAAAGTGGGAGTAGCAAACTTTGGTCAGTGCCCCACTTCAGGGAGCATTTTTATCAATTAAAATCCAGTGGGTGTCATGATCTAGGGCATGTCTATAGATACAACTGGAGCCAGATTCATGTGATTACTCAGCAGCAGGTGTTAGTTTTTCAAAATAAAGTGTTACACTATTTAGGTAAAATAATGTAAAATATATTTTTTAACTGAAGTTTTTTTTCTCTTTTTCACAAAAAAATACAAATATTTTCAGATTTTCACACATCTGGTGGGTGCCTCAGTGGCAATTCTGGATTGAGTGCTTTTCTGAAACATTTAGTAGGTAACATTAGTGTCTTGATTATAGGTGTAATCAATACTCTTTCAAACATGAATTCTTTTTTTCCTAAAATGACAAAGCCTCACACAAAGCTGGAAGATGTCTTTAAACAAAAGCCCTTTATAGTTCCACTCTAAAACCCAGTGGTGCTTTCCTGACCTTTTCCTTTTCCTCATTCTCAAAGTGGAATTACTAAAAAAAAAAAAAAAAGATTCACTGATGGTGTACTTTGGTTTTCAGAGGCAAATAATGAAAAAAAAGCAGAGTCAAAAAGAATTATTGACACATATTTTTAACCGTATTTGATAAAGACTTGTGTATGTGCCTCATGAGCACTTCCTGTGAAAATGCAGATCATTTAAAGGTCAGCACTGTTTAATAAAACACGCCTGAGGGCTTCAGGGCTTCACCATCTGCTAAAGGGAAATATGTCTTTATCAGGTTAGGTAGTCTATCAGTAAAAAGGTCCATTTTAATCTGCAATATGTACTCTATGTGCTGTATGGGCATACTTTGGTGACGCATCATGTCGCATTTTGGAGTTTGTTTGTTTTTTATCTGGTTTTGGCTTTTAAGGATTAACATTGCATCTTAATATAAAATATAGTCTCGGCACCTTAGCTAAACTGATGTTTTTTGTTGGTTTTATCCAACTATGGTAATTAATTTCAAACCCAGATGTCCTGAAGATCTAGACCTAAATAAAAAATCTAAGGCTTCCATTTTCCATGTAGGACTGTTTTGGTGATTATCTAGCTTGGTTAGGTAGTTAGAACACATTTGTGGTCACATCTACCTATTTGTTTGTGGAAAAAAGATCCACATTCACACACATATGTGGGAAGGTTGAGTGCCTTTCCCTAATGATGCTTTGAGATGCAACTAGGTTGGCTAGAAATCAAATCACAAAATAGGACAACCTCTCTACCAATAAATAAACCACCCATGTTCATATAGACTCAAAAAGTTACGCGATTTTCCTTCAAATGATAAAAAAATGAGGGAGTACACAAGAATATAAATTAAGTACAAATATTTGAAAATCTGTTTAAGGTTTTTTAGGCTATGTTCACATCATCTTCGGCATCATGTGTTCATTTTTGAAAAAAAAAGAAGATAAAATGTAAATGCAAGTTTTGGTCTTCAAAACTCTTTAGTTCACATGTAGCTATGCACATTTTAAGGCAGTTTTTAGCTCTACGTACAAAAGCCATTGAACATGCATTGACAGTTAAACCAGGTTTAACTGGATGGCGTTTTACTTCACTGAAGTGTTCGAACCGTTTGCAGAGTTGTGAAAGAAAAAGCCTGGAACATGATACCCGAAATTTGCACCGCTTTGAAGTTTCGTACAAATGCTACAATCATAAATAGGACAGCCACCGCACGATGGGGAGGCATCGGCAGAATCTTCAAGAGTTTATGCTCCTGCCCAATTTTTTTTGAA
This sequence comes from Adrianichthys oophorus, assembly GCA_036245035.1. NCBI lineage: Eukaryota > Metazoa > Chordata > Actinopteri > Beloniformes > Adrianichthyidae > Adrianichthys > Adrianichthys oophorus. The sequence continues at coordinate 4,695,785 of BSAI01000123.1, read as the reverse complement.
AATCGCTGTCCTGGTCATAAACGGTGGCAGTCAGGCATGCAGAATGGCCTGCTTTTTTTTTTTTTTTTTTAAAAACAGAGCTGAGCTGAGAGCCTCTTGTGTTAGACAGATTTTATTGTTACAATCAGGGGATATAAATCTTTGGACACACAAGGTGTATATTTGTATAAACCCCTTTTGTAATTTAAACTAAACTATATTTATATTTATTATGTTTGTATCCTTTTCCTTTTTTGTTGGCCTTGACGGAAAAAAGGGGGAAGAAAAGAGACGGATTAGAGAAGGGGGGGTGTCACAAAAGACAGGGGAAAAAGGGTGGGTTAAATAAAGTGGAGGATCATTCTTGGGGGGGGGGGGGAATCATAAAACAACAGGCAACAAGATGCTGGAAGTTTATAATCATTACAGTCAGGTGTGAATGTTAGTCTAAAATGGGTGGGGCCTGTCCTCACAGAGGTGTTACAAACATGCCCAACGGCTCCAAGAGTCTTCACTTGTCAACATGTACACAATACAACTACAGTTCACACAAACACTTATGCATACAAACCAACTCACGAAAACCAATTGTGCAAAGGTGAGCTGACACCTTTGCTTAGGTGAATGTCCATATTACGCTGAGGTGGATGATGGAATGTAAAAAAAATTTAAATAGGAGAGAGAATTCTCGGCCATCCATACACTAAGATTCTCGCAGAGGCAGCAGCGGCAACCAGGGCCCCCCACACCCGTACTGTAGGGCCGACGGAGGAGATCCACCTGACCGGAAGTCCCGCCAACCACCCAAACCAGGGCTCACAGGACCACCACACGGACCCCCAATACCTAAGAGCATTGAGCACGGGAGCACAGAGTTCAAGCCCTAGCCTAGCCAGAAAAGCAGCCCTTCCACCATGCTGGGGGCCCAGCGTGGTACCTCACTCCTGAAGATCCCCCCCCACCACAGACAAGCGGCCCACCACCCAGGAGTTTCGAGCATCCTCCCAACCCAGCCCTGAGTATGAGCCAGGGACCTTCAAGAGAGACCTGCCCCCTAGCTCCAGGCAACTGCAGGAGTGCAGGAACTCATTAAAAAGAGACAGCTCTTTTGGCTCACAAATGCCTCTTTAAGTTGTCTTGTTACTTTATTTGATTTATTATCAACAACTATGTAAAATTATGCACCAAATGAATAGTTAATGTAAGAAATTTGTTTTTATTAAGTGTAAAATATGCATATGCTAATATTTATTCCTTCCAGATAAAATGTACAAAATAAAGAATAAAAACAAAATTAGCTATTTTGAATTAAACTTTTATGTTTTTTTTCCTTTTTAACCGACTTTGAAGCAAAACAACAGAATACACTGCAACTGCAACACAAAATACGCATTCAAATGTTCAGAAACAGAAAAAAAAATACTTTTATTCATGATAAAAGTTGGCCTTTAAAAGTAGTTTTGAAGAAGGTTCTCTCATTTTTTAGGTGTCTGTTTTACAGTTTGTTTGTGGAGCCTGTTCTAGATTCAAATATTTTCCTAAAGGCTCTACACTCTTCCTTTGTATTATCAATACATTATTGTATTGCATTATCGATACATTATCATTCAAAAAATGTGAAATGGTTCTTGATTTACCTTCTTTTCCCGCTGTCACTCATTTTCCTTACTTTACGTTTTTGTGTTGCTGTAGTTTGTTGTTGTTGCATCTGGCGCTCTCTCTCTTTTTATTGTATTTTCTCCATGTGCTGCTGCGCGTGTAACGACCTCCCCCCTCGCATGTGCAAACACTACCCTGCACGCGCTCAGAGTAAACCATAGGTGCGAGCACGTGTTTTGACCTTACATGAGTCTTGAAGAGAAAAAAGCAAGAGGGTGAATTTGATTAAAAAACTGCTCGAAGGAAGGAGCTGCTCTTGTCATTCACTCTAAGGAGCCGCCCGAGAGCCATTTCATTCGTGATTGAATAGGTTGGGTCCCGCTCCTGTAAGAATTTGATCCCGTCATGCCCAGTGGTTAATGGCAGAAATATCTCCCATCCCATGGGAATCCAGAAAAAATGTCATCCTCTAAACCAGCATAAACCCTTTAGATTAATAGAAAGAAGTTGTCAAAGTGGGAAAAAACAACAATGAAACACATAAGATGTTTTAAATCTTTTCTCTGCTGATGGTGGAAAAAAAATAAATAAAAGCATCCCATTAAAAAAATGCTGGACAACAATTTGGAATGCTGAATTATTGATCCGACAGAAGTGGAGGCCCACACAGAAACTGGCCAAGCCATCGCCTCCCTGACATTTTTCAGCTTCTGTAATTAACACAGCGGGAGTGCCTCTTTGGAGGCGGTTATCCCACACGTTCAAGCTGAAGTTGAGCAGGCGGGAAAAATCCGTAACGACCCACAGAATCCTCCTAATGGAAAAAATCTGTAAAAAATCTGCAGCAGGCCTGCAGGAAAGAAAGATCAATGAGACCTTTGTTGAGGAATGTAGCCAAACTATTCATGCACTTAAGTGGACCTAATGAGCACCATTGGCGTGAACTTGCTTTAATTTATTGTTTAATAAAAAATATATATATATATTTATATCAGATATTTTGCTAAACAAAATTGTGTTTTTTTTTAAGTGTACTGAAAAAATGTAATCCGCAAAACTAAGATTAAATCTGGATGTTCATTCAAGGGAATTAACCCGTTAACTCCAGAACTTTAGCTGTTGACATTCTTTCGATTACCCTAACTCCTTAACGTAGTGCCATTGGACGAATTGGAGAAAAGTGTCTTTGCGCTGATAAGCAACACTTTACTTTAGAAATATGTTGCCCATTGGTGCAACGTATTATGAACAGCTGATTTTCAAGTGGAATCAGCTGGTTCATGTCGATCGTTTAAACGCTCAAAGAATTACAATAAGTCATTATTATTTCGGTTTGTTATTTAGGCTTCACCTGCAATATATCCAATGCTAAAGGGCTAGAGTTCAAAGTTTGTGGGACCCGCTTCAAAAACTGTTTACAAGTAAAAATATTCCAGTGCGATTTGATTGGAAATTCCAAATGGCTTAGCTTCAAAGTCAAAGAAGTCTAAGTAGACCTGTGAGCCCAACATAAATGTAAACATTTGTATTTGTGTTTTTTTTCTTCTGTTGTTATTTTAAAAGTTTTAAAGGAACGTCTTAAAATTGCATTTCCCCCTGGAGGAACAAAAGTTACAGCAATATTTCAAAAAAAGAAAAAAATGCAAGATATGTGTTCCATCTAGTCCCAGACTGAGCAGGATTTTTTTTATAGAATTCTGTCCAATAGGAAAAAAGAGGCTGTAACATGCAGAGCAGGCGTCCAATGAAAGTCGCCCTTGTGCAACAAGTACCTGGTTAACCCTTTAACACTGAACCAACACCTAAATAAAACACACTCTTTGACATACCGTTACACTTTGACCCATTACTTCATAAACGTGAATATAACCCTTTTCTCCGTGTCAGAATTAGCCAATTCAAGTTAATCGCTTAAATGGTTTGGTCGGTATGATAATGCAAAATCTCTGGTGTTAAAGGGTTAATGTAGGCCTTACTCTCCAGAGCCCGTCTGATCTCTGAAGCTAATTGGTGTCGAACCTGAGTAGTTGTTGGATAAGCGACTGCCTGGGACTTGTAGGTGCTCATTTTTTATTTTACCAACCTTCTTCTCCTTCTGATATGCTCACTTTTTAATTTCACACAGTGTTTAGATGTTGTTATTCACCTCTTGGCACATCCCATCAGGGCTCGCCACAGTAAATCCGTTTTCAATGATTTGGACACTTGGTTTGGCAGAGAGTTTTACGCCGGATGCCCTTCCTGACACACGCTGTGTTTTAGCCAGCTGGGGACCAGTACAGCGAGACGCAGACTTGGACCCCCTTTAACTACATTGTCAGGCAGTTGCACCAAAGGTCTTTCATTAAGACCCACACTGGAATAAGCTCATCGCGCCTCCTGGAAAGCAAACCCTGGTTTCCCAGTCCAATATGCAATCATCTGAACAATCCAGCCGCTGGACACAGGGGTGGGAGTTATGGTTTAGATCTTGTAAGAGAAGAATAAACTGAAGCTCAGCAGCACATCAACACTTAAAGAAAATGGGAGAAAAAATAATTTAAAGAAGACACTTTTTCTTAATTGAAGTGTTGTTGGGTTCATCCAACCCACCACAAGAGGATGTCAGTTGGATTGAGAAAACAGAGGAAGAAAAAAAGGGCAAAAACTCTTTATTGAAACACAAAGAAAGCTGACTTTTGGAGCTACATGACATTGGAGGTGCACACCAGGTGCTTTAAGGCAGAGTCAAACAAAGCCGTATTATGAATAAAAGCTGAATTTCAAACGCCGTACAAAAACCCTTTCCGAGCAGTTCATCTCTCCATGGACAGAAAGACAAAATGATGTGTTGCCTGAGTAGCCTGATTAGAAGCCAAATGGGCCGAATTCAAGAACTGTCCTCACTATTGTAGCATCTGTTCCTCTTGATCTGCTCCTCCACCGTCAGGCCTTCATTGTCCTCCGTCACAGTGGGGTCGTCCACACCGCCGCTCTTGTCATCCCCTCGGCTCGCGTTGCTCACATCTATTCCAAAATCCAAAAGGTCATCCAGCGCCGACAGAGAAGGCCTCCCCCCGCCAGCTCCACTAAAGAAGTCAGATGTGAAATCAGATATGAAGCTGCTGGTGCTCAGGTTGGAAAAAATATCCCTGTGGAAGTCCGGCGCGGCCGCCTCTGATTTTGCGGCTTCACAGGCTGCCTCTGTGAAGTTGTCTGAACAGAGGCCCTTGGGCTCGGTTTGTTTGGCACCTGCTTGCTCCGGAGCATCCCCTCTTTCTGTTAACTGCAACAATTCACTTGGCAACTGATCTGCTTCTGCGCCGGCAGTGTTGGGGAAGAAACAAAATGCTTCGGACACAAACGGCGGCTGATGAAGCCCTTCAAGCAGGATTTCCTGCTCAAATGGCGCCTGACAGGTGTTATTATTGTTATTGGCATTTCCATTCACTGCCTTCGCTCCTGAAGCCTCAGCGTCTATCATGGTGACCTTCACTGCCTCCTCATTGCTGGAGCCATCATTATTTCCTTTATCTACCTCTTCCTGAAGCGTCCCTCCATCTACTTGACCGTTTTCCGTCACTTCCTCCTCCCTTCCATCTCTCTCCTCCCCATCTCCTTCCTTCTCTTTGATGCTTCCTTCACCTCCCCCGTCCTCCCCTTCACGCTGCCCCGTCTCTTCCACTTCAACCGCCACTTCAGAGCTCATTTTTGCACCCACTTGTGCCTCGGAAACATTATTTGACTCTAGAGGACCCCTCATCGGCTCCTCGCCAGCTGCCGAGGTCCCCCCAGACTCCTTCCCGGTAACCAGTAAACAGTTTTCCACATGCATATTGTTTCTTTCCTGAGGGGCGGTTTGTTCTACCACTGCAGAGGCGCAGTTTTCTTTGACCAAAGACCGATTGATGTCGCTGTCTGGAGTGGGGCTCTCCTTGGGGGGCCACGATGGCTTGACCAGTTTCAGCTCCTCCTCGACCATGTAGGATTTCCTCTGTGAATCGGTGTTCGGAGGCCACGTGACTGAAATTTTGCTGGTGGGCCTCTGCTTCCGATCTGTTAAATTGCTTGGGTCGCACCCCTGAGTGACCCCAGGGTCTGTGGCTTTCCTCGGAGTGGATGGGGACTTCACGGGGGAATTCTTGTTGTTCCAAAGTTCTTTGTGTGGTTTCTGTCCAAATCCCTCATCGTAATTTCCTTTGGACTTGAACAGTTGTTTGTAGTGTGGCTTGCAGTACATTCGTCCATGGAGAGAGGCGTAGTTGCCGAGGCTAAAAAAAAAAAAGTTAAAAAGAGTTAAAAAAACAGAAATAAACGCTGCAATTTTTTTGTTCTTGGACGTTACTCCACCTCAGTTTGCCTCCACAGTGCTCACAGCAAAAGCAGCTTTTATGGAAGTTTTGTTTGTCTGCCATCAGCGACTCCATGGGGTACACCCGCTTCCGGCACACCCTGCACAGTTCGGACTCTGGAACTCGAATTTTCTGCAAAGAGACACATATTTTATAAAAAAAATTTTAAACTAACTTCCTCTGATTTTTGGGGAACAATAATTCAGATACAATTCAGTTTTTCATCAAAAATCAGTTTCTTACTGAACAATTTAAAGTCAATGATCTGTTTGATTTGTGAGCAGGAAGGCATTTGAACTAATTTGGAAAGATTTGGTGTAAATCTGTTGTTAACACTTTAAACAGGGTAGATATTGAGTAGTGAATGAGCAAAGTTAGCAGTACAAATGTAAACAGTGCTCCCTTGTTTATTGCAGTAAAAATAATCATCAATGGTAAAATCCTCAAAGAATTATAGATGTTTTAAGGCTATAAAACTACTCACAACACGCTTTATACACCTTTCTCAGATGGAAAATATTATTTCAGTGAATATAAATACTATATATATATATATTTATTTATTTATTTATTTTTTACCCTTTTCACTCCTATTTAAGTTCAAAACTTGTTAGAAAAATAAGTCCAGTTTTGTAGAATGAAAACAAAGATCTGATTGCAATTGAAGATTTCCATAAATTTGACAAGCTAGGCACATTCTGTACAAGATAAATGGCATGGAGAAGATTGATTGACAAGGTCAACAGCAAATCAAGATGCAGAACACAGTGCGCCATAAAAAAAGAAAAATGAAGGAAAGAATGCAAAATTGCACTAAAAAAAACACAAAAAGTAAACCACAATATAGCGAGGGGCCAGTGTATATCTTTACTAAACAAATAATTTGTCAATAATTAACTATATAAAAAAAAACCTTGAGTTAAACCCCGACTTTACCTATTGCTAATAGCTACTTGAACATATATACCTCGCTACGCACTTTTTTTGTTGTTAATTTAGTTACTAATCAACCCTTATGTTGTGTTCAGGTCAAATTTGACCCATTTTCAGTAATATAAAAATGGGTCAATTTTGACCAAAACACAATATAAGAGTCAAAGACCAACTCCCATTAAAATAGTATTTTTGTGTTTTTAACATATTCTTGCGACATTTTTCTGAGGATGGAGGACACATAAAGTATTACTTTTTTCAAATCATTGGAAATAAAAAACAAAATGCAGTTTTGAAAAGATGGTATTTGTCAAAAATACGCTGCTCCGAGCTATTTGGGGAGGGGGGCCGGGGTTGATCTATATTTTATTTCTCTTATTTCTCTTTATTTCTTTTAAATATTTGTTTCTTTTTAAGTATCCTTACTTGTTTTTCTTTGAATTTTTTTAACTTCAAATCAAAGCTCTTAGGTGGACGTGTGAAAAAACATGTTTGCAATTTAAAATAAGAACTGACCCAAATATATTTTTTAGCAGTAAATTCTTTACAAACCTGTTGGATAGTTTGTAGTTGACATAAAAACATTTAACGTTTTTCAGACAAATAGAAAAATGACATTCCAGAATAAAAATATAAAAACACACCAAAAATCATGCAAAAATATGTTGACTTTTTCCAACATTTCCAGTACTTTCTCTGTAAGAATAGCACCTAATTTTCAGTATTAGTTGGATCATTCAATGAGATTGAGAATAAACAGGTCATCAGTGTGCTAAGTGAGTGAAAACACAGCAGGCAGGTTAAACACTCCAGCACGCCTATTTAGTATCCCTATGATGCACAGCTTCGTTTACCCGACACAAACGTCTCCTGCTGGTGGGTCACGATTTGCGATGACCTCTGCTCCGTGACCCTGAAACCCAGGTCCTGGAAGACTCCCTGGCTCTCAGCCCATGACTGCTGGAAGCTCCTCAGCAGCTCCTCGGTTGAGGCCTCCAGAGGCACGTCCACAGTCGGAACTCTGCCCCTGACCACGTCAGCGTAGGACGGTGGGTTGCCGCGACTTGATGTGTTCCCAGAATCCATTTCACTCCTCGTCAGGTTTCCCAAGTTCTCCACATTCGAGACTTGCTCCGCGACAGATCCGGAGTGACTCCCTTCTGACTCCCTTCTCTCGATTTGCTCCCTCAGCTCCCGGGCTGCCTGGGAGCTGTGCTCTCCCGTCTCAAACACGTTCTTTATTGCTTTGACGTTGAACGTCGGGATTTCTTCTGTTTTGGGGCTTTGAACTTCTGACTCTGCGTCTTCGGTGTCGCTCCCCAGCCTCTCTGCGATGAGGATGGGCTCTTTTCTACTGTAAATTTTCGGCTGTGGTGACTCAAACCTGTTGACAAGCTTCGATAGGTCTACTTTTGGGAGGTCCTCTTTTAGAAGTTCAAGTGTCACAGCCTCTGGGCCTTCTTCGGCATCTGGTCCCAAACGTTCAGGGATTTCGATTGGATCCTTTCGGAAGTAGTTCACTTCAGCTCTCTGGGCCTCCTCAAAGAAGGACTTTTTGTCCTTCACCGTCATCATGGAATCCACCATCTCCGCAACGCCCACGATCTCCTGTTCGCTTCTCTCTGGGGTTGCCTCACGGTCAACTTCCAGCATCGGTGCTGGAGGAGGAGTCATTCCGCTGGAAAGTTTGGAGGTGCTGACCTTCATCAGCTTCTCAGAGCGATTGAGAGTGGGAGACATGGTGGTCCTGCTGAAGGTGGGAGTAAAAGATTTGCGAGAAGGGGGCGGAGGTGTCCCAGCTGACTTGAAAGGCGGAGGAGATGGGGTCACCCTCAAAGGCGAGTCCACCCGTCGGGATTCGATGCTGATGAATGTGGGCGATGGGGTCCGGATGCTCGCCAACGGTGAAGACACCCTCTGCTCGGTCGCTTGGCTCACCCCGTGACAGACTCTGCTCTCCTTTAAACTCTTTTTCTCCTCCACTACCTTCTTCTGCTTGTTCTGAGCTGTGCTAACTTGTGACACTGCAACACTGAAAACTTTATCGGGTTTGGGAGGCACAGGTGGAGGTGGTACATCCTTCTTCAGGCATTTCTCCAGAAGTGTGAGCTTAGCTTGGGTGGCCGTTGTCACATAAGCAAACATCTCTTTCAGCTTTTTCTTGCTTTGCTGTTTGGCAATTTCGCTGATGTTCTTCTTTTCATCTACGCTCATTACCCAGTCTGGCACTTGGCTTACAACCTCCCTGACTGTGTTGGAGTCCAATCTGCTTGGTTGTCCCTCGAGCTCCTTCATTTGAGCCAGCAGCTTCTGCAATATGTTGGACTTCTCCAAATCGTCGATTTCTTCCATCTTGGAATCACGCTTATCAATCATTGTCTCAGCTTTCGACTTTTTCTGTGTTTTGTTTGCCTCTGCCGTGTGCAGCTGATGAACGATCTCCTTCTCTTGCCTCCTCTCCACCCGCTCGGTCATGACCACCTCCTCATGACGCTGCTCTGTTTTGACGCACTGTTGGCTGTGGGAGGAAGACACGAGGTCCCGACCTTGATGCGCTGCCGTTATCTTAGTCAACTTTGGCGGTGAGGCGGTAACCGATGGTGACAGCTTCACCTCCGCCTCAGTTTTCTGCACCTGCTTGGCTCGAGCATCTGATTCAGCCTCCTTCACAGCCGTCACCACCTTCACTTTTGTTTTTATTTCAGCTTTTGCTAAAGTCTGTTGTTTGCTTTCCACATTCACTATCTGCGACATGCCGCTTTTTATCATTTCCTTTTGCTCCTCTTTCTTCTCTGTCGGAGCTTTGAAGGTTTTCACTTTGAAGCTCGGACTAACCTTGGGAATTTTAGTTGCCTGAATGGGTCCCAGTTTTCCCTCCTGCAACGTATTTTTCATGTCTTCACTTCTTTGGGCGACGGTGGCATGGCTTGGTAGATTTTCTTTAACGGGGATCGATGAGGCTTCCACAGACTTGCCACTGGATTTCTTACTAAATTGCTGCGTCTCGACAACTGAAGAAGTGACCATGTTTGAGCTTGTTTGGATTTCCGAGGCCTCGTGATGAGTCTGATTAGTGTTTGAGGAAAAAACGTTTTCACACGTCGGCTTCACGGAAACCAGCTTTTTATCCAAAGTTGCTGTGGAAGATGCAGTGGCTGTTTTTTTATTTATTGCTAGAGTGGTGGGTTTGTTCATTGGTGTTTGGGATGGGATCTTCTCAGTAGGTGCCCTTTTTTTTACTTCTAAAACTTCTTCTCCCTTCTCTTTTGCTGCTGCAGACAGGTTTGTACCAGCAACAGATATACTAACCGGTGGTGAAGTAGGAGTGGAGACCTTACTCATCTCCTCAGCCTCCTTCTCCAGTTTCTGCTGGCGGTATTTCTCCTCTGCCAGCATGAGCGGTGTTTTAAATTTGTGAGCGTACGCTTTAGCTTTTGGAGCTGACACCGGGTCTGCAGGTGGAGGCAGTTTAATCGGGGGGACAAACACTTTTCTAGGTGGCTGTGGACTCGGATTGGAGATGCTGGGTATTTTTGTGGGTGCTGGTTTGGTTTCGCTGCTGGTTATAGTCTGCTGTGTTTCGACCTTTGATTCCTCCGTTTGCTTTGAAGAAGATCCTATTTCTGGAGGAGGGAAAACTTGAGGTGGAGGTGGAGCTTTTTTCTGCCATTTGGGCTTCACCGGTTCAGGCTGCTTGGCTACTTTAAATAAAGGTTTGCCAAAAGGCTTTGCAGGTGGAGGCTGAGGTACTGCATTAAGCTCTTGCGGGGACGGAGGTGGAGGGAGGAAATCTGCTGGAGGTGGGGGGGGGGAATCCATTGGAGGCGGAGGCGGAGGTGGAGGCAAGTCGCTGTCCTGCCTCATGATCGATGGGCGGGATGTTGAAGGTGACGGGCTCTCTGTCACCGGTGATGGGGGTGGAGGAAGGGACATTTCGGACTCAGACGGAGGAGGCGGCGAGGACGGCGGCGGAGGGAAGTGGATTTCCGCCTTGACGGTCTTTATGCTTCCTTTGCTGGGGTTCTTGCGATTGCAATTGGGATTTTGCTTTTCAGTGAGGGCCTCACTTTTCTTTTGCGACACTTGGTTCTGCTTCTGCATGACAGTTTTCTCCGTCACCGTCGTCTGCACATGCTTGATTGTTGTTGTCTGGCTCATTTGCATGTTGGAAACACTCCTCTGTTGAGTCACATTCACATCAGCAGATTTCGTCTCCGTTTGATCATGATTGCTCCTTTGTTTCGTCTTTACCATGAAGGGCTTGGGAGCGGGTGTTTTCTGCGGAGTCTGCACTTTCTGAAGACAAGCCCCAGCAGGGTTGTCTGTTTTGACTACAGCAACAGCGTGCTCCTCTTGGGTTAATACCTGTGTTTTCAGCGATTTGCTGTCATGGTGCTTCTGTGTGTACATCTCACCACTCTGAGCTAGGTTTTTCACGACAGGTGCCGAGGCGACTGCCACACTCTTGGCCTCCTGCATGCACTCACGCTCCGTTTGCTTTGCTGCTGATGGGTTTTTTACGGCCGCTTTGGTTTTTTTGAGAGCATGCGTGCGCTTCTTGCTCGTATACTGCTTTTTTTGCATTAGTGACTTTATTGCCCCTTGGACATCCCCCCTCACCACCTCCTCTTTCTCCACCTGTGATTCCTCATGCCCTTCGTAAAGGGATTTTATGGATGTTTTCACATCTCCCTCGATGCTCCCCCTGCGCTGCATTCGCGGAGAGGTTGCCGGCTCAAGAAGCAGCTGGATGGTGCCTTTGACGTCCCCCTGTTCGCTCACTTGGTGCTGGAACGTCTTTTTCTCGCTCGACGCCTCGTGCAAACTTTGCATGGCGGTGTGAATGTCTCCTTTGATGATCTCCGCCTTTTCCACCTCCTTCACAGCATGTTTCGCCTCCTGCAGGCTCCTCAGAGTTCCTTTGATATTGCCGGGCACCAAATCCTCAACAGTTGCCTCTGTTTTGACTGACGCCGATTTTTCCAGCGACTCCAAAGCCCCCCTTATGTCTCCTCTAATGATTTCCGGCTTTTCCATTTCTTTTGTTTGATGTTGCGCCTCCTCCAGACTCTTTAAAGTTGTCGGTATGTCTCCCTTCACAACCTCTTCTTTTTCAATGACCACTTTTTGTTTTATGGCTTGGTTCAGTGAGTCCATGGTGGCGCTGAGATCTCCTTTGACAATGTCCTTTGTTTCTGCATTTTTGTAGATGACAGCTGGCTCTGTCATGAACACTTGAACAATACTATTCACATCAACAGGTACAATGTCGTCCTCTGCCACCGTACGTCCAACCTGCTGCTGATTCTTCCGTAGCAGGATTTTGGTTTCTTCCACATTGCCGCCTATGATGTCCTCCTTTTGGATCTCTTCGTGCTCCTGACTCGATTCAGACTGAAACTGCTTCAGATAATCCAAGGCGCCAGACTCGATGCAAGTTGTGTAAAAGCTGACGTTACCCCTCTCTATCTCTCCAACGCGTATCTTTTTTGATTCCTCTTCACTTGAGTTGGAGAGCAGACGCTGAAGAGTTCTGCTGACGTTCCCTTGAATGATATTCTCCTTCTCCATGCTGGCGCTCTCCCCTTTATTTAGGAGGGAATAGATGGTCATCTTAACGTCTCCTTTCTCGTCTTCCTGAATCAGAATGCCACGCTTGGAAGACCCCTCTGTCCTCAACAGGTTGGCCATGGCCTCCTGAATATCGCCACGAATGATTGCCTTTTTCTCTACATTGATTCCTCGTTCCTGGCTGAGCAGCTGCTTCACGGTGGTGTTGATGTCCCCTCGTTCCTCCTTGTCAATAGTTATCCCCCTTTCTGCGGTCTCCCTCCGGTTCAGGAGATTCATCATTATGCTGCTCAGGTCCCCTCTAATGATCTCCTCTTTCTGTATCTGTGGGGCCTCCTGGTTCAAGAGTTTATACTTTGCCATGCGGATGTCGCCAATTTCGTCCGCTTCAATCAGAACACCCTGAGATTTCACCATTTTCTGGCTGTAAAGCTCCTCTAACGTCTCCTTTATGCTTTTACCAACAATTTCTGTCTTTTCCACACTGCTCTCATTGAATTCGTGAAAGGGAGTGGTCTCGAAAAGCCACGTGGTTGTTTTCACGTCTCCTCGCAGGACTTCCTCCTTCGACACAACAGCTTCGATGCTCTCTGATTCTCTGATGCTATCCAAGGGGTGTTTCTCAAAGAGCCACACAGATTGTTTGACATCCCCCTTCATGACTTCCTCTTTCTTCACCTTCTCCATGTCATCATACTCCATGCCGTCCCCCCGAATCTCATCAATGGTACGGGTTTCAAACATCCATGTGGCCGATCGGACGTCGCCCCTCTGGATTTCGCTAACACTCACGGTTCTGATGTACTTCTGCGATGTCTCATCAGCTTCGAATCGCTGTTTGTTTGTCTTCACATCACCACCTTGGATGTCAGCAACTGTCTTGGACTTAACTTTTATTTCCTCTGTGATTTCGTCCAGCGGTTGCGTTTCAAACTTCCATCTGGCAGAGTTCACGTCTCCTTTATTGACACCCTCCTCAGTCACAGCTTTTATAACGTAGACCTCCTCTGTATCCCTTATTGAATCCAGAGGTTTGGTTTCAAAAAGCCACCGCGCGCCCACCACATCTCCTCTCATGATTTCTTCTTTAGTAACTGTGGTTACTTCATGGTAGTGGCCCTGCTTGTCACAGATGGCATACAGGGGCTGAGTTTCAAACATCATTTTATAGTTTTTCACATCTCCCTTCTCCGTGTCGGTCCTGAAGATACCCGTTAGTTGTGAAACATTTGCCTCATTTGATTCGTCCTTAATTTGATCCAGAGAGTAAGTCTCAAAAATGAAGCGTCCTTTGTCGACATTGCCCCCCTGAACATCAGTCACTGTTCGAATTTCCCTTCCTTTCGCGTCACAGATCGTGTCAATAAGTTTGTTCTCAAACATCCAGGTACAGTTGACGACATTTCCCTTCTGGATGTCTTCGGCCTGCTGAGTCTTCAGCTTTTGCATCGTTTCCTCCGAAGTGGAGCTCGTGATGTCAGAGGAGCGGTTCTCAAAGATGCACTTCATCCTGGAAACATCCCCTGACTGGATGTCGATTTCGGTGACCCTTCTAAAGGAGCCACCCTCCTCCCCGGTGATATTTTCCAGGTTCTCGGTTTCAAACAAGAAGCGAGCCATTTGCACGTCTTTGCCCTGGATGTCCTGCTGCTTCACCGTACAGGTCTTTAGGACGTTCTCCATCTCAGAATGGTCTCGTATGTTATCCAGCATCTGGGTCTCAAAAAGCCACGTGCAGGTCTTCACATCTCCTTTGTGCACTTCTTTTACATCAGTTTCACTCCTGTCAGCCTTTTCGTACAGCACATCCATTGGCTGAGTCTCAAACAGCCACCTGCATGTTTTCACGTCTCCTTTCTCAATTTCTTCCTTTGTTTTATGTTCCTCAACCTCAGCATTGCTGAAATATTTGATCGCATCAAGAGGTTGGGTTTCAAACAGCCACTTTGCTGTTTTGACATCCCCCGACTCGATCTCCTGTTTGGAGATACCTTTTATGATCTGGAACTTACTGACGCTCTCGTCAAATTGATCAATGGGGCGGGTTTCAAACATCCATCTGCAGCTGTGAATGTCTCCCTTCACTATCTCCTCCCGCCTGACAGTCCTCACCTCATGATAATAGCCAGAGCTGTCCTGGATGGCATACAGCGGTGTAGATTCAAAAAGGTCCTTGTTGGACTTTACAGATCCACTTGTGACGCCTTCAACTTGGATTTTCTCTGTTCTTTCACATTTGCTTAAGTCCATTGTTTCAAAACGCTCTTTATAGTTTGTCACGTCTCCTTTGTCTTGGTCTAGAATGTTTACAGTTCTTGTGATCTCTTTCTTCTCCTCCTGTATGCTCTCTAACGGTTGGCTTTCAAAGACCCATTTCTGATGCCTCACATCGCCCTTTTCTTCCTCAGATGCTGCAATTTTTGCAAGCTTTCCCACCTGAAGCAGCTCTTTCAGGTTTTCCATAGGCACCGTCTCAAACAGATGTTTGGTTGACTTAACATCGCCTCCTACAATCTCTTCGGAAGGTAAAGGTCTGGCATTGGTGTTATCTTTGAGTGTGTCCATTGGCTGAGTCTCAAAAACAAGGCAATGTTTCCTCACATCAGCTCCAATTATTTCCTTTCTTTGATTCAAGGAGCTCTCCCACTCCTCGTCTTTAATGGAATCAAGCGTCTTTGTTTCAAAAAGCCATTTGCCTCTGTTCACACCACCTTGAGTGGCTTCCTCTTGCGAAATTCCGCATATCAACTTCACCTTTGTTGGGTCTTTGTTGATCATATCTAGAGGTTGGGTTTCAAACATCCAGCGTGACGTCCTCACGTCTCCTTTCTCAGTCTCCTCCCGGCGGATGGTGGTGATCTCCAGCATCTCCCCTGAATCCCCTCTGATGACGCACATGGGGAAGGTCTCAAACATGCGAGTTGTGGTCTTGACATCCCCCTTAACCTCTTCAAGCTCAGACTTGAGGCTTAGGAAGTTACTCTCCTCAATTGTTTCGCTTTTGCCCAAGGAATCCAGATGCTGGGTCTCAAAGAGGTACCTGGCTGTTTTGACGTCTCCTCCAGTGATGTCTTTGGTGACATCCGACTCCTGTTCATCTTCTTGGTAGATTTTGTTTAGACAGTCAAGAGGCTGCGTTTCAAAAAGCCAAGTAGCAGTACGAACATCTCCTCTTGCAAGATCAGTCTGTTTTTCTGATTCATCAAGAGATTCAGGAGCCTCCGTCCCTAGAGCATCTATGGGTTGAGTTTCAAACATCCAAGCTGTGTATCGTACATCTTTACCAGCTATTATTTCCTGCTGTGCAATGTTTCTCTCCTCAATCTCATCTGGGGAACTGTCTTTGATTGTATCTAGCGGCTTGTTCTCAAACATCCAGCGCCTCGATTCCACCTCCCCTTTAAGGATCTCATCCCACTCCAGAGATTCGTCGTCGGGGCTTGAACATTCACTCGAGTCACCGCCGTCATTTTCAAACCTAAAGCGAGTTTGCTGGACATCGCTCATTTCTTTGCTTTCGAACAATGCCTTTTCAGCTTCACTAAACTGGCTGATGAAATCTTCCTCCAGGTTTTTGCGCACTTCAGGATGTATGTGTTTGTAGAGGCGCTTCAGCTCCGCCATGCTCTTGTGCTTAAAGTACTGTTCCTTACTCCCGGTGTAGTTTTGCTGAGAAGCAGACTGCTGTGACTGGTAACTACTATCACTGGCTTTTCCTTGCAGATGTGATGATGGAGGAGAAAAGTGATCAGTCGTGTCATAACCCATGGATGAAGCAGAAGAAGCAGTCACCATCTTTGCAGCAGATGATGTGTCATAACTTGTAGACATTTTGGATGCCTGGTTAACTGGTGTCCATTGAAACTGGTTGAAATCCACATCAACCTATAAAATATGTTTTAGTTGTGAAGAAGAAGAAAGTAAAAGCATAAGAAAGTTTAGGAAAAGCAAGGAAAATGACAGCTTTAAGAGTAACTGAAGAAACGCAGATATGGTATGCAGCTCGAACGAGTAATTATTGGAAAAGTTCAGGGACTTTTCATGCCAACTCCAATTTATGCAAGTAGCAAAAGCATCAAAGAACCCTAATTTGGATTTAAATGCATGAACACACACAGACATCTCACATCTTTCACAACTGGGCATTTTATGTTAGCCATTTTTGCAATTACTGGCTCGATTTAAATATCTTTATAACTCCAAGTTTTCATCCTGCGCTTCTTTTTTTAACTCGACGGAAAACAGTTTCCGACTTTTGGTGTTGATTAGGTTTTTTTTTTATCCAATCCAATTTATTTTCCATCAGTTTACACAATTTCTGTTTTCGTCTTGATATTGATACTTCATAAAAAAAAAAAAATCATCGATTTGGATAAACAGACAGCGTCATTACCTTAATTTCCTTGGCTGGTGCAGCTTCCTCAATTGTTTTTTCGTACTGCTGCTTCAAAGCCTGAGTGGAAACCTTTGGTAGGTCGTCTCCCCCAACGAGCGTAACTGAATTAAACACAAGAAGAAAGCTGCCTCATTAAGTCCTTTTGCAGTGAGAAAACTCAGAGAGAAGGAAATAAATCATTTTATTAAAAACCTGAATAGTTTTCATATTCTGAAACCATGCAGTGATGATTGCCCAATTTTCACTTTCCAATATTTTATTTTCCTGACTTCACCCTGATTAAATTTGCTGCTATGAACTCAATGGAAGATCATCTGCATTCCAGTTCATTTCCAGCCCTCATTCCTTATTCAGCCCTTAGTTGGAGCAGTTATTAATATACAGGACACAAGTAGCTCTGTGATGAAAATGTGCAAAATTACAATATGAAAGGCGAGAGCAGAAGTACCGGTTTCATTGTAATGGTTCCCGTAACTCGTGGTCACATTGTTATGGTGCACCCTTTGATCATGGATCACCTGTGAACAGATGGCAGGAAATCATTAGTGGAGTGACACTGCACTCCTGCAACTGTGCGCAGCCAGTCAGAACTAAAAGGGTTTTGTATGGGCACTTATTTACAGCCTCATAAAACAAACAATATTAGCAAAGGGTGTGCATCTGTGCCGAGTTCATACACTATTTTAGGAAGTACCTCTTGCCGGGCGCTGCTCCTCACCATCACTTCCGAAGAGCTTGAGATCTCCTGTAAAAAAGGGGAGAAATGGGTCAAATCGACATGTAAACCACGCCTTTAAGAGCCACTATGATGAAAATTGTGCTTTTGATGTTTTTAACATGTTCTTGTATTATTTTTCTAATAATCGTGGACATCAAAAATTGGGCTCAAAATTGCATATATTCCGCACTATAGGGCATGCCGGATTATTAGACGCAATGTCAATGAATAATATTTTTTTTGTGTCCTATACAAGGCACACCGAGACAAAAGACCAGAGATAAGTCTGTCAGACTGCGTTCACTGTAATTTTAGAACTTGCTTGTGACACGTTAGCCACGTTAGCCTACTCACGATACCTGTGACACCCAACCTTTTTTGCAACATGCAAAAAAATAGACTGACCCCGCTAAAAGAGATTTTACTATGACTACACAAACTCCCAATATTGTTAGCCACACGTAAAAAACACACAGTCCGACATGCCACATGTTAAGTGCGTAAGCCTATTTACAATAACACGAAATCTTGTTTGCAAGTCATAAAAAAACAGACTGATATCTTTAAGAAAAACATTACTGTGACTATGCTAATCCCCAGCCTTGTTAGTAACATGTTAAAGAAAAACAGTTCAACATCGCTACAAGTTAGTTTCGTTAGCACAATAACACCCCCCTCATTTGTTTGCAACTATTAAAAAAAACAGGCCAATACAGCTGGAACAAGTACTGTGATGACGCTACAACTCTCTACATTGTTAGTAACATGTTAAAAAAAACCAGGGCTGACACCGCTATATGTTAGCCGTGTTAGCCTGTTCACAGTAACACTTAACCTTGTTTGCAACTCATATAAAAAACAAACTGACATTTTGACAGAGCACTGTGTACCTCTCAAAATCGCTTCGACATCAGTAAACTCAACCAGAATTGGTCCGTACACAGGGCGTTCCAGATGATAAGATGTATGTTTTTAAAGAAAATTAATGCTTTTAAGGGTGCCCTCTATTGAGAAAAAGTTGGCATTTTTATTTAAATCATTGTGAATCAAGAGAAGATTAAATAAATGCACTTTGGATAAGAGCGTATATGTGACGTAGAAAATACAATGGGCGAGAAAATACACCCACAAGCTCCTTGCTCCACTCCATTCTGATGCATCCACTTGCGGACAAATATATTCATGTACGTCTTCATTTTCCTTGCCTGAACTAGTACCTCCTCAAAACTGTACGGCTGGAAAGTACCAATGTTGCTCACCACGTTTGTTATATAAATGTAATGTTAGGTTGAAGGTGTGAAGAGCTGTAAGCTAGAGGGAGAGTGCATAAACAGATAGCTCTCAGCAATGTTGCTCCGTGCATATGGTCCTGCCCACAATTAAAAGGGGAATTTTCAATTAATTACTGCCGCTCTGCAGAAACGATGTCTTAGAAAACAACATATTGATTTTGGTTAAAAAGGGCAAAATCCTAGCTAAAAGACCACTGTGAACACTTTCAAAATCGATTAAAAGATGACCGGAGTAGGTCTTTAACATTATCACTGTATAGCTGCATTCTGTGCTAAAAAAACAGCAGGGGTATGCCATTCCTACATTGTGAAAAATCCCAATAAAATCCATTTCTTGCTTGGTGAGAAACATCAATTTTTCCTGTGGAGTCACTTTGTTTGAGTTTCACTGCAGAAAAGTGCTGGAAAAAGGAAGATAGCCCAGCTATTTCCTTCTGTCACATCCACGCAATCTGAAGGAAGGGAAATGTATTTCTACTTGTGTGCTTCACTGTTAACATGACAGATATGTAGAGAGTGGGGATGTTCTTGTCTACAGGAACCACTGCATTAACATCTGCCTTCACGCGAGGCCGGGTTTGGGCATCAAATGCCGAGCTGCATGCTGCAGAGAAAGCAGCGTTGGTGATTAAGCAGATTTGGACATTTTCTCCCATAACCCTTTATGTAAAATTCAGCATTCAGCAAGGTTCTTCTCCACTCAGCATCTCTGCCTGAATGGACAAATGAAGGAAAATGCAAGGGGCGGAAGTGACCTTCCTCCGCAGAAGATCTGAGTGCTGTCCCACGCTGCTGCTAACACGTTCTGGCATTTTCTACACTCACCGGATGACAGATTCACACGGGCGTGCAAAGTTCAAGGTGCCCTGTTTAATTTGAGCTGCTTTAAGGCCAGAGTTTGTGTTTTTCTTTTTAAATAAAGAGCCACAGAGAAATACAAATTGTTCAGCAGCTTTAAAATGCTTCTCTCGTTATAAAAGAACTCATAATTGGAATTGACAGCAGTAATCCGTCTTCTAGATTCTGTCGACTTTAGAAGAAGAGAAAGAAAAATGCCTCTCCCATCTGCCACCATCCATTATTCCAACGATTCATTGTGCACGGAGGAGTTGCACTCTTCTCAAAAGTAGAGAAGTTTTCCAGCTTTACATCTCTGAGCTCCAATGTAATGAGACAATCATTTATCACATCTACACAAAATGCTAATTGGTGCTTTGTCGATGTTCTTTTTTTTTCTCTTTAGAAACCAAATATGCTGACATGTTTGCATAAAGCTTTAATTTAGGAACCAAAACTACATCAAAGGGACAAAAAATGCATAAATTATATGGGATCTCAGAAGATATTGCCCAAATACAGTAAGTTCTAGTCAAGCTTTGACGCAATTTCATTAAGGAGGATTTTCCTCATCACAGGTACACAACCTGATCAGTCTTTAAGCAGACCGAAGCAGACTGGAATAGTACCGTGTAACTTTACTGTGGAACAAAAAGAAGTGTTTCATGTGAATGAAGATTTTGTGTTTGAGAGCACAAAAAAATATCCTTCCAAATCAAAAATGTGTCTATTTTTTATTGTAGGTGTAAGTTTTAAATGAGTTCTGAGAGAAAGTCACAGTCTGTTCTGACATTGACATGAACTAAGAGGTCTCATTTGAAAGAAAAAAAATTGGATTAATTGACCAATTGGACAAAAATGTGAGGTTGAATACATAAAAAAATGGCAAATGAAATAACTGAGCAGGTCCTGTAGACCATAACACTCCCGCCACCGTGTTTTAATGCTTGCAGTCTATCACATTTGAAGGGTAGTTCATCCTAAACAACGAAATTATGTATTTACTGAGTTATCTGAGTGGAAAATTTTTATTAATTTGCAAAACCTGAATAAAATATGCGTTTTTATAGCAGTTATATGGAAAACAAAAAGGAAAACAAATGTGATAGGATGACATTCAGACCTGGACTGATCTCTTCTGGACATGAAGCTGCGTAACACTGGACTGAGAGGATGAAGAGGCAAACTCCTGACTCTCAAACTGTTTCTTCACACTTGCCAGCCCACCAGGCAGTGAACAGGCCTCTGACTCATCCATCATCTGTTGGCAGAAAACAAACATCACTTTAACATTCACAGATCGCATGGAGTGCCAAAATCTATGGCAAGTTTTCTTTTTTTTTAATCTACAAAAATAATATTTTTTCCGCTGCAGACATTGAAACAAAATATCCTAAGAACATGTATTCAGTGGAGTAAAACACCTTTTTTTAATGTTATCTTTCAAGCTGTGATGTAGCCAATGGTTACCTTTTTATCTGGAAAATACAAAACCTTGAATTCTTTGTAAAAAAAAACAAAAACAAAAACAGAATATCTAACATCTCTCATCAGTATGGACGGCGTGGAGCCGGGCCAACTTGGGCAAGAAGGCGTTATGACTATTTGATACAATAATCTTCTTTCAGATTGTCAATTACAGACCTAATAAAATATTTATCTGAGGCTTTCAGCACGTACCTTCTAGGAAACTGCAAAATATATGAGAATATTCAACTTTGCTTCTGCTGTGCGGATCTTTATATATTATATATGGGCTTGTGATTGGATAAATATTGGTATCTTCTCTTTCTCATTTAAACTGCTCAATTTGCCTGATAATAAATAAGAGTTTACAGCATTGACATTGCATGATGTGTATTTTGATGTCATGTACAAGTTTTACTGGTAATAATACTCTATATTTAAATACTTTTTCCCTATCTAAGTCCATGTTTTGATCAGTTAATCTAACTCTTCCCATTTTCATTTTGTTTTTTTTCTATATTCATTTTACCTTCCAATCATGTACCTACCGATTTTTCTGGTACTTTTTCACCATTTTTTATTTTGTCTATTTTTACTTACATTTCTATTTTTTTAAGCTATGTAACTCCACCCATTCAAATTTGTCTTATTTTATAATAAGTAATGCCACGCAAGTTCACTATTACTGTATGTAACCCTGCTCATCAGACTTTGTTTCAATCAGGTTTTATTTTCAACTAGTGGAACTTCGCCCCATTCGTTTGTTACTAGGATTGTTGCTTATCTGGTAAATGAGTTGGAATGATCCACACTCTAATCATATGACCGCAAGGAATGCTGGGTAATGTAGTCACATAGGCAATAGGAAATTTTCTAGAAACATTTTAAATTGATGTTCCTCCACCCATTTATTTTATTTGCTTCAACTCTGTTACTCTGCCCAATTTCTTTGGGTTTCATCCTGTGTAACTTTTCTCATTTATTTGTTTCCTATTTTACACAACGTAACTCCACCCTTTTTGGGGGAGGTCAATGTAACTTTGGCCTCCACCCTTTTTGGGG